>JAPXFQ010002567.1:0-198452 GCA_028564705.1 Apricaphanius iberus
GAGCAAATATTCCTCTCTGCCCTTTCAGTCTGTCAGTGGTTTCTTTTATAATCTAATTCAGCCAAATTGTAGTTCAAATTAAAGTTCCAAATCCAAATTAATTCCCAGATTAAAGTTCCAAATCAAATTAATTTCCAGTTGCCCCAATCCGCACCGACAGTTTCTCCAAGTCCGATGACAAATTGCGGATGAGTCCCAGAGCGCCGGCCAGATCGCCTCTTACAGCGTCTGTTCTGCGTCCCAGCTCCCCCAGCATTTGGTTCTGAGTCCCATCAGTACGAATCAACGCATCCAGCTGTTCCTTCAGCCGTCCAATCGCTTGCAGAACAGTGACCAATCTCGACCGTGTTTCAGATCTTTTTTGCTCCATTTTTCAGTAGTTCCAGTAACTGCCCATTCCAATCAGCAGAAACCCGATCAACATGATTGCGAATAGATATAAATCGTCAGCATCCTCTTGGGAGAGTATTGACAGACACAACGGCTGAAACTTTGTCCAAGCGTCCAGCACATAGCCCGCCGGATACGTCTCCACAGGACACCCCGGTTGACCCTTACCGGCGCCTTAATTGGAGTTGAGTAGATCTTATCAATAGCATTCAGAGACCAGCTGATCATTTCCATCTTCGCTTATTCAGTTTGGTTTCGGAGAAAATTGCCAATAAGATACTCCAGATAGAGGCACAGGAGACAGGAGAGCTGTGGGATAAGATACAGGAGGAGGAGGGAGGGGAAAAAGCGTCCGTCAGGTATCCAAGGCCTTGACTGAGACTCAAACTCTAGTTGCGAGAGCTTTACAGCCTTACAAGCTTCCAACTCCAACCGCTTGACTTCAAGCTCATGCTTATACTGTTTTAGCTGTGCTCTTTCCTGGGCCTCAAATTGCATTCTGGCAAGACGAACCTTCAAACGAGCATACGATCTGGAGCTAATTGAATCACCTGAACTGGGGAGGGGGTCAAACCGAGGAAGCGTGACAGGAGTCTTAATCCTGGCACCTACCTTAGTACCCACCTCTGGTGTTCGGTCCACTGATTCTCTTGCATCCATATCAACAGGGCCAACAGAAGATAAAGTTGTAGGAGCCACAGCACCAGTCGGAGAGACAGAGGAGGCAACATGAATCTCAGAAGGCACAGATAAAAGCTCCAACTCGACCAGCTTGGCTACAAACAGGTCCTTTAGTTGATATTTTTTCAACTGTTTGGTGTAAGAAATGGATAAATGACCAGCAATTAAGGCTAAGTCAGATTTAAGAAAAACCTCAAGCTGATTTAGAGAGGGGCTCTATCCAAACATCTCTTTCAAATGTGTTGTTGTCTGAGGTTCTCCCATACCAATTAACTCATCACGTCCAACCAAAGAACGTTGCTGGCAGGGTTCAAACATGCGCGGGGAGATCCCAACAGCTTTTTAATCCATCGCTTTAACCACTCGGCCACAACAACACCTTTTAAAGCGGAGTTTGGATAGAGCCACACTGGAATGATGCTGTTCATCAATGGTGATGTGTTGACCAGGGTTGTAGGATGTGATGCAGTTGGTGACAAACGATCCCCATACACCAGAAATTGAAGCATAAAGGCGTAAAGGCGACCTGAGGAGTTGAGCAGAACCTGGAACAGCTCAAAGCCATAACTGGTATTTTGAAATCAGACATATAATATCATATCTTTGACATAACATCACATTAAAGTGTGGGCAAATAGCAATAGTCAGTCTGGTTTTCTATAAGTTGAGACAGGGAGAGACAGGAAAAGACAAAATAGAGGGACAGAGCAAAACAGACAAAAACAATATACAAAGTCTAAAATAAAACATATCAAATACATTTCTGGTGTATCTCAGTTAGAATTTTTTTTTTACACAAAATAAATCATTATCTTGTACAGATATCAACTTGAGCAATTCTGTAAATGACTGGTGGGGCTACCACAGATTTTGAGTGCTTTTTTTGATGTGGTTCTGTTCTTTTACTTTTCCTATGTGTCTGGTGGGGATGTTGGAAGCCAAGTGTTGTAGGGTCCTGATAACTTCTACATCCTTCTACATATATTACATATATTACATTTTGATTCATATGTTCTGCCCAGTCAGTTAGCAGCTCTGACAGAGCAATCCTGCTGTAATCTGATTCTCCCCCTCCCCCATTTCATGTCAAGAAGTTTTGAGTGAAGTGGCTCGCGTCACGTCCTGTGGTGCCCCAGTGATTGCCTCGTTCACATAACAAAAGGAGGGTTCAAAGGTGGCTTTGCAGCCGATAGGCTGACCTCTGGGTTTTATAGGTATAGCAAAAAACCCTGGGTCTTCTACTGTTAAGAAATCACTTCCAACCAAAGAATGGTGCTGGCAGTATTCGAACCTGCACGGGGAGATCCCAATGGATTTTTAATCAATCGCTTTAACCACTCGGCCACAACAACACATTTAAAAGTTATGTTAGGATAGAGCCACACTGGAATTCATTAAAACTCTGCCACATCTGTATTTCCAGAGGCAAGGATTGTTTGTTTTGTTTTTTCATGGAAACATTGAAATATTTGCACATAATACAAAAAACCTGGACATTGTCCTTGTATTCTGATACAGATTGGCTGCAACACGTACAGCCCATGCAATATTTCAAGGCTAACCCATACAGATTCCTTTCTATCTTCCACTGGAAATCCCTATTTCCTTTCAACAGTTGAACGTGTTATCTATGACACATTTTTGTTAAGATAAACCCTGATTATAGGTAAGTCTTTTGAAGGTAATTAGCAGTTTTGGTTTTTTAAACAAAGGGTAATCAATGGGCAGAGCAGTGAAGTTAAATGTCAGACACATACTGTATTTGGATGACTTTGACCAAAAAATATTGCCATCATTGGCAGAGTTCCAAACTGCGTGGGCAGAACCCAATGGACTTCAAATCCATCACCTTAACCACACGGCCACAACAACACACCCACAAAAGTCATGCATCTGTGATATTGATGTTAAAATAAAGCCCGGTTGTGGGTACGTTTTTACACGATAATTAGGCAATGGATTCAATTCTCTTTTATGGACAATTGACGTTCTATGGGCAGCACGGTGCAGTCAAACATCAAGCATGTAATGTTTTTGCATGTGTCTGACCTAATACCAATGCCCTTTGTTCGCAAGTTTCAAGCCTGTGCAGGGGAACCCCAATGGATTTCAAATCCATCGCCTTAACCAGGATAGAAAACGTGACCATTGTCTTCATATTTTCACGGCCTTCTATCGCAACAAAGTATATCCCGAATGACTATTCCAATGGTGGACCTAGTCAAAGTCTTTCTATCATCCACTTGACATTTTTCTTCCTATTCAACAGTACAGTATCTATAATAATTTTGTCATTGACAGAAAGCAACTTTTTAGGGAGAAGTTGGTGATGAATTTCCTTTTGCACCACTGAAGCTCTCTGGTCATGCTGGACTACTCCTTGTTCTTTGATGTTCTCCCATACTAATTAAGTCATCACTTCCAACCAAAAAACGTTGCTGGCAGGGTTCGAACCTGCGCGGGGAGACCCACTCAGCCACAACAACACATTTAAAAGTGGTGTTTGGATAGAGCAACACTGGAATGCATGAAAACTATGCCCCTTTTTCTGTATTTCCAAAGGCAAAGATTGTTTGTTTTGTTTTTTCAAGGCAACATTGAAATATTTGCACACAATAAAAAAAACCTGGACATTGTCCTTGTATTGTGATACAAATTGGCTGCAACACGTACAGCCCATTTAATATTTCAAGGCTAACCCATACAGATTCCTTTCTATCTTCCACTGGTCATTCCTATTTCCTTTCAACAGTTCAACGTGTTATCTATGACACATTTTTGTTAAGATAAACCCTGATTATAGGTAAATCTTTTGAAGGTAATTAGCAGTTTTGGTTTTCTAAACAAAGGTTAACCAGTGGGCAGAGCAGTGAAGTTAAATGTCAGACACATACTGTAGGAAGAGGAAGAGAGGAGAGGATGAGGTGCTGAGTTCTCGCGAGAGCTGTGCATAGGTGAACATGGCGGTTATGTGGTAAAGTATACAAGCAAAGCCAGGTAAAATAAGACAATCATTTTGAACCAAACGCAGCTTCTAAACTAACCATCAAGTTACTTTTTTTTTTTCCTCTAAACAACCTGGACGAGGAAACATTGGATTCGCTGGAATGCTACCTAGACGAGTGCTTTGATAACATCGTTATAGGTAAGTCACGGAAACCTGCTTCGGATACAACAACGAGCACACCGTCACAGAAGCGCACTCGTTCGGAGGCTAGCACATCCACCGACTCGCCAGATAGAAGCTACGGTGACATCCTGGACTCAATAGACAAGAAGCTAACCAGCCTGGACGCCCGTCTCGCGCTGGTTGAGGATCTGCATAAAGAATTTCAGGCTCTGAGGGAATCGCTGGAGTTCAGCCAACAACAAGTAGCTTCGATAGTTACAGAAAACAAAACACTAAAAGAAGATATTAAAAAACTCACCGAGGGGATTAAGCAGCTGTCTGGAGAAAACAAAAGTTTCAAGGAGTCTATTCTAGACATCAAGGCCCAATCAATGAGGGACAATCTTGTTTTTTCCGGGATACCAGAGCAGGCTGAGGAAGATGCTGAAGTAGCCGTGCGAAAGTTCATTCAACACCAGCTGAAACTGCCAGGCGACATGGTTAAAAACATAACCTTCCATCCGGTTCACCGGCTCGGAGGTAAGAAACCCAACAACACCCGCCCGCGACCAATTGTTGCAAAATTTGAACATTTTAAACAAAAAGAACACGTCAAAGGACGCGGGAGAGAGCTACGGGGGACGAATTACAGCGTTACAGATCAATTTCCGAAAGAAATCCTGGACAGAAGACGCGTGTTATTTCCAATTAGAAAAAAACATATTAGTGAGGGCTGTAGGGCTACGGTTAGTGTGGATAAACTGTATGTTAACGGTCAGCTGTTTAGGGACCCTCAGGTTACTCCTTGGCTTTATTATTCATAAGTCATATTTAACAGAACCAAGACAGAATTAGCTTTATCAGACAACTTTTTTTTTTCTTTTTTCTTTCTCACATTTGTACCACCAAATCTCTTTATCACCTTTTTTCCTTTTTCTCTCTCACACACACACAGACTTTTATCATGGCATATTCATGTTTTTCTATCATACTTTCATTCTGTACACACCTGTATGGTGCATTTTTTGCCTCGCTTTATCTCTGCTTCTGGTTTTTTCAATCTGGCAACCCCATGGACAAGCCAAAATTACACCTATATTCATCCTTGGCGATAGTACATGTCTAAGGTTTATCTTGGCTCTTTGAATCCTGTAAAATTTCTAACATGGAATATTTGTGGCTCTAGCTCCAGAGATAAAACGATTAAGATTTTCAACCATCTTACAAGATTGAAGGCAGATGTCGTCTTACTACAGGAGACTCATAAATCAAGTTCAACAGCTAATGATTTAAAAACACCAGAGTATCCTAATATATTTTCTTCATGCTATAACTCTAGACAACGAGGAGTAGCAATATTAATAAATAGAAATACTAATTTTAAAGTAATAGACACAGCTACAGATCCAGAAGGTAGATATATAATATTAAAACTATTTATAAATAACCAAAAGTTATGTATAGTTAGTATATATGGTCCAAATGTTGACGACCCCTCATTCTTTCATACTTTCTTCTCGGTTCTGGCTAATCACATGGATTGTTCACTTGTTCTTGGGGGAGATTTCAACTTTGGACTAAATGAAGAAATAGACAGGCTCAGTACAGCGGGACTCAGCGCAGATGGCAATCCATAGATATAGTTAAACAGTACATGAGCGATTATGGACTCTGCGATGCATGGCGATCGCTTCATCCCAACGACAGAAAATACACTTTTTACTCAAACGTACATCATTCTTATTCTAGATTGGACTATTTGTTAGTCAGCAGCTCACTGTTGAATGACATTTCAGACACTGAGATACATCCTATAGTGATCAGCGATCACGCTCCTGTTTCTTTAAATTTAGCAAATAAAATTGCAACACTTCAATATAAAAATTGGAGATTTAATACATCATTACTTAAGGATAAAGAATTTATGAAATATATTGAAAAAGAATGGGCTTCATACATGGAATTTAATGATCTCCCTGATATGTCGCCATCCACTCTATGGGAAGCAGGGAAAGCTGTGATTAGAGGTAAAATAATTTCATTCTCATCAAATAAAAAGAGAACAGAAAATAAACATGTTCAGGAATTAGAAGAAACTATTAAATCATTAGAACCTTACCTGGATAAAGAGAGCTTAAGTAAAATAAGGTAAG
This sequence comes from Apricaphanius iberus, assembly GCA_028564705.1. Taxonomy (NCBI): domain Eukaryota; kingdom Metazoa; phylum Chordata; class Actinopteri; order Cyprinodontiformes; family Aphaniidae; genus Apricaphanius; species Apricaphanius iberus. The sequence goes on from JAPXFQ010002567.1 coordinate 6,334, forward strand.
CAAAATTAGAGTTAAATGAAATTATTAATAAAAGGACGCAGTTACTAATCCAAAGACTTAGAATAGAAAACTTTGAACATAGTAATAAATCAGGTAGCTTCTTAGCTAATCAGTTAAAAATAAATAAAGAAAAAACAACTATTTCTGCAATCAAAGACAAAATTGGGAATATAATATATGACCCTGAAAAAATAAACAACACTTTCAAAGAATTTTATGAGACTTTATACACACCAGAGATACACCCTTCAAATAATGATATTGTACAATTTCTGGATAAAATAATTCTTCCTAAACTTTCAGACAATCAAGCAAAGGCCCTGGATTCACCGCTAACAGTGTCTGAACTCCAGGAGGCCCTCCAATCCATGCCTAATAATAAAGCTCCAGGTCCAGATGGATTTCCAGTAGAGTTCTATAAAGAATTCTGGAATATTCTGGCACCAACATTTTACAAAATGTTGCAGGAAACAAAGGAAAATGGTCGAATACCACCAAACATGAATTCTGCCTACATCAATCTTCTATTAAAACCAGGAAAAGAACCTTTGTCTCCTACCAGTTATCGTTCCATTTCTCTTATCAATGTGGATCTGAAAATAATTTGCAAAGCTCTTGCAAGAAGGATAGAGTAAATAACACCTCTAATAATCCACCCTGATCAAACAGGTTTTATAAAAGGTAGGCTCTCTTCAACAAATTCACGTAGATTAATAGATTTAATAGATTATTCCCACTGTAAAAACGTCCAAACCAATATATTATCTTTAGATGCAGAAAAAGCATTTGATAGAGTTAACTGTAAATTTTTATTTGCAGCCTTAAATAAATTCGGATTCAGTAATTCTTTTGTAAACTGGTTAAAAATATTATACAGCTCACCAACAGCATGTATTAGGACCAATAATCAAACATCATCAAGGTTCTCTCTTCAGAGAGGTACCAGGCAGGGATGTCCACTTTCTCCCTCCCTCTTTGCTATTTTTATTGAACCATTAGCAGCAGCAATCAGGCAAAATAATAATGTTAAAGGTATACAATGCAACAAAATAGAACATAAAATAAGTTTATACGCAGATGATTTACTACTTTTTCTACAGAATTCACAAACTTCCTTGTATCAGGTAATTGAGTTAATAAAATCTTACTCAAGAGTTTCAGACTATTCCATAAATTGGTTAAAATCTACAGTCCTTCCAATCAACTGTTCTTACCAGAGTCCTGTTGCTTTACAGCTCCGGTCGGGAAATATTACATATCTAGGTATCCATATCACACCAAGACTGTCAGACTTATCTAAGCTAAATTACGTCCCACTTTTAAAAAAAGTGGAAGATGATCTGGCAAGATGGAAATCCCTTCCAATATCACTTATTGGAAGGGTAGCTACAATAAAAATGATGGTTTTGCCTAGAATCAATTATTTATTCTCAATGATCCCAAGCAAACCATCACCTGATTGTTTTAGATCTCTGGACTCTTCTGTTTCTAAATTTCTTTGGAAAGATAAACCCCCACGTATCAGCTTAAAAACACTACAGAAGTCCAAAGATAAAGGAGGTCTAGACCTACCAAACTTTCGTCATTATTTCTTAGCCAACAAACTCCAATACACATCAAGATGGGTAAAACACAGTTATATCGATGAGTGCTGGGTAGATGTAGAACAGACACTATGCAATAAGATAAAACTTTCAGATCTACCTTTTGTTAGCTCAAATATAACACAAAATGAATGTTTTAAAAGTATTAATATCAGCTCCTCTCTGACAGCTTGGTGGGAATTTCTTAAAATGACAAAGACCTCACTAGTCCCATGCAGGCGTACACCCATCTGGAATAACCCGGATATCTTACAAAAAAAATGCACGATCAACTTTCCAAGCTGGAGTTGTAAAGGAATTGAATACCTGGAGCATATATTCGATGGAACAGACTTTATCCAATTTAATACATTGGTTACACAATTCGGAATTAACAAGAATAAATTCTTAGAATACCAACAAATTAAATCAATTATAAAAAATAAATTTAGGCTCAATACAGTTGATTTACAAATTCCAGGAAAAGTATTAGACTTCCTTAATCTTAACCCTCCCAAACTGCTATCTAAAATATACAAAACATTAAATAGAATAGATGAATCAATAGCCCTTCCTATTTCAAAATGGGAGATTGACTTGTCCATCTCAATTGACCAAAACCTCTGGTCTCAAATTTCATTAAGAACCTTTACATTTCTTAAAAATCCTAATCTACGATTAATACAATATAAAATCCTTCATAGAGTGCATTATACAGGGCAACGGATGTTCAAGATGGGTTATACGCCGTCTGATACCTGTTTACAATGTACAAGCAATCTACTAGACAATTATATTCATGCTCTTTGGTTCTGCCCACCTGTTAATAAATATTGGTACCAGATATGTGAAGATCTATCAAAGTGTCTGAAATGTAATATCACACCTGCTCCCACAGTTTGCTTGCTGGGAAATGTAGAGGAAGTTACCATGGATACAAAGTCTATGCAATTATTTTACATCGCCTTATGCATCGCTAAGAAAAATATCCTCTTGAACTGGAAAAATAAAACTTCTCTGAATATTAATCAATATAGAGATCTCATTCTGGATTACATTGATCTAGAAACGTCATCTGCCTCCACATCTGATCAATCGTTCTGGTCACCCTTGATCAGTTCCATCACCTAGTGGGGTCAGGCCCTCGATTCTGTTCTGTGGGACACGGTTGCCGATGTGGAGCTTAAGGGTTGGTGGTGACTGCAGGGAGGTCCTTGGGGGTGGGTCCGCTTGCGGTTGGGGCGGTAGGTGCCGTGACTCCGGGGCCCCCATGGGGCTCGGGGGTGCCGCTGCCGTGGGCCCCGACTTGACGTGCTGGGGCCTCCCACCCCTGGTGGATCGGGCCGAACGGGGGTGCCTATTGAAGTCAGCAGGGGAGCTGGCTCCCTGGGGTTGGCAATGGTCACCCCAGTTATTTTCTCCCCATCCCCATGCCTCTGTCCACCTGCTCCTTCATTCTACCATTCACAAGGCCTTGGGACGTGGGCACTGGGGTGCGGGATGGAGCTTCCGTCTTCGCTACCCGGTGGCGGCCTGGGTCCCGATTTTATTGAGCAACTTAGACACTTACACTTGCAACATTTACATGGAACGCACATGTAGGGACCTGGCGGTGTGGCGCACGGCGGACCCCCCCCGTTGTGGGGGCCTCGCCTGTGGTGCCGGCACCCACTGGTTAAACACATCTAGACACTGAGGGCCCGGGGGGGAGATGGGGGTACCTGGCAGTATTCCAATGTCCCCCCCCTCTGTTTTAAGTGCACATTAGAACAACACGCAACAACACCACATTGAGCTGGGGGAGAGAGGCTGGGGGGTCTTTCCACACCCCTGTTCGTTGGACCATCAGGTGTCGGAGCCCGGATAGAACATCAGGCCGTCTGGTCGGGGTCCTGGGCTGGTGGGCTGCTCTTGCCGGTGTGGGGGCCTTGGCGGTCTGCTTGTCCCCGTCCTGGTGGGCAAAGGGGTCTGTCTCCTGGGTGCAGGGGCAGGGTTCTCTATTGGGACGTCTGTCCCTTGGCCTGGGAGTATGGAGTATAGTGTACGTATGGGGGGTATGAATGAGTGTATAGCGTACTTTTTTCGTATGTCCTGTAATTGTAAGAATGTGTACGCATGAGAGGGAGGGTACGTAAGAGTGTCTCTGTCTGTCTATGTCTACCTGTCAGGTTGGGTGTTTGGCTGCTCTCTGGCCTGATGCATCTTCTTCTCTCCCTGTCACTCCCCGTCGGTGATGGTTGCTCCTGCCCGCTGGTTGATGATGGCTCCCAATGCCTGGTGCCGGGGGTCCCGGCTCGGTCCTGGTGCATGTCGGGCGGGTCCTGGGTGGTCCGGTGTGTCGGGCGGCCGCTGTTTCGGGCCGATGTCCTCCTTGGATTGACTGGGGCACCTCTTATGGGGGTGCCGGGGTTGTAGAATAGGTTGGTGCCGTCCGGTGGATCGGTGGGGACCGTGCCTGGCGCCCAGGCCTCCTGCCGGTTCCAGGACTTCTGCTTGCTGGTCTGTTCACCTGGTGGGGCTGTCCGGCATTGGCTGGGCCCCTGATCTTGGCGCCCTACGTGGGGCGGGATTTGGACCCGGGAGCCCCGGGAGCTGGAAGATCTGGATGTCCAGGTGCCGGCTGCGCGCGGCCTGGGGAGGGCGTACATCCGCTGTGGCTCTTGCTGTGGCTCCCTGGCGTGTGGGGGGCGGGCCGGGTTGTTGGCGATGGGTATTGGTTCGGGGTGGCGGCGGTGTGTGTTGTCCGTCGGTTGGCTGCGGGTCCCCCTTGCCTGCAGCGGTGGGGGGGACCCTTGTCGGCTGGTCCCTGGTTAGGGCCCCGCTGGGGGGCGGGGTGCCCCTGGTCCCCGTGGCCTCCGGATCCTGATCCGGGCCCGCCCTGGCGTAGCCGGTTTTCGGCGGAGCCCGTGGGCTCGTCACTGCGATCTCTCGGGCCCCAGCATTGCGGCTAGTGGGTGTTCCCCTGGGGCTTCCATCTGTTCCTCTCTTGGTGGGTGATCGACCCTGCGCTGATCCGCCTTTGGCCTCTGTACTCTGTGGGACCCTGGATGCATACATCTCCTGCCTCTTCCATGTCTGTGTCGATTCCTGTAGGACGGATTGACGGTTCCTTACACCAGCTATCAATCACTTGCATGGGGAAACCTTATTCCGACCTGCATGCTCGCACACACACATAGGTGTGGGTCATTGGTGTGGACGGGCATATCTTAAGCTGAGGTTACCATCATTAGTTAGTTGTTCACAGGAGTTTACCAGAAACATTTGTATTATGTTCATTAATCCATGCTTGTGTGTAGTGAATGTGTAATTCTTAGTTTATTCTACTAGATCCGAACTATTTGTTTGGTTCTGTACAGTTTGTTGTTTTTGTTTTTTATTACTGTTTCTCTGCCGTCTGGCAGAGGTGGAGGACTGGGATGTTTTCTTGTGTTCTTTGTTTGCCTCCCTGTCTTGTGTCGTCAGTTCGCGCCTCTGTTGGTCCGGTTTCTTTTCTTCACCTTCTTCCTTTCTCTCTTCTTGTCTCGGTTTAGTGTCCATGACGTCAGGAAATTGAACCCACAGTAATCACTAATAAAGATTTTTCATACATATACATCAAGTGGCGTACTACAGCGAAGCTGTAATACTCTGCTTGGGAAAGTAAAACTGTTTGGCTCGTACTGGGTACTCAGACACCAATTCTGAGTAGCATACTGCTAGACAGGACACGTAAAAAAAAAAATTTAAAAAAAAGGCCGGCGAGCAACGGGACAGTGGACTAGATACTAGATAGCGACTCTAGCATTGGCATCTAAAAATATTGTGTGATTACTGATTTTTACTGGAACTTTCCCACCCAGAGCCCGCCCATGTCCCCCCTCACTGCCATGTTCCTTAGATGATAATAGAAACACAACCAGGCCGTTCTGGGACGGGCTAACCCTAGCAGAAAAGGGGCAGTTTTATATCTTGTCTGAATACATGATTGTAAAGGGATCGTGGTTTTGATGATATTGCAAGAATGAACATGTTTCACTTGTAATGATGCATTCTATATTTTGCATGACTTCTGTTTTTACTCGTATCAAATTATTAAGCTTTATACAACAGTTAGTTCCAACCAAGTAATTTGATTGAACAAGAGACTTTCCAAGAGTGCTGATATTGGAGTACAACAGCACTAGAACTTTTTAAAAACAGCATCACTCCGCCATACAAGAGTTCTAATGTTTTATTTGAAATGTTTGTGTGCAAGAAATGTTTGTGTTGCCTGGCAAGAGCCTTTTCTCCCCTCCAGTTGGAACTATTTGTGTTGGCGGAGCTAAATAAATGATGCAACGGCCTCGTGCCTACAACCAAATCACACCAGTGCTGATTTTTGGCACAACAGCCCTCCCTCTCAAGTGATATTGCTTAATTATACATCCAAATGTACCAACTGACACTCCCATGCAAGAATTTGCATTCTTATATACTCTTACATACAGTTGAGAGGCTGTTTACACAACAACATTGTCGTTGTTTGAATACGCGGGAAAAAACACACTGCGTTTACGCGACAGGGCGATTGAAAACAATGTAGTACATATACCCGGCCTTTAGATGGCAGTGTGACCCGTGTATGTAGGGTTCCAAGGTTTCCCTCTCACAACCTGGAAAAGAAACAGCTCAAGCTAACGAACGGGTCATGTCCACAAACTTCTTGTAGTTCTCCGCTTAAAGAAAGGCATATTGATTATTTGATGCATATACTGTATGTGTTTTTGTTGGCAAACACATAAAAGCTTCATGATATCTAACTTAGACCAAAACTAACAGAGACCAAATAAAGAATGAAGAAAAGCGGAATGCGCAAGTCTAAAAAGGCCTTAGGTGGCTGGTAGTGACGTAATCGTTTTCAAAAATCTCCGGCTTACGTTTACATGACAACAACTCACACAGCATTTTCAGATTTCTCCACTCTGGAAGTCGTTTTTGAAAAGATACGTTTCCCGGTTGTTATGTAAACGAGAGGTCAAAAAGAGAAAAAACTCAGTTTTGCTGAAATATGTTGTGTATGTTGTAAACAGCCCCTCGGTCTCAAAAACCCTCTGTTTGGATGCTGTTAAGAAAACTAATTCAGTTGCGTCTGTTGGAAGAGATCACAGAAATTCTTTATAGGCACATTGAAATCACATTTACTCATCAACAATGGGCAAAACAAGGAAAAGTGTAACAGCAGATTGTTTTGACAAGGCAGTGAAGTTTGCTGAGGGTGTTCAGTCAAATCTGATTCTGACAATGGGGCAATGAGATGACACAACACGTCCGGCTCAAGTGTCTGCAGCACTGCTGGCCTAACTCAGAATATCCCACAGCATGAGACGTGTTTCCTGTTGGCTGCTGGATCCCATCAAATGGCAGTTCACCTCAACACGTAATGACAGCTTTTCCCTTATCTTGACTGAAACCACAATATGTTCTAACTTCAAAACCTTCACTGATTATTACTTAAGGTGTAACAAATTTGCTGCGTTTTGTGGAATGGTTAAAACAATAATACATTTACATGTAGTGGAAAAAATGTCTATCTTTCACTCAAGCTGCACTTGGAGGAATTTGGGTTCACTTCCCTTACTTCTGTATCGGACTGCAATTATGGGCCATTATATTTCCTGAGTTACAGGGCCTCTCTGCAGGACAAAAATTCTGCTCATTCATTTATATTTAGCAATGCTTTTCGACTTAAGGCTGAGATAAATTTACTGTAGATTTCCCTGATAAATATGGTTTAGGAAATGTGTTTTTTCAAAGCTTCACCTACAGTTTCCCTGCTCTTCCAGAGTGCCAGAATCATTTAGTCCTGAGGGAGTTAAGCTCCATAGCTTTGAAGCTGTGCTGCATGACTGAAAAAAGTCGGATATCAAATGAACAGGCAAAAGCCAGGTGATGTGTGTTAAAGTAAATGCTAGCACTTTTTTGCTGGAATGTAGTCTTGAGAAAACATTTTTTGCGCACCTAGCAAAGGTGGGGGGAATGAAAACAAAATGGAATGAATGCAGGGCCTCAGAGCTCGCTGTCCAGCATGTGCTGACGAGAGCCAGAGACCGAGACCTAATCCACAGTCCTGAACACAAAATTCTGAGCACATGAGAAAAAAGTGTGTGCTCAGGCACAAACACCATGGAGTGCTGCTGATGATGCTTTAAAACTCCCGAAATTCTCTGTGTCTAGTGAAGTAAAATAACATGGTAAACTATAAAGCTTCAAATTTCACGGAACAATGATATTACCTAGGTCAGTCACTAAATACTAATGTAGAGTTTTTAAAGCTTTATTCTCCATTGCAGCTATTTTTAGATGAGAACAGAAAACCAGATTTTTTTCCTAAAATTGCATTCAGTAGAACTTCAGTGTTTCATTTATTCACTTTACTTTTTTGCTTATGTTTTAGTTTTAGATTTTACTGTGGTTTCTTCTTACACAAGAATGGATTAATGATATATAACCTCTTTCAAATGCATGAAATGTGGACATTCGTTTTTAAACATTGCAGGCATTTATTTATTTAAGAACCACAGCTCCGGCACAATAATTCTACCGAGCCATTGCCAAATACATACAAAGACTGGTACTCTGTTCATTCCTGAAATGGCCCGAAAACTGCACCGTATGCCTGGGACTGTGAAGAGCAAACACGTGCATACTGTGAAGTTCTGCTCAAAATTCCAAAGTTCCAATAGTGTAAATGCTACATTTTTTCTTTTTGCTACTCTCTTATAAACGCCAGATTTGATGAGTGACACAAGTAATTGTTTTCATGTCACCAAAGAGGCCCTCCTGAGGTGGGAAATCTGCAGCTCCCTCAGAGTTACCAAGGCAATCTGGCTGCTTTTCTTATTAAACTGGTCCTTACTTGGCCAGGCAGTTTAGGTGAAAGTGACTGAGTTGTGTTCTTTGGTCCATTTTGATCCATTACATCATCTTTTCTTATTGATTGATTATGTCTATCAGCTGAAAAGCTGTTTTTTCTCTAATCATGCTTCTGTAACCATGTATTTGGTATCATTATCACTGAATCATGTAAAGCACCTTGAATGGCCTTGTGTTGAAAGTGTGCTATATAAATATAATTGCCTTGCCTTGCCTTTGAGATGCTGTCTAATTATTATTGTTCTCCACTCAACATCTAAGGATCTCACACAACCGCTGTTTTAAATTAACATTAAACAACAGGAATTGTGTATGATTATCTTTTTGACTATAAAGGGCAGTAGGTTTCAAAAGAAGTGAAATAAAATAAAAAGATAAAGGAGTAAAAATCAAATGTATGTTTCCTTTTAGGATCAGCTGAGTCAAATAAAGTCAAATAATCACACAAAAAACAAAACATATTAAACTATGGGACATAACTGCATCAACTATGACAAGGCAAATAAATGTAACAGGAAGAAAACTCTAACCAAGAGTAATAAGTAACTCAGCCCTTGTGAAATACTACAAGGAAAACATGTGGGAGAAAACATGATGAATTACCTTCAGGAATTTGGGAAAAGTGAATGACTTGAAAATCTCAAATAAATCAATAATTTTTTCTTGAATGGAAAAAGCGGGTTGGTATCTATATGCTGTGTTTTTGAACTGCCCCCATTATGGCCCATAGAATATTGAAAGCAAATTTCTGTCAGGGAGGTGTTCCTCACTGAAGAGCTCTTCCTGGAAAATGCCTACTGCAACGACAGATGACAACAAAATGGTAGTCATGAATCAAAGCTATCATATGGCAACTGGGAGAATCAGTCTTGTGACTTGGTAAGCCCAAAGGCATGGTTCTTTAGTTTCGCATGCATGGTAGCCAAGCCCCAAGAATCCGTCTTAAAAACACTAACACCTTAGTCAATCTATTTGGCACTTAGTTTAGTGCTTGTAGACCAGATTTACGTAATTCATAAAACATGCATCATATTACATTTAGGAAATTTTCTGATAATGTTTCATAAATAAAGTGAGTTAAGATTATTTTGAGCAGAAATACCTTATTCGGACTATCCAGCCAGATAAACACATGCATCAGGAGGTGGGAGGAGGGCCTTTGAATGTCTCACTAGAAACTGAACAGTGTGTTTCAACATTATGAACATCTGCTGATATTTTAGAGGTTTGGAAAGGATTCCAGGAAGGTAATGATTGAATGATGACACATAAGGAACTGGAATATCCTTTGTTTCTTTAAGATGAAGTCATAAAATCCCTCCCTTTTCTCTTCCATACCCCCTATGTTGCAGTCCTCTGGAACCAGACGAGTGCTTATTTGTTACAGTCTTATGATCAAATGCCCAGACTCAAAGCACATTGAAATATAGAAGGTTACAATCTTAGTCATGCACCTTTAAGTCTGCCTGGTCTGTGTGGACTTTAAAAAATCTACTTTGTTTTACTTGCTAATAGCAGTTTGGCTGTCTCAGAAAAGTTTTATTGCTATGGTGTAAGACTGGCCAAGACCCTGCAAAACCCCAGGCAATGAAGTATTCTCTTTATTCATCAGAAAAAGCTGTCCTGTGGTCCTTGCACAGTCCTTGTCTTCCTCTCTCCAATTCTGTGAAAATATTGTTGAAATAGATGAAAAGCTATTTGCTGTGCAGGTAATGAGGAATCGATAGTGTATAAATCAGAGTTGAGTAGTCATGCTTTTAAAAGCAGTTCTCTTGATTTTAAAGATATATTCAAGGGCAGGTGAAAATTAGTTCCAGAGTTAGATAAGTGAGAAAAAACATTTTTTAAGCAGCTCAGTCAATTTCCTAATCTGGCAGGAGTCCATTAGCTTTATTTTAGTATAAACAATGTAAGTAAATGGTAACATGGGAATTGGGACTTGTTGTAGCATAAATTGTTTTGTTTGCAATAGGTAGCAACAATTATACCAATACCTAATATTGGGATAATTGGGCCAATGTGGACCAATAGACAGTATTATTCAGTGTGTTTTGTCAGGAACTGGAACCATTCAGGGAGCTGTTGCTCAGTCTAAACTCTCCTGTCCCTTGCATAGGAAAAATTTAGATTTTATTTCTGTGGTGAAGGAAAAATAACTGTTGAGGTAATATGTCTTTGTTACATTTTTCAAATGAGTTGATTGAAAATGTTTTTCTATATATTATTGGAAACTGCTGTTAAAAACCGTTAAATCTTGCAAAATGAAACTTACTCTATCAAATTAAAACATTTATTTTTTCCTGTTTTTAAAGATCTTGTTTATCCAATTCAATTTTTATTATCTTAGTTGCAAACTTGCAAGGTTTTGAGAGTAAAGACACATAATCCCAGTTTCAAATAGTAATTGTACGCTCTTGCTTTATGGCAAGAAAAATTCCCCCACAATGTACAGCTCAGGCATTTGTTTTTTCAGAAGTAAGTGTCTATTGAAGCTCTGCATCATTTCTTTGCACCTGTGTCAATGTCTTATAGTTGTGCTTTGTTGTAATGTATTCGTAAGTCTAAATCAGCTCCCGTAATTGCTTCATTTAACTTATTATTGTCATTTATGATAAATATGATTATTGTGATCACAAGACTAGGACCATTATTAAGTACTTTTCCTGACTTTTGCACATGATATGCTAGCTGTTACCATTCACTTACATTGTTTATGTTAAGCTAAAGCAAACAAATGAGAATGACTGAGGGGAACATGGCAACTGGCAAAAATTTCCCTTAGGTGTAGAATATCTCTTTAACACCTATTTTATGTCAACAGTAAGGCCATCTATTTGCTGTGTTTCCAATATGAAAACTTCTTTAATTTTCTACAAGCCTGTATTTGTATTACTGCCCTGCGTCAATACTTGGTATACCTGCATTTTGCTCAAATTTGAGCTACAAATCTTTTAGGATTTGTCACTACAAGCTTTGCACATCTAGCTGAATAATTCACTCACTCTATTTACAAAATTAACTCAAGCTTCATCAGATTGGATCTGTCTCTCCATGGATTCTTTTTTAGATTTGTTCAGAATCTTGAGTCCATCTCAACACATGTATATGCTCTGATCTAAAGCATTCCTAGCTGTTATGTATGTTTGGGGAAATATATTTATGCTGAGAGGTAAACAATGGTTCCAGTTTAAAGTTGCTTTTATTCACACTTCAGACCAGCTGCCCTGTGTATTTTGCAAAAAAGCATCCCGGCAATATTCTGCTTCCACTATATGTTTGGTGTCATTTGACCAGGGAACCTCCTTTGATTTGTGGGACACTGCAAACAGGACTTCTTGTTATCTTCTATCAGCAATAGCTTTATTTTTGCCAATTTCCAATAAAAGGCGTTGTCTTTTTGAGAGATTCTCCTACCTTAGCTGTGTATCTCTTCCACTCCTCCAGAGTCATAACAGGCCTATTGGCTGCTTCTGTGCATAGAGATCTCTTTGTCCAGCCTATTAGTTTAGGCAGACAAACTTGTATTTGTAGGTTTGCAGTTGTGGGTTAGGAGATCTGTAAAACCAGGGATATTGTATTAAATTAACTCTGCTTCAAATTTTATCCCTAACCTTTCTGCTGTGTTTCATTTTCTCTGTGATGCTGTTTGTTTATTAGAGTTCTGGAGTTTTGCTGAGATTGTAATACACACAACTGGAAACAGTTTTGTGATTTCTGAAGGCAGTTGGTTTTAATTGATTCTATTTAGGGGCATTGGCATCAAGGGGGCTGTTTAGAAATATATGTTCCTTTTTTTGTGAAAATGTTTGAAAAAACATCCACCAATTTCCTTTTATTTCTTTGCTTTGGTCTACCAGAAAAATTCCAGTTAGATGCATAGAAGTTTGGGGTTGCCATGTCACAACATGTGAAAAAGTTCAAGAAGCATAAATATATTTGCAAGGCACTGTTAGCATAATAGGCTCTACTATGCCTCATCTTCCCAAAGTGACACAGCAATCGTACGAGTGTAAGAGTAAATCAGACTCAGTCCATTTCAGTCACTGAGCAGCTCATTAAAACTCTCTCTCCCATGGATGCATAGGGAATTCCTCTCTTCTTAGTTCTGTTGTGACCTAAATAGAAGACCACACCTTTGAAAATGGAAACTTGAGATTCACGGAGTGCATGTAGGAAAAAAATATTTCTCAAAGTGAAACCATATGAATGAATCCGCTGGCATGTGTTTAGCTGCAGAACAGGGAAGGGGAAAAGGTGTTGGGCGAACCCCATAGCTATTCTCAGGACATAGTCTTGTTAAACTTTATTATGGTCTCGCACATTTAGTCCAGCTGAGAGTGGGTTATTTTGCAGCTCTGAAAACTGTACCCTGAAACCTCACTCTGAGGAGAGATTGGATTCCGACAGACCCTTACCCAGCCACAGATTTCTATGTTTACATAGTTTACATATGCATTGAAAGATTCCTGTCAAACAGTGTTGAGGGGTAAAGCCACCATGTAAGTTCAGCTATTGCACAAGCACAGAGGGTCTGTACTGCATGGTCCTTTGGCACATCAAAATATCTGCTCAGTGTGCAAAGGCATCTTAGTGTTCAGCTGTCTGGGAAAAGGTTATGCTGGTAGTGTAATAGGATTATTGTAAACAAGCTACAGCCTATTCAACTGATGTTTTATAGGGTATGCCTTTTTTTATAGTTTCAACATATCCTGTTTGTAGTCCTTGTCTCATCCCACATAACAAACTTGCAAGAGAGCACCAAACATGGGCCATAGAAAAATAGAGCAAAGTCTAATTTTCTGATGAAAAAAGAATGATCTGATTATCACGGCTACTAATATGATATGGAGATCCTGCTGGAAATTTTTTAATAGAGCAGAGTCGAGGAGGCTCCAATATGGTCTGGGGAAATTTTACTTTCCTCAGTTTTAAGAATTCTTTATGGTCACCTGATTTAAATACCACTCAGGGATGGATGACAAGACATAAATATAATTTCAGAAATGAGTTACACTTTGTGCAGACATTTTCATTATTTCATTTCATTCCAAAAAGCCAAAAAGAAAAATCTTTAAGGATTAGAAAAACAAATGTTATAAGTAGTCAACAGTAAAGATGGGGCTACCCAATAATGATTTATTTCTTTTTGACACTTTTTGTTTCTTGGGTCTATGGTTTTTAAGTTTTTGATCAGTTTAGAAACAGCCTGTTTGAGTTTTTATGTTGTCAACCTGTTTTTTGTCCCTTTCCTCTGTTTTTTTTTCCCCTTTTTTTTTCTTTCTGTATTTTGTAGATTAGCTTAAAGCTTGGTTACCATCCCCCACTCCAAAATGTGAATAGTCCTAAATTGTTGCCATGCTTAAGATTTTTTTATCATGAATGTATCATAATTTTATGATAGGCAGAACAGTGAGTTAGGCTGTTAGGTTCCTGTGTAAGGATGGGTACCGATATCTGATGCCATAACGGAACTGGTTCTGACATAAATGGTAGTAAGCATACCAAAAAGCAACACAGTTTTCGGTGCTTTATATTGTTTTTTTTGTTTGTTTTTTCGGAGAGGTCAAACACTATGGATTCTAGAATTGCCATCAGCCAAGAGCGATGGCTTATATCACCAGACAAGGTAAACATGGCTATCCTTTTGCAACAAAATGCAAAAAGTTAGGTCTGTCAAAATTTATATATTAACGCGGGTTGATTAATTCATAGAATTAACTAAATTTTTAACACAATTAACGCATACACAGAACACCGCTCTGTTTATAATTCAGACTGCACCCCATCAGTTCTCCTTCCTCACCAGCCCAAACTATGGATTGTTGCACAGCAGCATGTGTGTGTGCATAAATGACATGAGTTTATTATTATCACGTGTCGGGTTGATATGATTATAAGTTCATAAGTTGTCTGGAGTTTTCCGTCTGCTTTGGATGTCAGCTCACTGTGTGCGGTGCAGAGTTTAAATGCTCTGTATTTATTTTGATCTATGCATGTTGGTTCCCTGTATAGCTTCACTGCATTTCATAGTGTGTTACCGCTGCGTTAAAAATGCACATGATTCAGTTAAAGTGATGTTTTCACACTTGCATTAGTACTAAATCATTAGCGGAAGTAGCTGTGTACATCTTCACAATAAAAGAATTCATTTCCTGATGTGATAAACCGGAGAATCTGCTGAGTTTACTTATGGGAAAATGGGAAATTATGACAATGGATTTATGTGATGTTTAACACAGACTGCTTATATTCAAATGTTAAGTTTATTAATTTATTTAGTTCTACCTGTATTTGTCAATATTTTTCATTTGAGACCACACAAACATTGTGAATGTGATTGTAGAGTTCAAAACAAAAATTCCATTGATTTATCCTATATTAAATTTTTTTAAAGAGCAAAGGCACCTGGATTTGTCCTTTATTTACACAAAGAATTGTAGGTTTTTGGGTCACATTTAGGAATAGTGATAAATTCACAGCTGCTGTGATAAATTAGATCAACATTTTTAATTGTTTGACCACCCTATTGAAAAAAATAAGAGGGTTTTTGGACAAAAGTTGTATGTTTTCCATTCTTTGAACACCGTTTTAAGCATCGTTGTAGTACCTGCACCTTTTGAAAAACACCGGTTTGTAACCGGTATCGGAAAAAATCTAAACGATTCCCATCCCTATTCCTGTGAGAGGCACATGATGCAGGAGTAAGTGGCAGCCATGTTACTGCATAGTCATGTATGTGAAATGTGAAATAAATTAATTACTACTTCACTGGGAATGAGACTTTATTATTTAGCTCTCTTTGGCAAAAGATATGGTGGATCATCCTTCATGAAAGCAAAGGAGATTGTCCAGATGCTTGTAGAGTTTAGCCATTTGGAAATTCCTTCCAAAACTATGAGTGTGAGAAAGCTTAAGATGATACTAATAAAAACCATCATATAACAAAAAAAAAAAAAAAAAAACATTTGGGATAACAGGAATATTACCAAAAATATAAAAGCCAAAAACTGCAATACAGCATTCCATGTACCATGATCCACTGAAACAAAGGAGAATTATGGCTCCAGCCTATCCGGTCAAACACATCTCTATTATTGCACTCATGCATCAATGCATTTGGAGATGATGGTAACTGTACTTTACTGTGGCAGCCTCTGTTTCACAGTTATTTTGCCATAACTCATCGGTGACATTCAATTTGTCAGTGTAATACATAGAGTCCTCCAATAATGCCTGACTGCAGATGTTGCACAGTTCCCAAAGGGGAATTGTCTGTTCTCCCTGCTTAAATTAAAAATCATCCGGCATCAGTGCTCGGTGCACTGATACCTTCTTAGATACACCTGCAGAATATCACATATATATCCAGAATATTTTCTTTCAGCCTCCCTCTTGGCTTGTTTAATAATACATGTTGGGTTTTTTGTGGGGGGTTTTTTAGAATCCACTGTATCATTTTATTTTTATTCAATCTCTTCTCTACACACCAAGCCTCTCTTTCCTAGCTCTATGTGCTTTAACTTTACTATTTGCGTGTAATATTATAACTTTTCTTCTATGAAATGTTTATTTTTTTTATTTTTATACTAAATCCGTCTTTTTTCCTAGGTGAAAAGCAATGTTTGTGACCCAAATTGTGTGAAATAGTCTCCTTCCACATATCTGTACTCCACAGTCTGTACAGTCATTTAAATCTGGTAAGCATTTTGTTCTAACTTCCAAAAACATGTATGAAAGCAAGTCTACGAGGGCCCAAAGTAACAAGTGCGGACACGCGCAACCCCTGTAATGGACTGATTGTAGATATACCATGGCTGTCTGATTTTTAAGAAAGTAATCCAAAAAAAATCATCATTTTGCATCAAGGTGCTGAAAATATTGTACGAATTTAGTGTATAAATGGACTTAAAATGCTCTCAATAGTTCAGGAGGGCTTCTGGTGTACAACAGTAAGATCACAAAATGACTGCTTAGTCCATAAAAATGGACTCATCAGTCTTTTATAAGAAACAGCTGTTCAACTACTTAATACAAAAAAGTAAATAATCTCATGGCAGCACTTTGAGCAATTTTTTATTGAGAGATAGTGAATACAACTTCCTAAAACTGAGCGTAAGTTACATTACACATGGTTGTTTGTGCAAAACCTGCCACTCTGAGTATTTCAAAAGCTGCTCATCTGCTCATCTTAACTGTTAGTTCACAGAGAAGGTTCTAAAAGAAAGAAGACATCAAGGATGGAGCAGTTGTTTGAAACCAAATCCTTTGTAAGTGGCTACATTTACATGTGTGAAATGTCTTCAATCAAATCATAGTTTAGATTAGAAATTGCCTGTGTACATGAGATCTGAAGAAATCTATCCGATTATGACAGGGATTTACATCTGCTACAGGTTTGATCAGAATAAATTACTTTGACACCGCACAGAATTATCTAAAATACTAGAAATGGCCCTAGAAGATGTACTAGACTTCCGTTGTAAACAAATATGGCTGTATGCATTTAAAATGAAGCTGTACAATATTCTTCAGTGTGCTTTTATTTTTTATGGTCACGGTTTTATATTTAAAAGCCTTCATTGTTATGTGCACAATCAAATTGTAAACTGAATCCCTTTAATTATTTTAGGCCGATGTTTTGTATGTCTATGCATGACCCTAACCCCAACAGACAAGCAATGACCCACATTCGAAATAAGGCTTTACATGCACCGCAATCAGATTAACTATCGGCATAATCAACCTGTCTCAATCACAATGAAATTTTGATCCAAATGAGTATAATCGGGTCATAGTAATCTAAATGACAATAGAGTCACCATTATGTGATGATGTTTTCCACTTTGTGATCTAATCCAATAGACCACCTCTGAGGTGTGTTCGAAAAGGAGTTCGACATCATGAATGTCCTGCTGGCAAATCTGCAGAAGCTGCTATTATGACAATATAGACCACAATCTCTGAGGATTGTTTAACACACATTGTGTACAGTGTATGTAATAAAGTGAATGGTAAATGTGGTTAGTTCAAAAATAAAGTATTTCAGATCTCCAATCGAATTCCTCTCAGTCAGTCGCCACACTAATCCTCATTGGAGAGAAAACTGACCTGCATATGCTTCAGCCAATATCCTGCCTGTCTACCCTTCATTGCTGCGCGACCTGTATCAAACAGACTTCGGATCAGGAAATCATCAGATCACCGACACCCAAGGGATGCGTTAACCGAATTTGCCAAACCAAACAACACAATCTGCTGGGATTCCTTACATAGAAAACTTTTAACTGATTTGAATGTTTGAATAATTGTATCTGTTGTGAATTGGAGCTATATAAAAAACAATTGAATTAAATTGAACATTTCATATTTCAGCTTCTTTTTTTAAACAATGACAGAAAGATTTGAAGGGTTTTGGTCATTTTGACAGATTAGTATTCAAAAGCCTTTGTTCTGAGTTTGTTTTTTGTTTTTTTCTCATCACTTTAGCTGGGTAAATGTTCCCTGATTTCAAAACTATGGTTAACGTGGTGCTTCAGCCTCCATTATTCACAGGCATGTTACAGCAGATTAAATGTTCATATTACATGTATCACATTAATGTGCACAAGGCAGATTTTCTGTTCTACTTTGTTTATATTTAATAAAAAATAAAATGAATTATAATAAGCAACTGAATATGTTATAATTTAAGAATTTGACAGATTTTTTTTTTTTTTATGTCAGTCAAAATGACCAACAAAAAACACTGTAGCACAACCTCTGCCCAAGCCCTACCAGTCTCAGAAACTGATATCCTAGTTGCTTTCCTCTGGAGCTCCCCTTCACCCTGGCAAGTAAGCTTACCCATCACATCAAGAAGCATAAATCACAAAACCTCTTCAAAAAAATGAATCACTCACCAGTTCTCCTACATTCTGCTCACTTCACTGGGTCTATGTCCTAACAACGTATTTCCAATTCCCCATGATAGTCAAAGTAATTTTTTTAAAAACTGTTATCTGTTGTTTGTGGTTGTTGTGAGATTCAGAGTTTCAAGCCCAAATATGACACCACTGTCTGGCCACCCTGACTCTGCTGTACCACTACAGACAGCACTCTCTCAGCAAGAAATTCATTTAGGACACAATGAATCTATTTTGCAAGACATATCCTGCCAACAAACAGCTTCAAACAACAATATGAGTCCACTCATCTAACATTTCCTGGATCTCAAAGCTAAGTTCCATAATGTAGCTAACCCATCTCAATCTCCTCCCTTCAAACCCCTCATCTGCTCTCACTCTGCCAGTTCTGTAGGAAGTAGTCCCTCCCATGCCAGAATACTTCTCAGTGGGATCTTGGGGGGGCACAGAGGTTTCCACCTCCATCAAACCCCCATTTTTCACCATTTTTCACAATCATTTCAGAAAGACACAAACAACATTCCCTACATTGTAGGTTTACTTCATTATAGAATATTTAGATGGACCAAGCTCTGATTGATGACCCGGGCCAGCCTGGCCATCATGTAATTTGGGAGTTTACCTGAACAGCCAGTCCGTTCTAGGGCTGACGGCCAGAAGGTTTTCTTTCTTTTGTTCTTTTTTGAGCTCCAAAAGCAGCAACGGTTGAGTCACTGTGATGATCTTGTGTCTTGGTGTTTGTGACGCACAATCTTAGTAAGGCATCTTCCTTTATTGAAAATCTTTATGAGCAGTAGGTCAGTCTGCAGAGCAGCAGTTCTGCTGTTATGAATACATATTTTATAGCTAATGTCCAGACTCGTTTGATTGAGAATGTGGGTTAAAAGTTTTTCACGCAAAACAACTTTGTGAAAGGGATTTCTTTTCAGCTGAATTTTGTCTAATCTGCTGTATATATAGAAATTAATAATTTTCACTTTATGAATGCTATTTATTTGATCCAGAGCTTGCACAAAATTGAATATGGTCGTATAAGATGTTTTCTAATTACTGGATCACAAATTCAGCGACTGAATACTCTCTCTCTCTCTCTCTCTCTCTCTCTCTCTCTCTCTCTCTCTCTCTCTCTCAGGTGCTCTCAATTACGCAACATTTAAAAGTATTCTGGCATGTTTTTTACTGCACTACCAGAGGTGGGTAGAGTACACAAACACTGTTCTCAAGTAAGAGCAGTATTTCTTCAACATATTTCTGTTGTAGTATATTAAAAGTAGCCATCCAAGAAATTGCTCAAGAAAGAGTAAAATAGTGATATGTAAAAATGCTGCTCAAGCAACCACTGTGTAACTGATGAGAAAATCAGATCATTTCTATTAACAATAATGTTTTGAAAATTATTTAATCAGACAGTTATGTCAATTCTGTATTGAGTACAATAAAATAATCAATAAATATAGCCTAAATATAATGACAAAATAACAAATTGGAAGCAAAGAAATTTTTAAAAATTAAAAATGGTTGTCATGAAACTTATTAAACTATTACAAGAAATATATATATGTTAGAACAACATAAAGTGTGTTCTGACTCAATTAAACTACTTGCAATAGGTGGAATAACCAGAATAGTTCTTTTTCTCAAGTAAGAGTAGCGATACTTAACAGCAATTAATTTAATCATTTATTTAATTACTTTAATAATTAATTAATTGAGTTAATAACTAACTAATTGAATAAATGGAATTCGAACACCAGCCCATCACTGTCTATGACAAAACATTAACTGATTGTTCTTGTGATAAATTTATCGACCTGTTTAAACGTTCCTTTTCCTCTACCATGAGTGAAGTAGATGCAGGTAAAAGAGTCTGAGGTCTTATGCCAGGATCGCACTGTGCAAATACAGACGTCCTAGACATTTACTTTCATGTGAAAAGGGTCGTGATGACATCGCGACATTGCGGTCTTCAAACAGAGTCAGAAAATCTATGACCCCATTGCCATGGCCAACTAAATTGCGGCCTGTAACTGACATGTTAACTAGAGTAAGCCTAACAAAGCTTACTTCAAGCTTAATTTAAAGAACAGACATCCCAAAACTGTCCCCTTTTTCCCAGCCATGAGAATTTCCAGATCGTCTTTTCTTTCTTGTCCTCATCCCCTTCCTTTTTTATTTGATTCAGGCTTTCAGTGATGCATGCTGCATCACTGGTTTCGTTGGCTTTTGGCACATTCTGCTACAGCTAGATATCGTGCAGTTTAACCAAATGAAATCTGCGGCCGTGCAGTGTGACGCATCTCTATTGCTTGTTGGAGCTCGCACAGCGTTGCATAAAGCTGTCTTTTGAGACGGCCTAGAAACCGACAGTGTGATCCCGGCTTTAAACAACGAAGAAGGTCAGTGACTGCATTTGAAACTGAGTTCTGGACTCACTCTTGCAGCTGTGTCCAGGTGGAACTCACCTGATTTTAAAGGAGCCTTTTACGATGCCCTTATTGATAAGATTAAAGATGATGTAGCAAGTTGTGATGATCTTAAGACTATGAACCCACTAATTGACTTAACAATCAGGTTAAACAATGGATCTCAAGAACAAAATAACAGTGGGTAATTTTTCACCAGCAGAATTGATCTGTTGCTCCCCCTAGAGAAAGATATCCTCCTGTCAATTCTCAGCTCAGTCAGAATGGGGAAAGGCAAGGCAAGGCCAGAAAATTTAATGTGTATTGCACACTTTCAATACAAGGTACAATAATTCAAGGTGCTTTACATGATATGGTGGTAAAAAAAAAAAAAAATAAGATAAAAGCATGGAAAGCAGCAGCAATTAGGAATTAACACGAAAAAATAGCACACAAAGAGTAACAGCATTAGTAAAAGTTAAAAGCCCTTTAATAAGAAGAAAGAAAAAAGACGCATGACTTCAGGTTGTTGCTTTTGCTGTGATTCACCTGTCCATTTTATCCAAACCTGCCCAGTTTCCTCAAGAGATCTCATCTGTCAGTAAATCTAGGGGTACTGGCGGGCGCTCCTTGAAATAACCTCCAGTTCATTGTTCCATCCTCCATTTCCATAAATCAAGAGCTATTTTCATTTACTTCCTTAGTTGATTTTAGTTCTGAACAAAATTTAATACATCCTGAAATAATTAAATAGTGGAAAACACGAAAATATGAGATCCATTGATATCACTGCCCAGGATGATAGTTCTATCATTACCATCCTTTCATTTTTTTCGGCAACCATCATGAAATCCTGCAAAAGAAAAAATTTCCCACCAAGGACAGTCCCATTGTCCTTGGTTTTCCCTGGTTTTCCATCCATAATCCTCACATCAACTATTCCTAGAATTGTCTTTAGTCTTTGAGTCTATTGTCTCTTCAACGTTGCCTCCAGTCAGCCCTCCCTAACATCAAGTCCAAACCGCAGATTAATCCTCAAACCCCAGATCTTTCCAATGTCTCCAGAGAGTATCATGACTTACATCAAGTCTTCAGCAAGGATTTAACTCTGTCGCTATCCCCACATAGTCCTTTCAATTGAAGTATTGATCTTATTCCTGAAGGCCCCCACCCCCCACCCTTTCTGTCTGAATGTGCAGCTATGGAGACAAAACAATAATGATTCCTTAAAAACATGGATAATACACTGGTCCTCACCACTAGGAGCTAAGAGTGACAAGACACTCTTCCCGTGCATTGATTACAGAGGACTAAATCTCTTCCCTATATCTCATCAACTGTTTTCTCTGAAGTAGACCTCAGAAACACTTAACATCTTGTTTGTATCCAGGAGGGGGATGAGTGATAGCCTGCATTCAAGACACAAGTCTGAAATTATGAATATCTGATTATAACTTCTTGTCTTACTAGAATCTGGTCAATAATGTCCTCAGTGATTTTCTACAGAAGTTCACTTTTGTCTATCTGGAAGAATCCTCATGTTCCCTAACAACCTTGAAGAAACTAGAGATCATGTTCGCCAGGTCCTTCAAAGGCTGTTGGAGAGCAGAATGTATGTAGGAGAACAGACTGTATGTAAAAGCTGAAAATTTTGAGTTTCAAGTTCAATCAATAAAACGTTATTATTGATATTGGACAGGTGTAGGCTAGAAAGTGCTCCAACACTTTCTGAGGTTTGCCAACTTTTATCGCATAAAATTAATCAATTCAATTCAGTTTATTTATATAGCTACAATTCACAACAGATGTCATTTCAATTGTTTCTACCATACAATTGTAGAAATATTCCAATCAGTTAATTTTTTTCTATGTTAGGAATCCCATTAAATACACTTATCTGCTCTCCACAGTTAAGCCCACTGCTCCAAATTCATGTCCCAAAGACCTCATTCTAACCCCACAATAAATAAAATCAACATTTTACTTAAGCTTTTTTCTGTTTTGTGTGGTGTGTTGCCTGATTTAGAGACTCAAGCTCAAATATGACACTTTCCCATTTTGTTTCAACATCAGTGGTACCAGGCAAACGGTGGATGCGTTCAGTATCTGCACATTTTATTAGCAAAAAATCATCACCTGATAAACATCATCCCATAATATACATTTACCCCAAATCCAATCACTAGATTCAGTCCAAACGCAAGCAGAGTAAGTGAGTGAGTGAAGGTTGGGTGGACAGAACCACTGGTTCATCTACAGAATACGTCATTTTGTGAAACAAAGCAAATATAATTCAGTTCTTTCAGACTGCTTTTAGAAGAAAATTTCTATCTGTTCAGGAGAAATAGTCCATAGCATATATGCTCCGTTTCTTAGGACTTGTGAACTGCGTGAGGATTTGGACCATTTTGAGTTGTTTCAGCTGTGGTCTGTGTTCAACGAAACTGGGTGCAAACCCCCAGAGAAGAGAGCCAGCATAAATCTTTACAGAATGTCAGACTATGTTGTGTTTCCAATTTCACTAAATGACACCGTACACTTGGTAAGCTTTGTATGTCTCTGTGAATGGAGTCATATACCTGAAGGAGATTAGTGGAACAGTTTTACAGAAACATAACAGTTATACGTCGCTTATTATATCAAAGGTTACCAAGCAGTATACACCTTTTGGTGATTTGGGTAATATCTTAGAATAGACTGTATTGTTTCTGTTTTTACACTTTGGTGCTTGTGGTCCAATATAAAGCTGTTTATACAGTGGGGCAAAAAGTATTTAGTCAGCCACCGATTGTGAAAGTTCTCCCACTTAAAATGATGACAGAGGTCAGTAATTTTCATCATAGGTACACTTCAACTGTGAGAGACAGAATTTGAAAAATAAATCCAGGAATTCACATTGTAGGATTTTTAAAGAATTTATTTGTAAATTATGGTGGAAAATAAGTATTTGGTCAATAACAACAATTCATCTCAATACTTTGTAATATAACCTTTGTTGGCAATAACAGAGGTCAAACGATTACTATAGGTCTTTACCAGGTTTTCACACACAGTAGCTGGTATTTTGGCCCATTCCTGCATGCAGATCTTCTCAAGAGCAGTGATGTTTTGGGGCTGTCGCCGAGCAACACGGACTTTCAACTCCCTCGACAGATTTTCTATGGGGTCGAGGTCTGGAGACTGGCTAGGCCACTCCAGGACTTTCAAATGCTTCTTATGGAGCCACTCCTTCGTTGCCCGGGCGATGTGTTTGGGATAGTTGTCATGTTGGAAGACCCAGCCACGTTTCATCTTCAAAGCTCTCACTGATGGAAGGAGGTTTTTGCTCAAAATCTCACGATACATGGCCCCATTCATTCTTTCCTTAACACGGATCAGTCGTCCTGTCCCCTTAGCAGAAAAACAGCCCCAAAGCATGATGTTTCCACCCCCATGCTTCACAGTAGGTATGGTGTTCTTGGGATGCAACTCAGTATTCTTCTTCCTCCAAACACGACGAGTTGAGTTTATACCAAAAAGTTCTACTTTGGTTTCATCTGACCACATGACATTCTCCCAATCCTCTGCTGTATCATCCATGTGCTCTCTGGCAAACTTCAGACGGGCCTGGACATGCACTGGCTTAAGCAGGGGGACACGTCTGGTACTGTAGGATTTGATTCCCTGTCGTTGTAGTGTGTTACTGATGGTCCATCCATCCATCCATCTTCTTAACCGCTTATTCAATTCAGGGTCACGGGGCAGCTGGAGCCTATCCCAGCAATTATCAGGCGTTAGGCAGGCAGTTACTGATGGTAACCTTTGTTACTTTGGTCCCAGCTCTCTGCAGGTCATTCACCCATCCCCCCGTGTGGTTCTGGGATTTTTGCTCTCCGTTCTCATGATCATTTTGACCCCACGGGATGAGATCTTGCGTGGAGCCCCTGATCGAGGGAGATTATGAGTGGTCTTGTATGTCTTCCATTTTCTGATAATTGCTCCCACAGTTGATTTTTTCACACCAAGCTGCTTGCCTATTGTAGATTCACTCTTCCCAGTCAGGTGCAGGTCTACAATTCTTTTCCTGGTGTCCTTCGAAAGCTCTTTGGTCTTGGCCATAGTGGAGTTTGGAGTCTGACTGTTTGAGGCTGTGGACAGGTGTCTTTTATACAGATAACGAGTTCAAACAGGTGCCATTAATACAGGTAACGAGTGGAGGACAGAAGAGCTTCTTAAAGAAGAAGTTACAGGTCTGTGAGAGCCAGAGATCTTCCTTGTTTGAAGTGACCAAATACTTATTTTCCACCATAATTTACAAATAAATTCTTTAAAAATCCTACAATGTGAATTCCTGGATTTTCTTTTCAAATTCTGTCTCTCACAGTTGAAGTGTACCTATGATGAAAATTACTGACCTCTATCATTATTTTAAGTGGGAGAACTTGCACAATCGGTGGCTGACTAAATACTTTTTTGCCCCACTGTATAAGAGGCTACAGTGCAATCATTAAAGAGCCTGTACACACAACAGATTCTGACACATCCAGCTCAAGCACAATCATCTATTGTGTATCCTTACTGCTGTGTCCTTTGTTCTCTCAGACTCATCTACACAGATGCTATTCTTTTTTCCTTGCCAGACAATAATAATATTGCTGACAGCGCCAGGTTTAGTACAGAAGCAAGTCAAGACTCTGCCCGCAGCATGAGAGAGAATGGTGAACAAAGTCTGAAAAGTTACTCATGTCTCTTCAACTTTCATTCATGACATCGCTTCAGCTGACTCATCTGCGCTCGTCTCATTCACAGTGACATCTGTCTGGCACTTTGCTCTGTTACCACCATAATAACAGACTCCAGCATGGCTTTTTGTTTTGTTTTTTCTGAAGCCAAACTGTGATGTTATTCACTTTTTTAGCCCAGAGGGTGTTCATTAATCATATATTGATAATTAGATTTTATGTAAAGCTTAGAACGTGTTAAATTATAAAATCCGCTGCTATGTGTTCCAGTGCGTATTCTTTAATTCATTAAAAGCATCTTTGCTATTCCTTACGAGGCATGAAAGTTTGTGAAAAACCCTTAGGAATTATTATTATTATTATTATTATTATTATTATTATTATTATTATTATTATTATTATTATTATTATTATATTTTAGTAAAATTCTAACACAAAACAATATATTTTATTTGTTCATTAGAAAATACAGAAACCCCTTAAAATGTATAGGCTTTCGTGACAGAGCTTGTCTGAACATACTATATATCTTTGTTCTGTTTTAAGAAAAACTAGTCAATAATTCAGAGATACAGAGAAACTCTCGCTCTAGAGAGGCTAAGTGCAAATCTAAACCACAGTGAAGAACGCTTCCAAGATTTACGGCAACCACAAAAAGACCCCCTGCCCATCGATCTACTGATATTCTTAAGCGAGAAAGTCACCTGAAAGATACGTTAACTTTTGACTGATCTTGAGTTTTTTTATAGTAAAATTGATAACATATTTGCAATTTTATAAGTGCAAGATTTTTATTGAATTTTCATTCATTTTTACCTTCAGTTTTTGCAAGAACATTTTTAATTATTACTATTTTCTGCTTTGTTTCTTGTACAAATGTAATTAAATCCTTTTGTAACTAAACAATGTTTTTGATTTTTTCTACTTATTTATGTTTATGCCATGACTGTGGCTGTGTCTGATCACAAGCCAGATCAGAAATGTGTATTGTATTATACAGTCATGTATAATTTGACACAAAGAATGCAGAAAGTCATTTCTATTTCAATTAGGAAATATCCATATACTGATGTCTAATCTCATTTTTAGTAATATCTCAACCCTCTGATATCTTCTGTTATCCCCTTTGCATAAAACACTTTCTGTGATCTTTTTTGTAGCCATCTACCAGTTTCTAACATCAGTCTAAGGAGAGTGTACCCAACCTTCTTTAATCTCAACCATACCTTAGTGAATTTACAAATAAATTTTGAGTAACTTTCATGTCAAGCTTTACATTTTTTGCAAGTGGTCTCACACTTTCTTAACATGAACTCTGTTACATACATTTTTCAGGGTTCTTGGGTGGTCAGCTTGTCTGATCTTGTGGCAGCAAAACATTCTCAAACCATAACAATTCCCCCTCTATGCTTCACAGTGGGTATGAGGATATTTTGATGGAATTCTTTATTTGGTTTATTTTATGCCAAACATTCCCACTGCATTCATCTCCAGATATTTCAGTTTTAGAAATAACCATCCAA
The DNA here is from genome assembly GCA_028564705.1 of Apricaphanius iberus. Classification (NCBI taxonomy): domain Eukaryota; kingdom Metazoa; phylum Chordata; class Actinopteri; order Cyprinodontiformes; family Aphaniidae; genus Apricaphanius; species Apricaphanius iberus. The sequence continues at coordinate 33,359 of JAPXFQ010002567.1, forward strand.
AGATTTTTTAAAAGAGACTTTATTATCTTCTTCCTAAAGATAAACGGCATAACCACATCAATTTCCCTTCCTTACACGGGCTTTGAGCACTTTTTTAGAATTCATTTGGAATTTTTGCAATTGGAATAGCATCAAAACAAGTCTTATTTTTAAATGGTCATACACCTTATAGCAGTTTTGGAGATAATACTTTGTAAATGTATTTAGTTACAGAATACTGAGGACCTACTTTAAAATGTATTTTGTAATGTATTCCGTCACTTTGCTGAATCCTGGTACTGTATTCTAAATACTTGGAATACATACCCTTAAAAATACCATTTAAGTCTATTAAATGTCACAAAATGCGCTGGTAGCTACTCCCGCAGGAAAACAGAGGGTATTTATTAATTAATATTAAACATTATTCATAATAAACAGTAGTGACTGTGTTGTTGAATTAAATAATTATCATAAGTAATTCAATGCATGTTCAAGCAGAGACAAAATGGAGCCAATTTCCAGTTTAACATTTATTTTGAACAGATTAACAAATTGCAGTTTTTTACAGACTTTCTACCTTAACAAGGCCCACACATACCCTGTCCATGGACTTAAAGAAATCTGAACAATTAACTGATCTTTATTTCACAGTTTTATAGAAAAGCGGGCCTGCCAGGGTTGTAGGCGTTCCTTCTCCTCGAAATCTTACTCCAATCCGATCATTTCCAAACAATGTCTTAGCTCTTATTGGCTGTCAGAAAATTATACAGTCATATGGGTGAGACGTTTTTTCTTAAAAGCTCATTCTGAATTTATGGTTTTATGGCAACACCCCAACTCTACAGACATCCTGTTTACAGCTTGCAATAAAAACTCACCCCAGAGTTTTATGACTTAAAAGCTTTCCTGCATAAACAGTAGTGTCAGACCCTTAACCATGCAAACTTTATAAACAGTCTTTTACCTTCTGAATGATAAAAGTTTAAACCTTATGCAGAATTACCACAATTCCCTCTTTTCAATCCATTTTTAAAAATGGATTGATTAAAGATCAAAACCTGTAAAGCTTTTTGAGAATGCAAAAAATCAAATCCAAGAAATTTCATCAGTTTAAAAACATGAAGTATTCCAGACTAAAATTCAAAACACAAACTATTAAAGTACCTTTTTTAACCTTAACTCCCATTAAAAAAATGTAAATCTGTTAATCATAGATTCACCCTCTTTTGGCATTAACCAAAAAATGTATTTTAACAATTCCCACAAACTAATTCAAAACCCACAATGTATAAGAATGTCTTACATGTGAAGAAATAATTAAATCTGACTTGATACATGTTAATACTGTGGAAGAAGCTCAGAAAATCCATGAACATAGACATTATTACTATATTATATTCTGAAAGAAATCAAACTTAAAGTGTTAAGAAACCTGTGAAATAGAAGGTATTAAGAACCCTTTTAGGCAGTGTTACGACTCTTCACTTGTGAATAAAATAGTTAATCAAATAGTTAAACAACCTGTAAAATGCAAAAAAAAAAAATATTAATAAATGTTCAGTCTTTATTTGTATTCTGATCCTCTTTCTTCACTCTCATTTTATCCCCCTCAATGGCTCCTGGCAGCTGGAGAGCGATATACAGAGCTGATCAGTGTGGAGGGCTCCTATTTTTTTTAGTGTTCCAGTTTTTACTCCCAAATTTGCAAATAACCACTCTCTGAAATGCCAATTACTTCATTAATTGAGCATTTCCCCCAATATACACACATGCACAGACAGGCCCCGCTTCCTATAGCTTAGCCCACCGTTGTGGGCTGGTCAAAACCCGCTGTGCAGCTGATTGGTGAGTTGTGATCTTCCTCTGTAGATCCCTCTTTTGAGATGGCAATTCCAAATTGCCCATCTCATTCATTGGCACATAGATCACACTGGATGAGTAATATCACCACCCAAACAACCTTCTGGGTGAGCTAGGCCCCGCCGCCTGTGGCCCCAGCTTCCGATTCAGCTTGGTTAAACCCTTCACGACCCTCCTTAGGCAGAATCCGACCAGGTTCGTCGTTGGCGTGGAGCTGCACTTTGTGTGTGTTCCCAGCTGTCATCTGGAACTTTGCTGAACCACTTGACTCCTCACGCCTTCGACCTGGAGCTGTACCTTGGACCCCTTCAGCAGCTGTAGTCAGCTGTGACCAGAGGAGACTGTGTGCTCCTCACGTGCTGCTGAATCCTGGAGATAATCCTGGGGGCATAAGCTTGTAAACATCTAAAAAAGACAGTTTTTTTATCCGGTCTTGTGATCACTCCTTTTCAATCTAATTCAACTGCATTGTGCCAAGAAATTATTTCACCCATCTAATTAAAAATAATCCCTGGGGAAAGAGCAAATCCACATTATTTTGACACACCATTGTTTTTCCTAAAAACTAAACCAAAAACACCTCCCTCATTAATGGATTTAAAAACAAGAGCAGGCTCAAGAGTTTACTTTTTGTGTACAGTTCAACTGATTACTATCCATTTGCTTGTTTACCCAAATTGATTCTTAAATTCAGTACATCCCTGTGGATGAAAACGTAAAAGAAAGAAAAAAAATGTTTTTTCTCTCTCACCAGCCAGCAACCCCCTGCTATCGGCCCAATTTTTCCTGCCAAATTTTGTTCCCGGTAAATGGTGGTATTTTACCCGGAGATAATCCTGGGGAAGACATGGGGTTATCAAAATACGTAGAACCTCGGCCACCTTCGATCAGACCAACAGAAACTCTTGTGGTTAATTCAGCAACAGTGACATTGAATCAACAGTCTTTGATCATCACTTCTTCAGCAGAAACTGTCCATCTCACGCCAGCCAAGTGAATTCACACATATTGTCCTTGAAAGTTCAGCTCAGCATGAGGAAACGTGCTCCCCCCTAGGGTGGCCTCCAGTTCACCTGTGCCTCCCTGTGTGGGAGCAGAGCACAAGAGAGTCGTAATTCTGCGCTGGTCGTAAAGATGTTTCTCTCTGTGGCCGTTACGGCGGGCGCCTGGCACTATTGTCATCAGCCCACGCACCCCCACCCATCTCATCTCCCCAGGATCATAAATTCCATCTCAAGAATGTTTATCTGAGGGGTTTTCTGCTGCAGGATGAGAAAAAGAGAAAAAATATATAATTAGAGTAAGAAAAAAAAAAAACAGACAGTCGATCCTCTCAGCTTATTCAAATCAAGTTACATTCAAACATTTTATCTTCATATTCATTAGTCTCCTTCCTCGAATGCTGAATTTAAATATCTTCCACACTCAGACTGCCTATGTGGGCTCTATTTTAATTTTACTTCAATCAGTTATACTAGTAATAATTTCTTCAATATTAATTCTGGTAAAAATATACCACTCAACAGGTTTGCTCTCTCCACCAGGAATAATAATCAATCCTTATACGTCTAATTAAACTGTTGTTCTAATACTTCCCCTGCGTATTTTAATTAATGATTCCTTCATTTTTCATCCAATTTATATTCTATATTTCATCAATGCAATGCCTTCCTCAATTTTTTCAATTTGATAAATGTCTCTTTCATCCATCCATCCATCCATCTTCTTAACCGCTTATCCAATTCAGGGTCACGGGGCAGCTGGAGCCTATCCCAGCAATTATCAGGCGTTAGGCAGGGTACACTCTGAACAGGACGCCAGTCTGTTGCAGGGCCAACACAGAGAGACAGACAACCATTCACACTCACATTCATCCCTAGGACAATTTAGAGTGATCAATTCACCTATCATGCATGTTTTTGGACTGTGGGAGGAAGCCGGAGTACCCGGAGAGAACCCACGCATACACGGGGAGAACATGCAAACTCCATGCAGAAAGACCCTGGGCCGGGATACGAACCCACGATCTTCTTGCTGCAAGGCAACAGCGCTAACCACTGCGCCACCGTGCAGCCCAAATGTCTCTTTCATCTCATGTGTAAATTAAACATTTATAAAGATGGAGCATCGCAATATCTCATCAACACACTTAGTTCTTAGAAAAACAAAATTAAATAAAAAAAGAAACAAACAAAAAGGCTGGATTTTTCTGTTAGATATTGCTAATACACCACTAAAACATTGCAATAACAAAAATAAAGGCAATAACCATCTGCAAAGGTTCTATCCCTTTTTTTTAAAAGTCGCTATGGAAAAGTGGCTCTCCTGGTTTCGCTTCACTGAGGTTGAGACGAATAGCTCATATTGAACTAAACCCCTTTGTAATCAGACTTAACACCACTTTTCCCCGACTCTGTCCCCTTAATCAATTAATAATTTCTGCTAATATAAGTATGCTACTTACATTGAGATAACTGTTGTTGATGTTGAAAAAGGTTAAAAACATCAAATGTTTAAAACAAAACCAGAGAAGAGTACTCACTGATAACACAACATAGTTTACAAAAAACAGTCTTCAGTTTGCTATACTTCAAAGTCTATCTATATTTCTAAAGAAAAATCCAAGATTTAAATCACTGACAAAACAACTTCCCTATAAATATTTGCCAAACCTAAAGTATATATTTTTTTTTAACACAATCCAATATCCATTCAAAGTACTTTTGCTTATATGATTCCTCTTTAAACAAACCCAAATGTGCTCACTTGCCCAAATATTCTTGATTGTAAACAATGAAAACTTTTCATACTTCAAAAACATCTGTCCGATTCTGTGAAGGGAACTGAACATAGTCAAAGTGATTTTTGCAACTAAAACTCCTCTTCAATTTTCGTAGGATACACAATAGTCTAATTCCCCTCAGCAGTCAAACAAAACAAAACAAAACAATTCAATAAAAGAGGTTCAAGAGATGAGATTTCTCTAAACAAAAACTAGTTGCAATAAAATAAAAAATAAAAACCAGCATTTTTCTTTTCAGTATCCCTCTTTTCCTCTCAGGCTTCTTTTTTATTTTCTTTTCTCCAATGATAAACACCAAATTAAATTGAAGCTTCTAGAGATGTCAAATACATTACCACTGAATCACGTTTTCTTTAATCCAGCTTCCCAAATTAACATTTTTCCAAAGTTCTAATTAATAAGAAGACCGCAGTTCAAAAATCTGGGTCATAATCCAAGTCGAACCAAATATATAAATTTTGAGAGAGAAAGAGGAAAAAACAAAAAATAAAAATAAGAAAAAATAAAGAAAATAAAATCAAAAATCTAAATAAATTGTCAGTTACAGAGTCCCCAATAATCAAATGATATATTATGTCATTATTCTAGGATCAGATCTATTCCAAAATGTTTTAGGACCTGTAAATTTACTCTCAGCATCAAATAAACTAGCTTAATCTTAAATTTCAAAACCAAAACCGATTCTTATTTGTCAAAACAAAATGTGTATTCAAATATATGGTAAAAATTTTTTCAATGTAGCTGGTCCAATCACATTTTGCCTCTACACGATCAAAATAAATGAATTTAGAATTTACTTCTTACTTTCAAATTAAACCATCATTTCGGTCACTGTGATATTCATTATTTGTTCTTAAATAAATCTACCAAAGACTTTAATTGTTACTTTCAATCCTTAGACCAATTCCAAATTTATCCCCAGTCTGTTAAAAAACAAACTGATTACTTAAAGATGACTCTGTGTTTTAATGTTTTCTTTTTTAAAACCAAACATTCAAATCCCATTAGTTTATAAACTGTCACTATGATAAGTGTTGTTTTGCATGGTAAAGACATTTAATTTATAACGGAATTGAAGTGTACTGGGTTACTTCTTGAGCCCCAGTTGAAATTTTGATAACTCCAATAAGCATTTTTGTCCATAAAATCCTTAAGAATGTTCAATTGTGTAAATAATTTAACACCAGTCTCCTTTAGGTCATTCATTCAGAGACCAAGCTATATTTCTAAAGTCTATAGAGCCATCAGAAATAAGCCAAACATAATTTTAGCATAAATGATACTTATTTAAATCACAGACTCATTTTCTGTACCATTCAACACGGTGCTTATTAAAATAATTTAAACCAGTTTGTTGCTTTCCAATTAATACCGTTTGCTTTTCGTTAAATGCTTATAATTACTACTTATAGCTTTATCTTTATTTAGGCCAACTTAACAACTCCTGCTTAGATCAATCAAAAAAAGCAAAAAATCCACCTATTTAAAGATTCAAAAAATGCATCTTTTATTTTGACTATAAACTCCCTCGACTAAAGACTCGAACAGAAGGCAGAAAACCGCCTACTACCACTAATTTATTTATCAAAACATATAGGCACAGCTATCGTATGTTAGCCGTGCTATCAAGCAAAAACTCACACAGTATTAGCTCCTAGCTTAGGGCGGCCGCTCTGATGGCCTGTCGTAAATGTTCACAACTAATTCTTATAGATATTTAATTTCAGTTATCCATCATATTCAGTTATATATTTATTTATCTATGTTAATTTATTTATTATACTCGAGTTCATTATTTATACTATAACATTTTAACACAAAACGCAACATCACCAGCACTTCTCGCCAAGCGCCTGCGTAAAAAACATCTCACACACACACAGTAATACACTCTTGTACAAGCAGAATTTAAAACACTAACCTCGTCGGAGCTCACCAAAAAACCAATGCCGGACCATTTTCACAATTCAGTTCGTGGTGCTCAGCCACGCGTCTGAAGTAAACGCAGCCCCACTCCCAGGTAATCCGATAGACTTAACAGAGGGCGACCCAGGCTCTTCTGTAATCTTTATTCGATTGCCAGCCTGGGAGCTCCAAAATAGCGTCCTATTCTGGGCAGGGTGGCCAACCCGTCGAGTTCCGATCCGCACTTGTGGCTCCGATTTGAGTCGTTGAAGATATCGGTCCGTCTGCTCCATTGTCCTCTCCGTCCCCCCCGGAGAAAAGAGTAAGAAACTCCATCTCCCAGCAGGCACCGGTGTCTCCCTGCGGAGCACAAAGCAGTCGCAGTCCTGCTCAGAAGAGAGACACAGACCTCAGAGCAGCTTCAACACACTCCGGGCATGCAATAGTGAATCTGCTCAAAACAAAAAACATATTTAACTTGCATGACAACATTACCCAATGTTAGATTGACCAATCAATAGAATTAAAAAAACTACGCAACTCTGCGCAAATTGTCAATAGAGCAAATACATGTCCGTTTATTAACTTAAAAAATAACTGGATTTTTGGTCCAAAACACTGCACACAGATCGGGGTCACCATCTTGTTGAATTAAATAATTATCATAAGTAATTCAATGCATGTTCAAGCAGAGACAAAATGGAGCCAATTTCCAGTTTAACATTTATTTTGAACAGATTAACAAATTGCAGTTTTACAGAGGAATTTTGCCCCCGTCAGTTCCTCTGTGGTCCAGACTTAAAGAAATCTGAACAATTAACTGATCTTCATTTCACAGCTTTATAGACAACCGGGCCTGCCAGGGTTGTAGGCGTTCCTTCTCCTCGAAATCTTACTCCAATCCGATCATTTCCAAACAATGTCTTAGCTCTTATTGGCTGTCAGAAAATTATACAGTCATATGGGTGAGACGTTTTTTCTTAAAAGCTCATTCTGAATTTATGGTTTTATGGCAACACCCCAACTCTACAGACATCCTGTTTACAGCTTGCAATAAAAACTCACCCCAGAGTTTTATGACTTAAAAGCTTTCCTGCATAAACAATAGTGTCAGACCCTTAACCATGCAAACTTTATAAACAGTCTTTTACCTTCTGAATGATAAAAGTTTAAACCTTATGCAGAATTACCACACTGGGAAAAAAATAAAGTATTTAATTATTTTGGCACAACACTGCTACCTCTCAGTGATCTAACACCAACCAAACAAACAAATTAGTTTTTAGCAGTAATATCTCTTTACTCTCTTATTATTAGATTTTATATTTAGTCATTTGAAATGAAGTTTAGCTGTTTATCACCCACAGCCAATTAGACTATTTGCGACGTTCTGTTATAAATATGCAAAGTATTGTAAACTGACATTCATTACACTCCAAATACAAAGCTTTTGTCCTGTAGCCATCATTTTCGGGAAACTCATCACAATTTATAATCAAGCTAATGTCATGTCAGATACAGAGCTGTGGTAGAGAATTTTGTTATGATTTTGTACATTGTTGCAGTTACTTTTGATTTTTTTTTGTGACTTTCACATACGTTTTAGGCTGGGCAGCCGGATACTTTATGTTCTAGTTTGCTGTTGAAGGTGTTTATGTGCGGCGGTGTAGTTTCTTGAGACCCGCCAGCAACGTTTAGACAAAAATGTACGAATTTTCCCAGCTGGATCCATCACTAACCTTTGCAACAAATATTTTAGGTGGTAATACGAATATGCAGCTCCATTTATTGATACCAAATTACAGCTGCTTCAGCAATCACTGGAGATTGCCTGCATACTTTGCAGTTTGACACAAGAAGCATAAGTGGTGTGACTCTATGACTTGTGATACCAGATTTTATATTTTCCCCCATTTCAACAAGCATGGCTTTAGTCAGGCTTTTGTCAGGAATGCTCGAATGAAATCTAGCATCACTTGAAAAAAATAACTGCGAGAGAGCGCCATTGAATGCATCGTTTCCTTCCATGCTAGTAGGTTTATTTGGCTGCAGTTGTGGCTCCAACCACCCTAGCTCCGGGTCTGAATCCATACCTGGTCACCAATGTTTACTCTGTTTTTTGATAGTCGGGAGTGTTTCGGCCATATGATCTCTATGGTTTTGCCGGCATGTTGTTTAGGAGTATTATGGGATAGTCTGCACAATGCGGTGACGATTCCCTAAACTAATATCTTAATCTTTCAGGTGGAAAGTGGAAAACACACAAGTATTTCAATGGTATTACGAAAGTAACTGTATTCTGAATATCATGTTTAAAAATAGAAACTGTAACGGAATACAGTTACTCATAATTAGTATTCTAAATATGTACCGCCAGTGCATGCATTCTGTTACTCCCAAACACTGCCTACTAGATCTAAGATAGTGAAATTAGTTACTTCTATAAGTTCTAAGGCTAAAAAAACAAAGTAAATAGAGCTATTCAGATGCAGTACTAAAACAGTCATTTTCTGTGAGACCTGCTAAGGAACAATTTTGATAACTTCTAAAAGTATATATTTAAACAGGTTTTCTGTCCTAAATGCATTCAATACAGTGGTTTTTGACTGTTTTGGTCACTTGTACAATATTTTAATAGCTAATTTTGATTTAAACCCTGTTTTGTGGATCGTCACATTTTAATTGTTGGTCCAGTTACTTTCAGTTTATTGTGCTAGACTTATTTAAATTCTACCTATACATCACTTTGTTGCATCTGAGGTTGTTTTTAAATGTACTCTATAGATAATAAATTAATTAACCCCTAAGGTCTCTTCTTTTGATGAACATGTCTGGATGAACAGACCCTAAGAATGCTGATAGTTTTATCTTCCGCTTCTTAAGAATTTTCTGTACAGTTTAAAAAAAAAAAATATTTTCATAAGTTGAAAATCTACTTTCGATAGACCTCAAACTGCTAGTTTAATCTTACTATAGATTTTACTCTCACCTTAACTTTCAGGAACCCACTAAAATTAAATATATGAACTTTAAACAAAACAATCTTCCTTCAAAAAGCTGAGTAGCCAATTATTATTATGTGCACCGGATGTGATTTCCCTGATAGGAATGAAAGCCATTCTAAACTGAAATAAACACACAGTTAACATGGAGATGCCAGTTACAATAAGTAAATCACTGCTTCAGTAGCGAACATGTCTGTTGAGACCTCAACTTTCTACAGCAGTCAACCAGAGCTATCAGGATGTCCTTCTGAGGTTTCACCCATGAGTGAATCCTTTCAGCTTACTCTCAGTGATTTGCCCCATTGTTCATGAGCAAATATTGAGTGTTGCAACTTTAAAGCTCAGAGCTTAAGATTTTGAACAAGATCAGGTAAAGTGCACTTTTGTTTACCTCAAATGAAGTGCTTCTTTATTTAACTTAAGTGCTTATGTTTGCTCAGGATTAGGACGACTAAAAACAGTGTTTCCCCTTAAGCCAGTTAAAAGAACTGATACTTTTACACCTAAAGCTCAAAATGAGGATTAAATTTAAGAAATGCTTCCATTACGTATATTCAACGATGGATAATGACACATTCGAATCAGCTGCAAAATGATAACTTGTGTGCCTTAAAGACTTAACAATTACACAAGCTTACACAGTCCTCCCTATTGTGTTTTCTTCTTTGTCTGCCTTACAGACATTATTCTAAATCCCATCTCATTATGTTGGTGACAGACTATGTGCACAGTGATAAAGATAGCTTTTGCACCCTCTTCGTCACCTCATTGACCTGAAGCTCTTCAGCTGTGGTGTCCTGTGAGCCCTTGCTGTACGTCCAAGTGAATGTGTACGTGATCTACAGCTGTGTGATTAGAATGCCAAATGCCTGACTCAAAACTCAAAAAAAGGGCGATGACACTCTCTTTTGCTCCGGGCTGTTGGCCGCCTGGTTACTCCAATCAAACAACTCGTCACTGATTGTGTGGCAGACAGTGAACAAGTGAGATGGATGAGAACTTGATCTGGAGAAAGAAAGCAGTTGACAGTGTTGTGTACATCGAGGTTAAGATGCACAACCTCAGGGGCAAAAGGCTTTGTTTTCCCCGACAGCTCCTTGAACTTGGCTAGAATGTATCTATAATAGACTATGGAAATAAAAAAACTAGGAAAATCAATTCATCATGGTTGCTGATTCTACACTTATACAGGCTATGCGATTTGAGAGTTTAAAAAACAAAAGTAGTGGATGATTTAGGGCAGGGTTTGAAGAACAACTGGTTAACTGCCCTCTGTTGTGAACGAGTGGTATAATGCAATACGAAATACAGGTTTCAACCGGTTCTTTCAAAAAGTGAGAAGTAATCAAACAATTTATGTGCGAAATCCCGAGAACTATGTAAAAATAGATTTTTTTAATGAATGTGTATTAGATAAACCATTGGTTAAAAAAAAGTATATTTTAAACTTTTGTTTCTAAAGTTAATATATTTTATTGTTTTCAAATAGTATTTTATGTAAAAGACCAATACAAGTTGGTGCATACACATAAAGCAGAAAAACAAGGATACATATATAAATATATACAGGTGCTGGCCAGTAAATTAGAATATCATCAAAAAGTTGAATTATTTCAATATTTCCATTCAAAACGTGAAACTTGTACATTATATTCATGCAATGCACACAGACCAATGTATTTCCAATGTTTATTTCTTTTAATTTTGATATTTATAAGTGACAACTAATGAAAACTCCAAATTTGGTATCTCAAAAAATTAGAATATTTTAAAGGCCAATGAAAAAATATGTTTTTTTTTTAAATGTTGGCCAACTGAAAAGAATGAACATGAAAAGAATGTGCATGTATAGCACTCAATACTTAGTCGGGGCTCCTTTTGCCTCAATCACTGCAGTAATGCGGCGTGGCATGGACTCGATCAGTCTGTGGCACTGCTCAGGTGTTATGAGAGCCCAGGTTGCTCTGATAGTCGTCTTCAGCTCCTCTGCATTGTTGGGTCTAGCGTATTGCATCTTCCGCTTCACAATACCCCATAGATTTTCTATGGGGTTAAGGTCAGGCGAGTTTGCTGGCCAATCAAGGACAGGGATACCATGGTCCTTGAACCAGGTACTGGTGGTTTTGGCACTGTGTGCAGGTGCCAAGTCCTGTTGAAAAGTGAAGTCTGCATCCCCATAAAGTTGGTCAGCAGCAGGAAGCATGAAGTGCTCTAAAACTTCCTGGTAGACGGCTGCATTGACCTTGGACCTCAGGAAACAGAGTGGGCCAACACCGGCAGATGACATGGCACCCCACACCATCACTGACGGTGGAAACTTTACACTGGACCTCATGCAACGTGGATTCTGTGCTTCTCCGCTCTTCCTCCAGACTCTGGGTCCTTGATTTCCAAAGGAAATGCAAAAATTGCTTTCATCAGAAAACATAACTTTGGACCACTCAGCAGCAGTCCAGTCCTTTTTGTCCTTGGCCCAGGCGAGACGCTTCTTACGCTGTTTCTTGTTCAAGAGTGGCTTGACACACGGAATGCGACAGCTGAATCCCATGTCTTTCATGAGTCTCTTCGTGGTGGTTCTTGAAGCGCTGACTCCAGCTGCAGTCCACTCTTTGTGGATCTCCCCCACATTTTTGAATGGGTTTGTCGTCACAATTCTCTGCAGGGTGCGGTTATCCCTAGAGCTTGTACACTTTTTTCTACCACATTTTTTCCGTCCCTTCGCCTGTCTGTTAATGTGCTTGGACACAGCTCTGCGAACAGCCAGCTTCTTTAGCAATCACCTTTTGGTGTCTTGCCCTCCTTGTACAAGGTGTAAATGGTCGTTTGGACAGCTGTTTAGTCAGAAGTCTTCACCATGATTTCTTCAGAACAAGACTGAGGAACCTTTTAAAGGCCTTTGCAGGTGTTTTGAGTTAATCAGCTGATTAGAGTGGCACCAGGTGTCTTCTATATTGAGCCTTTTCAGAATATTCAAATTTTCTGAGATACTGAATTTGGTGTTATCATTAGCTGTCAGTTGTAATAATAAAAATGAAAATTAATAAACACTTGAAATATATCACTATGTGTGGAAGGAAAGTATACAGTATAGAAGTTTCACGTTTTGAATGGAATTACTGAAATAATTCAACTTTTTGAAGATATTCTAATTTACTGGCCAGCACCTGTATATAACTTTCTTTTTCAAATGAAACTCAGTATGCAATACATTTGTGTTCAGCGTCCCTGGGAAAGCACTTTACGGAAACCCCGTCTTTTGAAGCCTTTAAAAGGTTTTGTTTCATGATCTCTCTGTATTAAGCTCCATCCATCTTCCCCTAATTTCAGATCAGCTTACCTGATCTTGTGAATAAAAACATCCCCCAACATGATACTGCCAACACCAGGTTTCATCATGGTGTTTTCACAGTGAGTTTTCCACTACACTCAGCATTCTTCATGTTGCCTTGAAAGTTACATTTTTTTCAAAGTCTGAGCAGAGCTCCTTTATCCACATGTATGCTGTCTCCCCTATATGACACTCTTGCATAAATGTCAAATCTGGGGATTGCAAATTCCACCTGAGCTGCAGACCTTTCCAGCTACTCCAGAGTTACAATGGAAATATTGGTTCCTACTCTGATTAAGTTCACTGTGACAGAAATGTTTTTGTTATGCTGGGGCATTAGAAAGGTTCAATCCTCTTACTCAGCTCTTAGACAGCTGTTCTTACTCTAAGGTACAAACAAGAACCAATTGTATGTAAACATCTCATCTTGACTTATGACAAATCTTGTTATTATCTGGTGTTACACCTATGACAGCTCCTGTGAATGTCTTTCTCACCATTATACTAAGTGTCCCTTATTGTTATCTATATACTGAGTGTCCACTGAAACTATCTCCTGATTGTTTAATGATGACTATTGAAGTGAAACATCCTGTGTTTACCTATTCCATGTTGTTCTGTGATTGGTCTTGTGGTCATCGTATCATTACTGTATGATGTAATGATCGGACAGAAGCTGATTCTTAGGGTGTGGCTAACGGTATATAAACTCATACATCTGTCAGAAGCTAGGGGGGTTCTCACTAGGAGACCCTCCCGTGCACGTAAAATAAACTATGTACGAATATGGCTGACACTTTTGTTTTATTCTCTTATCCAAGGGCCCTCAGACACCCAGATTTCCTTAACAGTTTTTGGCGTCACTTTGAACAGGCCTCGAGCATGTCGTCGGACACTGACTGAGGGGACACCTGGGTGTTTTTCTGCACCCATCTCTGGACCTCGCTGAAGCATTAAAGAGAAGGGAGACTCAGTCCAGTGTTCTGATGGACTGCAACGAGGACCAAACCTAAATTTGTCTGAGGGACAAAGCCTGGTGAGCCAAATTAATTTAATTCTTTAGTTAAAATATTGGACTATATTGAAGTCCTGCCTATAACTTAGGACAAAAACTAAAAATTCTAACCTGTAATTATAGTAAAAGAGGATATTATATTTTCCTATTTGTGGTCAGCTGTTTTCATTATAATTGGGAGAACCATTTTCCAACGTCTGTGCCAGCCGACAATTTACCTAAAGACAAGATAAGGTTTGAAGCCTTGAGTCCAGACTGTGAGATAGATATTTTTGTTTATTTTATTTATTGAAAATAAATAGATACAATGAATGAAATAATTTACCAAGACCAGCTAATGTTTTGACTCTGAGCTTTCTAGAAGCAAGATTGAGCCCCTGTGAGCTTTTGAAGTAAGACCGATTAAGGGTTGTGCGCTTATTCTAAGCAAGATCAATCAATGAATATTGCGAGCCTTTTTAGGCAAGACCGATTTATGAAATATTAATTGTGAAATCAATTAATGAAGTACTGTCGTGAACTTTCTGAGCAAGACCTGATCGTGCCTATCAAATTTTGAGTTCTTTTATAAAGGACAAGAAAGATTTGAGCTGTCAGCTTTTCAGCTACAGTCAGTGTACGGAAGGATTACTGTTGAAATTATATCCAGTTTCCTTAGCACTTATTAATATGGGTAATGTTAAAGGAAAAGGTTCTTCCAATTTCTCTAAATCTATTCTTATATGTCAAATGAAAAAGAAATATGGTGATGATGTATGTGATTATTTAAAATATTGGAGTGAATGTGGTTTTATCCCAAGGGAACCTAAATTTGTTTAATGAATCATGTAAAAAAAAAAAAAGCATAATGTAACATAATTTATAATGGTAGTGGAGTTTTGCACACCACATTATTCCACCCATGTGCAAGCATTTTAATATTTTCCTTCAATTTTACAGTGATCCAGAATTTTGTGTTGGTCTGTCATATAAAATTCAAACAAAATTAATTTACATTTCTTGTGGGAGCAGGGCAAAACATTCGAAAGTTCAAGGAGTAAGGATACTTTGCAAAACATGATAAACAGCAGGTTCATGTTTGTAGTATGGAATTTAGAGTTTCTCATTGAGTTTCCCATTTTGCATGTGTTGTTTTTTTCTCCTCCTACATTAAAAAAATAGCTGTGGTAAGTTGCCAAAGGATGTAGTACAACCTTAATAAGGAGGTAAAACAGACATTAGAATATTTTGTTAAAACACAGATTATCATTTTTTTTTATTTACTAAATAATCATACAGTAAAATGTATCTAAATGTGTACTGTAGAGGCACTGATTTTCCTCTGTTTTACACATAATAATACAGTGATGAGTAAACTGAGGGCAAGGCAGGGTTTAGGTTTTTACACAAAGACAATTTGAAATGTAGACACGGATGGCCACAATGGAACCACTGACCTGTCAGCTTGCACCTACTGAGCAGTAGCTGCAAGTGTGATTGGAAATATTCAGTGTCAAAAAGTTAAACCGGCGCTTCTCAACAGACAGTAAAGATCCATCACCACTTCCTGAGCCAAAATCACCCACAAGTAAATTCTTCAAGTGCCATTTATCAAAATCTCACACCACTGGCAGCTTGTGAAAATGAGTCATAAATATGCTAGCAGTGTTTCTCTGTTAATGTCACAGAAGACTGGCTGTTAATGGGGCAGACTGACCCATGACTCTCTCCTTTTCACTCTGTGTGTCAGCCTGTCTGTCTGTGCCTCGTTGTGTGTTTGCGTGTGTGTGAGTGTGTGTGGGTGTGCGCGTGCATGTGTTTTGCAATTCAAAACCTTTCATTTAGCATTTCACACTTATGCTGGATCAAAGGTAATAATGGCTTTTCTGGATTTCAGATCCAAATAAATCCCTGCTTGACACAGGTGTTAGGTTGTTTTCCAAATCTCTGAAGATTACGTGCAGGCTTTTAAAAAGCTGAGAGAGAGAGAGAGAGAGAGAGAGAGAGAGAGAGAGAGAGAGAGAGAGAGAGAGAGAGAGAGAGAGAGAGAGAGAGAGAGAGAGAGAGAGAGAGAGAGAGATTTTATTAATTTATAAAATCCATTACTCAAAGGCCAGAAGTGCACTTGTTAGAGGCTGGAGAAGTTAATTCTGTCTGGTGACACCTTTTAATGAGCACAGGCACACAATGGAAAGCACACACTGAAAATGGTAATGGTCTGATGTGACAAAAGTTAAATCTCGGCCATTAGGAGCACCACAGAGGCGTCACACATGTGCCCGACTTTCCCTCACTCTTCCCACCTCATTAAATTGTAACTGAAAGATGCAGATCATTTGGAAAGCAAAGAGCCCCAAATAAAATTGGCAGATAGAATGGTGTCTAATTGGCAGATTATAGACTGACAGACAATCAAGCTATATGAGGAGACAGCTGATATAACTGAATGTACATGTTTGCAAATGCATAATGAAGTTAAACACAAAACAAGCTTAACTGACCTGAAATGAGAGGTGGTTCATTGGGGTTTTTTAAAATATTTTCTTTGTTAAAGGTTCCATCAAATTATGTTCAACTGTACTTGTACTAATGCACATTTACAGCCGAGATGCATATAAGGTGAAACACTGGCAACATTTGTGGGGGGTACTGGTTATGTAGCAATCTTTAAACTCTTAAAGTGGAAGGTTTTATTGAAACTCATGGAGTCATTGTCATAAAAATGTCTTTGTACCGTTTCAACATTTTGCTCATAGATTGTTGAAAGGAACAAAATAAAATATTTTAAATCTCCATCAGTTCACCAATTGTGACCGTTGGTAATTGTACAGTACTAGTATTAATGGAGTTTTTCTATTGTCCTCCTGTTGTGACACGATAGGTGGGTTTTGGCTATAAAACATTATAAATAATTGCTGAGGGCAAATTTTAATAAGATTGATAATTTTATGTTAAAATTACCATGTTTGGGGCACCATCATGGGATCCAGGAAAATTACGATAGCCAAATAGTTGAATCTCAGTTAATGTTTATGATTACTTACCTAATAGAGATGAGATAATTATTCAATAGGTGAAGGAATTATTTATCTATGTTCTTTAAACAGCAAGTTACATATGTATGTGGAATAATGACAAACGTCATAGAAGTTTATTAGACAATAATTCCTAAGCTAATAATACACAACTAAACTCATAAGTAAAAGAAAAATGAATAATAAAACTAACTACCAACAGTAAAACAGTACATTGAACATATATGGAAAAAAGTTGAAACAATAGCCAATAAAAAAATGGTGATGTCACAGTTCAGTGTGAATAGGCATTTTTAAAGATCGAGGCTTGTATTGAAAAGTTTTGGAGATGAAACTTAGTCTTAAACTAATTGTGATTAGTTTAATACTAATAAGCACCTTTTGGTTTGTTTTCAAACAACCAATTCACAATGCAAAGCAAGAGTGAAGATTAAAGATTCTTTGGATGAAGTAACGTTTTATTAAACAATTTGTTGAATTTCAAATCAATAACCTTTGGAGAATTTATTCTATTTTTTTTATCAGTCACTCCAGTGATCAATCTAATTTTAGTATTTTGGCATACATGGGTGGTTTTCAAAACAATTTATAAGATTATTCTTCTGTGTTTAAACTATCTATTTTGAATACCTTAAATAGCAATCTTTATTACTTATGAACACTGGCAGTCTCCTAAAAACAGGCCACACCGATCAGAAAATATGTGTAGAACTCATAGTCTCATAGTTTAGTTTAGCACCAAAGAAAACGGGAAAAACTCCCGTGGAAAAGAATAAGAACTCATATCATGTAGAATATAAAACGACTATAAGTCAAAACCCTTTTATACTCAAACTATTGAAGTATGATATCTTACAAATGCAGCAAAAGAGTGAAATCGAACAATAAAACACTAGCTACATCTAGTTTTCCTAGGTTGTAGTTACCAAAATAGAGAAATCATTCCAGTCGTTGGGTCGCCTGGTTTGCCAGTAAGCCTAGTGACCAGCCTGAACTGTGTCCAGAGAGGAATGTATTGTAGAGGGGTTTAACTGACAGCTAACTTTAGCAAAGTTAGAAAGTGAGTTAGCTTACTGATCCAGGAGGAAAGTTGCGTATCCTTGTGCGTTTGATGCCGTGGAGATGTTTTATGTGGATCCATCGACTGCAGGCTTCAGTTAAATTTACTCTAGTTTCTGCTCTTATCCGGTCACTCGTCTCCTGAGACAGATAACGATATCTATGGGGCTCTGAAGCAGCTGCTAGACCTGCCGACTCCCCCATTTTTCCCAGTGCCAGCAGAGTTGTGCTGGCCATGTTGTTGGAACATAGAAACCGCATCTGTCAACCCGAATGGGGGCCGCAATTGGCTGGTAAATGTAAACATAACATAACCAATCCCATTAAAAGTTACATTTTATAATATTTTAATTCAAACACAATTATTTAAGGAAATGTACTTTCATTCGGCAACCCTCTAAATGCCCTGTGGATGTATTATTATTTTTTATATAGATTTTTATGAAAATATTTAATTTTCAACTTTTAATTCATCTCTGCCAAGACACAAACTTACTTGAATGATCCTCAGATCTCCATTGAACGGTGGTTGCACAGTCTGTGGAAGCAGCATTAAAGGGAAAAAAACAGCTATTAGCAGATTCGATTAGCAGCACCATGTGGGCCTGGTAGCAAGCCTCGGGGGGTGCTAGCTAGTGGAGCCCCAGCTTACCACAGTCAGCTTGGACATTGTTGTCCTTATCAGCTTGCTTCGGCAATCTTCTCCAACTTCCGGCTCCTGCAGTGTGTAGCAGCATGTCTGCAGGGCTCTCTCCCTCTCTGGTAGAAAATGTAATTCAAACATTCTTTCTGCAGAGTGTTATACAAGTCGGTGAGAGCTTATTTCATTGGCCAGATATAGTTTACCTGATTGATCAGCAGACTGCACGGGTATTTTAAATTAAAATGGCTTCCTCTAGAAGCCCACTCCCCTTTGCCTGCGAAAGAATTTTAAAGCACGTGTCCTTTGTAGGTGCCAATAGACAAAGAGACCCATTTCCAGCCAGCATTTAGCTTTCTTTGGGCAAAACTCCACCTCCCCCTGTTGAAACTATGAAAGCATTGTGTGACTAGCAGTCGTACCATCTGGATGTGTGTGTTTGGTCCAGAAATCATTGTGGCCCAACACTTCCAGAACCTCTTATACCAAGCTGATCACATCCCAGCAATGTTTGGGTGTCCCAGCAGGACTTGCTTCCAAACAAAAATCCACTGGTTTTGGTAAAGCAGGCTTACATTAGTCTTCAGAAGAGGCCCTTCTTCTTGAATTTATGGACACGGAAATGAAAAAAAACTAGAGAAAAGAAAGAAAGAAGATGAAGAAGAGGGGCAGGAGAGGTAGGAGTATGAGTTGACAATACAAGAGAGGAAAGAGAACAAAGAGAACACAAAAAGAAAAAAAAACATTCCAGACCTCTATATCCCCAGAATGGCAGTGAGGTGAAAAATACTCAAAAACCAAAAGGGTTATATACATACAAAAACAATGTCACTGAAAAGCTCTTGGTACCAATTATCTATTGATGATAACCTCAGCCCATGAATATATCTGTAAACACCTGTCCCCTAACCTATATGTGTGAGCATGCTGGTGCATATAGGGTTTCCCCATACGCGTGTTTGATAGCTTGTGTGAGGAGCCATCAATCCGTCCTACAGGAATCAACACAGACATGAAGGAGGCAGGGGATACAGATGCCCAGAGGGCCTAGGAGCCCAGGCGGACTATCGTACGGCTGACTGCACCCCGGAGGGAAGCCATCCAGCAGCTATGGTGAAGGGGCATGGGAGGCAGCAGGCATGAGCAAACAGATATGCCAGGGTGGGCCCGATCCAAGACCTGGAGACCCCGGGGACCAGGGGCGCCACTCTTCCCAGTAGCCAATTAAAATTTTTGTTGTAATAATTAAAAACTTGTGCACCCAATTTTTTATTTTCATCATTGAAGTTGTATGTTGTATAATTTCTCCAATCTGTAAAACCGATGGGTCTAAGTGTGTCTTTAAAAACCCCATGAACAAATGTAAAATTAATACAAACAACAACTAGAAAAATTCTGGACAGATCTGTAGAGCTGTTCCTGATTACGTTGTTGTTTTACCACAACCAGAGGGATGAAGGTGCACTTATCTCCCTCTTATTTGTGTTTTCCTTACTGTTCAATATATTTTTCATTTACCATGAGCATACAAGTGGACCACCAAGGAAAATGAAGCAGGTGCTTGTCTCCTAGAATCAGTATCAGCTAGATTAATCTGTTTAATGTCTGATTCCAACTTTTACATATCTTTAAATTTTGATAATTGGTTATTTTCCACCCATTTTTCCACTTTGCCTTCTGTCTCAGTACTTGTCTGCTGCTTGTTTTGACATTCTTGTTCTTTATGTCATCCGTAAGCAAGACAATCTGTGGCAAGCGAAAACTGCAAAGTGCTGATATCCAGGCATAAGTTAATGTCCTTATCATTCACTGCTACAATTTGAGAATGGAAAAGGATTGTCAGGACCAAAGCCACATCAGTTTTACATTATGACCTCAAAACACACACACACAGACACGCACACAAAAATCTTTCATCGTGGCTCAGCACTCGGTGGGTAAAGTAAAACAAAGTCAAATTGTGAGCCCATGCAAGGATGAGACCACTGATAAAGATCTAGTAATGGCATATTTCCACAGGACAGAGGCCTGGAAGGAGGACAGGGATGAATAAGGGTAAGGTAGTAATTTAAGTAATTGTTTAGAGGGATGTGAGGCAACGGGAACCCAAAGTTTCCAAAAACTGGGCAGAAACACACAAGTATGTCCGGCTGGATCAATCTCTTCTGAAGTAGTTGCCTCGCAAGGAATTTAAGTAATGGGTCAGAGATTTCTTTGAGAGGCTGCTACCCTTTAGATTACATTTGAACGCTTCCCTTCACATTCCCCCATGAGCCTCTTTTACGGAGGTGAAGACAGAGATGTTCTGGCTCAGCTCTAGCTTGATGATCCTCGGGATACTGATCTACCAGAAAACAAATGGACCTTGGAAGGAAAGACCCTTTTATCAGAGAAAATTCCATAACCATGGTGCTGCAAGTTGAAGCAAAACAGAGAAACATATGCCTGTAAGTACCGTTATAGCAGTGATGGTTGTAAATCTGGTTATCTGGCTTTTGGAGCTTCTAACAAGTCATTAAAGAGTAATATATTTTATGTGAAATGTCACCAAGACATGTGCCTGACCTCATTCTGGTTATCCATTTTTTTGTGGTGGAACATAGCTGTTGATGGTATTTAACTCAAGTAATATGAACCAGCTCTGAATTCCAAAGGCACACATTAAATTACTACAGCTGCTGCACATGATTTTAAAGGGAAAGATAGTCTATTCATTACACTGACCATTTGAAAATGGTTCCTTCTTTTCGTTCCTTGTGCCTAGTAAATACATATGGTTGAATAAGGATTAATTGAAGATTTGATATAGCTTGCATCCATTTATTTATTTATTTAGTTTTTATAGTGAAAAATATCAGCCTCGTTCAAAGTGAGCAGTGTTAGGAACCCTTTGCAAATATCTAGTGCCAGTTTTCCCTGCTTCTGCTTCCTTTAATAGAAGCAAAATCCTCTGGGAGAGGTATTTTATTAGCAGCCTGGTAAGATGAAGTAGTGTGTTGTAAAAATGCAATAACAGTCATTCAGAAACAGAACATTAAAGTGAACATGATATTTCTCAATGTAAATGTTGAATGCAAAATTAATCTTTTTAAATAGAAGAGCCTGTGCTGCTTTGTACAAGTACCCCCACCATTTTCACAGCGAAACATAGGGGTGGTCGTAGTTCATTGCAAGATGAGTGCAACTAAATACAAAGCAATCCTTGAAAAAACCCTATTAGAGACTCTCAAAGACTTGAAGGAGGTTGACATTATAGCAGGACAATGTCATGTTTGGACTGAGAAAGATTACCTTCACGCAACAACCCCACGCAGGAAACAATCAGTGTTAGAATGTATTTTCAGGCAAGTTGACGGGTAAGGGTGAAGAGAGAGAGAAAAAACAGGGACAGGAATCCAGGCAGTGAATTGGACTAGAGAGAAGCAGGTAAGTGGTTAGATTGGTTCCAGGAATTATTATCTCTTGAGTGGATCTTGAAGAGGGAATAGAAGATCTTTCTTGGAAATCAAGCAGGTGATTACTTGGAGGAGGTACGTAGGAAACAGTTTGCTTAGATTGGCTGGGGATGGGTGGCATGATTTGATGGTGAGCCGATGTCTCTTCTCTGCAGGCTGAGGCATTGGGGGTGGCTGAGGAGAATGATTATAGTGGGGGGTATGACAGGTGTCTTCCGGAACAGATAAGCCTTGGAAGCTGACCAGGGATGAATCCGAAAAGGGAGAAAGTAAGTGGCGATCGAAGAAGAGACGACCAAAAGTGAAGACGCAGGATACGCTGAACCGGATCAGTCTAGGCAGCAAAAACCATCTAGCGTCAGCCTCCAGGAGCCACTCTTCTTTTGAGTAGTTGCAGAAATGAGGCTGATGGAAACACCTGGAGCAGCACTTGCCAATCACAACCTCCAGAGGGAGAGGAAAGGAGGCAAAGATACACCCATACACCCAGCACAAAGCCACTGAAACCTAACAGACAATCAACTCAAATCAAACTTTATTTATAAAGAACTTTTCATACAAAGAAAAAAATGCAACTCAAGGTGCAGATTAAAATGACCCCACATAACCTACATTCCCATCCCTTTCCCACAATTGTAAAAACAAAATGACAATTATTCCCCCTTCCCAAACCCCATTTTCCAAACACACATGGACACACACTGGCACACATCCACAAACAAACACACGTACACACTGACACCTCACAAAACGTTTAAGAACATAGGTAGAGAAGGAAAGAAAACCATAAATCCTGATATCACTGTTCTGTAGAAATCTGGATGCAAGAGACCAAGGCTCATATAGCAAAGATGGAAGTTAAGCTAAAATAGTTTACTAATTGTGATTAGTTAAAACTAATTAGCACCATTGATTTATGTCTAAACCAATAAACAATAAAATGAAAAATAAAACAATCTTTGGATTAAGCAATGTTTTGTTTAAAATTATCTGAATGAGAAGTCTTTAACCGTTGGAAAATTACTTCTATTTATAGATTGATCACCTCAGTAAAAAAATTTAATTCCAGTATTTTGATGCATGAAGGTGCTTTCAAACTCGTCTAAGAAGATTAGTTTTGTGTGTTTAAACAATCTACTTTAAACTGATCTCCATTTTGAACACCATCAATAGCAATCTTTGTTGTTTATTAAATGCAGGCCTGATGGGAAGACACTTGTGTTAGCCTTAGCATGTAGCTTGCTTCTAACCCACAAGGTGTAATTTAGAGCCACTCTAATACATTTATTAAACATTAAACAAAGAAAATAAAACTCCTGTCGGATGAAGTAACTCAGATTACAGGATTTAGAACAACTTTTGGTCGAAGAACATTTGATAACGTTAATTAAACATTCAGGCTGAATGGCCTTTCTATACCTACACAGTAGCAGATTAATCATACACAAAGTAACAAACAGCAAAAAAAACACAACCCTTAAATCTTAGGTATTTTAAACTAATCTTACCTCTGCCCAGACAGAGCTTATTGTATAATTAAGTTCTCCAGGTTTCTCCGTGGATGATGAGGGGGAGCTCAAAAGACATTAGCCACCAGGCTAACAACAGGCTAACATGACCTAGCAGTTGTTCAGCGGTCGTAAGCGCAGGAAGCTGTGACTGGGACGTCAGCTTTGTCCTCACTGGCTTGGCTACACCGCGATCAGCTCCAACCTACCTTTGGAGTCTTTTCCAGAATGGAATTCACCTCATATCTGCTCTGTGCCAAACCCACTGCATGCAGGGTCAGCTCCCTTTCTCTTTCACAACAGTGTCTGTAACTGAGAAAAGGTTTTGACAGGCTTTGAGGGTAAAACAATGGGTTTGTTTCATCAGTGTTTGTGATTCACCTGATATCGGCAGTCATTGTGTCCCTTGGAGTGAGTTTCTCCCAGAAATTCATGTGCTTTTCCCTTTGCCAGCGAAAGAAATATATCTTCTATCAGACCGTGGCCTTGGCTGTGCGTATAAGAGGCTCTATTGCGGTTGGAGGGGCCCTTGTATAATCTCTGGTCCTCTTCCCTCTCCTTTCCCTGTGGGATTGGTGTTTGCTTCTTCTCCTGTGGGCCTCCTGTGGATTAGCACCAACCAATGGCTTTGTGCTACCCAGCACAGAAAATAATCTGAAAAAAGTCTAAGTCCCTAGGTAGGATAAACTAGTAAAGTACTAGTAAATTTTAAGAAAAAACTAAATGTGAAAGTTGTGCTGCAAAATAAAAGAGAGACCATAAATATTGAGTTCAAGCATAAGCAAAAAGAATGTGAAGGAACACTCAAGTTCTCTATCTGCATTAACATAAGCAGTCTTAATAGTAATTCATGTTGTGTTCCATACCCATTCCCATTTCCATTCCTTACCCATTGCCAACAGGAATCAACTCAAGGAATGCAGCATAGCTACAACAGTTCGGCCCGGGACTCAGCAGCAGAACCCTAACAATATCTGGGATGTAAATGAAAGAATCATAAAGGATGGAGAAATGGGGGTAAAAAATGTAACGGGAACCAGGTAACATGAAGGTTTCATCCTCTGACAATTTATGTGTGAAATGAAGCAAAGGGGGTGTGAGTCATTCAGCTTGAAACGCACCCACCCAGGCAAAGATGCAAAGCCCATTAGTGTAAGGAGAAGGAGAGGAAAGGGAGGCTCAAATATCTCAAATTTAATATTTGAATGGTGTTTATAACTTTATAACAGGGTGTTTTTAACTTGGAAATTAGCAGACGTCACCCAACCACCAGCTTTGTAAAACAAAAAAAGTTGCTGGTTGAAGCAGTTTATAACAATATAGCAAACAGAAACACAACATCAAACCCATCTTCTCCTATGTCTATCTCTTATTTCTGCTGCTGTGGGTGCTTTTTTGCACCGATAAGTGATGTTACTCACTGCTGAGAAAGTTGTGATATGCAGATGTATTAGCTAATTCCTTAAAGTGCCAATTTTATATGGAGAAACTACTGCTAAGGGGAGCGGGCCAACAGATTACCCAATCAGATAAAAAATCTGGTAAAATTACCTTGAAGATCCAATAGTAGAAACATACCTATAGCTTTCAATTTTTTCTCAAAGGGATTTTTAATATAGTTAACTTCAATCAGTATGTTGTCTGCAAAATTACTTTGCTGTTATCTTAAAAGAAGCATCCCTACATCATGATGCTGCCACCACCGGAAAATAAACATATTTACAGTGAGATTACACTACAGTTAAATTAACTCATTTTACTAATCAGGTGAGCACTAAAGTAAAAGAAACAAGTATAAATGTTGTTCAAATTTACAAGTATGTTATTTTATGATGGTCTAATTCAATTAAATAAGTTTTCATTGTGATCATCTTGAAAAAGTCAAAAGAGTTCATGGTTTTGCAAACCACGGTAAAAACCATAGAAGTTGCCAGTCATTCCCCCCTATTCAGCTTGTAGATAACTGCCATACAACCATATTACCGACATCCTTTAACAGAGACAGAAAATCCCATTGGCTGAGTCCAGTGGATATAATGACACTGCTGCAAGCTCTTTGTTCCTATGGCGTGGTATTGGGGCCAGAATCAAGACTATAACCCTGCCGCAGGAGCTAATATCCATTCCAAGGCCGACAACTGATCTGAGTATTGATAGGCTTGCATCAGTGACTGATAGACTGTCATGGGTGACTCATAGACTGGCATCGGTGACTGAGCGGCCGCCATTGATAACTGATATGTCAGAGGTAACAGGGAAAAGGTGAGTACTCACTTGTATTTACAGTGGAGACCCTGGCTATTGGCATGCTGAAGCTGGCCACACACTGGATTGTCAACTTTCTCAGTTATCTATTAGCCTGGATTGGCTGGTGATTAGCTTGCCGAAGCTGGCCACCCACAACATAATTTCTTCTTTTGACTTCACAGCAGATGACCAACAATTTGAGGTCCACTACCGCCACCTTCTGAACCTAACTGTGGACCGGAATAGTGTTATTTCCTTTATTCTTAAGCAAATGTGGTTCATAAAAACTGAAATATTAGCTTTTAAATTATACCCTGCATACTCTTGTAAAATTTCCTTAAATCCTTTTCTGTTGGTCAGATTGGAGTATTTTCATCTCCTGCCAATATTTATCACAATCAAACATACACATTCAAATGCTTCCTCTTGCTCCCTCAAATGAAAAAAAACCAACAAAAAACCACATAATTTTCCATTTTGTGAAATTAGGGCACTCTGCATTAATATGGCGACATGTTTTTCATAAATATTTTCACCTCAATTTATGTTAATTTCCTTCGAGGATAAAAAAAAATGTTTAATATCAAGTGTTTAATGGCCAGCTTTGGGAAACTAATCGGCAGCCAATCCAGGCAAATAGACAGATGACAGTCCAGTTTGTGGACAGCTTTGGCAAGCTAATCGCCAGCCAATCTAGACTAATAGACAGCTGAGGGAGTTGACAGTAGGTGACCAGCTTCGGCATGCCAGTAGCCGTCTCCAATGTAAACACAAGTAAGTACTCTGCCTTCTCCCTGCTACCTCCGACGTATCAGTTACCAATGTCGGCCTCTCAGTTACCAATGTCGGTCTGTCAGTCACTGATGCCGACCTATCAATAGTCAGATCAGTTGCTGGCCTCGAAATGGATATTAGCTCCTGAGTCACGGAAGTAGTCTTCATTTTGGCCCCGAAACCGTGCGTTTCCACTTCTGCCAAGCAGCAATTCCATAATTAGCATGCTGTCAGTAAACAAGCCTTCTCTTGTTTCAGTTGCTGTTTGTAGTTATTTTGAAAATGCTCAGGCAAGCACCAATTAAAGACTACAAAGGCTAAAGTGTATCTGTTATGATGGTCTGGTATTCACAGAATGTGAACAGCAAGCCAGGAGAATATCTGTAACAACTGTCTCTGTAGCAGTTTAAAGAGATTGAAAATGCTGAAAAGTTTTTTGACGTTCATATGGGGGTTTATCCCTAATTTCTTGGATTTTTGGGTGTATATAGAAACCAACAATCTGAAATGGCTCTTGCCTTCCTTCGAAGTCACAGTTGGTTTTGCTTTCCTGCCTTTGTTTGATTTGTAGATTTCTTGTCTAAGCACAGCATAAATTATCTCTCCGAAAAAAGAAAAAAACAAAAATAACAACAAAAAACTAAATCTAAAACCCTAAATAAAATTGTTTTTCTTGTTGTGTTAAATGGATCTATACCAAAATATGTGCAGTGTTTTGTGTTCCTGGGCCAAATGTAGGTTTTGTCACATTTATGTCTGTATTCAAATGTGCTGGTATTTAAAGTTAAGCTATGGGTTACATAAAACAAATTTACTCAGCACAGTTAGTGAACACAAGCATGACAGCTTTATACTCCCTCAACCTAAGCCTTAGCAAACATTCAGTCACACGGAAAAAGGTAAGCAAACGAAAGCCAAACAAGCCACTTAATTTGGATAATCTGAAAACGAGGACAGTTCTTCACATCACAACGCATTTGACAGACAGACTGACCCAGGGTCCACTTTACTAGGTTGTTTGATCACACCTATTCACCATTAGCATTAAAGACCTACATGCATTTTTACAAACTAAAACCATGTTAAATAATGACGATAACCACAACAATATGCATTTATTCTGTGTTTTTAAACACACCATGAACAAGTTGAACAAACTAATAGTTTCTGAAACTAATTTGCTGCCACAATAACTATATTAGATATTCCATTCAGTTTTTTTTAGTTTGTAAAATTCTATAATGTTAAAATAAATAATAAATTAAAAGACTGATGAGGAAATAAATATAAAAAAATGCATTAACTGTAAATTTAATCATATTAATATTATTACTAATACTAACATTACTAAAAATATAAAAGTGCAAGTGGATTTAGCAGCCTTATTCTTGACAAATAAAATGTTGGTTTAGCAGTTTTGACTTTTTCATTGCTAAACTAAAAGTTGCTGTTACTGTGTGACATATGAACAAATAACAATCCAAATGGGCTTTTTTTTTTTAAGTTTACATTTTGTTCATCTTTTTAATGAGACACCTAGACATGATCACATCCTGACTGACAGCAACCCATGGTCGGCTTCATCACAGGTGAGGACAACTCATAGTACATAGAGTGGACTCAGGACTTTGTGGACTGGTGCCAGTAGAATTACCTCCTGATTAACTTGGAAAAGAAACAATGAGTTGGTGGTGGACCTCTAGAGGAGCAGACCCACCAAACTGACACCGGTGAACATCCAGGATGTTCACCTAAACAATAAACTGGACTTGAGCCAAAACACTGATGCTCTTTACAGGAAGGGTTAGAGGAGACTATACCTGCTGAGAATACTGAGATCTTTTGGAGTCCAAAAGAGCGCGCCTAGGTGCTTTATTCACTGGTATGACTCGGCTCGGCTTGGTACGACTCAGCCTTAGTACCTTTTACTCTCCACTGGCAGAAGTCGGGCTGAGTCGCACTAAGCGGCGCCAAGCTGATTCTAGTTTTCGTACCAGCTCTGCTGTGGTTCCATTCGTGCTGAACTGGTACTGAAAAGCGAAGTCAGACGGCTGTCGGTCACTGATTGGCTAGAGGGTGGAGTCACTGGAGAGAAACTGTTTTTTAACAACAAACCGACCGCCATTTTGAAACCTTGCTACAGCGAGTGGATGTGTTTAGTGTTTGCCGAAGAACAATGACAACATTAAAAACCAGTGCTGTGATCCAATCGGACATGCAGCATTTCTGAGCTTGTTGGCTCGAGAGAAGATTCAGTGTGAGCTGGATGGAGCTGCTCGCTGTGAGAGGATTATAAAGGAGGACCCGGAGCTGACTGCGGTTTGGAGCCGATGGATCTCACCAGCAGGCCGAAGCAGAGAAAGGGAGAACGCCGAAGCCCTGTACTAACTGTCTCGTACTATCGGTGAGAAGCAAATTTCATGCTGCTTGTATATTTTATTTACAATATTACCTTTTTCATTTGCATATCATCTTCTGTATGAATGTTTTCTGATGCTAATTTTTTTGTAAATATGAATTACCTTAAATTTTCTGCAGCACAGTAAGGTATATTTGTTTCTATTCCTTAATTTGAATTCTTTCTGTATGTTTTTAAATTCACTGTAAGCATAGTCATTTAAAAAAATAAATCATAGATCATCACTTTCCTTTGATGGACAGGAGCAGGAAGCCGGTGTAATTTTATTCTTAATGTACATATATTGTTCTTAATTTTGTTTTTTTATACTTTTATACTTTTCTGGTGTTAATCTAAATGCTAATATTGCCAGTCTCTTTGCTGCTGTTACATCTGCTGTTACATCTGAAGCTCCCTTTTCTGGGAAAATATTTAGATTATTCTATTCTACTACATGTTACCTAAAATGTACAGTAAGAAGTTTATAAGTAAGTGTCACATAGTAGAAACTTTTTAAATGTTTATTTCTGTCCTCATTCAATATTTGAAAGACAATTCATTATATGAAAAACATTTGACTTTGATTTCCCTCTTTAAACTATTTTTGCCAGTTTGGCAGTTAATCTAAAATAGTGCCTATTTCTGTGTCAAGGATATGAGACTCTTTTATAGTAAATTTATTAAAATATATATATGTTTAGTTTGTCATTGTATGGTGTTATGTTATTTAAACAAAGAACAATTTTGCTGCTCTGTCATGTGGGAACAATAACTGCTTTGCAGGAATGTCTATTGGGCGTCTGTGTCTATTGCAAATCAACAAGATCAAATTTGATATGTTGGAGTCAAAAACAGGTTTTGTGTTCTTAAGAGCACTGGAGAAAAGGCATGCTATGCTGTAGCCAGAAAGCATGCATGGCATCTTTATGTGTGATCATGTCTATTGTTTCTTTTTCTTGTTTTTCTTTTTCTTTTCTTCTACTTTTACAACACTGCCATAAATTTCTCACTAGATAAGATCCTAATCCAAGATTAAGATTAGCAGGTAAAATATTTAGGTTCAGCAATTCCAAGAATCTGACCCAAACTCGAAAAATTTTGTTGACTGAAAGCATGAGGAAAGAATTCAGGATATACAGAAAAGTGGTTTGAACATCTCTAAATACTTTTTTTTCTGTTTATACCCATTTTATTTTTGACTTTACATCACATGCAGTGTCAAAAAAATCTTGGATGTTTTAAAGTTTGCCTGACAGTTGAGAAATAAAAAAGATGGTTGGTCCAAAGAGGAAAAATTCATGCCATTAATCATTCAGCATTCATTCTTCGAAGTGTATATTGTCTTTTCTTTGTAGTCTGTAATACTTCTATACATTTGCATTACCTAAAACAAGATATCTATGGTCTCGAGGTAGCTCTGAAAGCAGCCGAATACTGCCATTGAGTGAAGCCTTTACATTCAGGACACTAAACTCAGGAATCAGTGCATAAGACAACGTACACCTAAAAGTGAAGCACAGGAAAGTCTGCCGCTCAATGTGAGTTCATGAGTAGTATTTCTGAGGTGACCAGTGAGGATGGTATCTGGGAGCAGTATGCTGTAGACGTAATAAACTGGAGTTTTTGGCACAAAAAAGTCTAACCTCATCCTCATAAATAACCCTATGCAGTTCCCTCAGTGGTTGGACAGTGGATTCCCTGTCCGAGCTGTGTGTCATTGCTGGGGCTTGAAATATGTTGTGTCCTCACATTTCAGCTATCGGTTGTTTCTTCAAATATATTTACAACAGACACTGATTTTTTTGTTAGTGACGAGGACTATGCCCTCTTCATCTGTTTTCTTCCACTGAGCTCACCAAAATGTGACCTTTGTAAAGAGGAACATGTTTTTATGCCCACCTGTTTGTCTGCCTTTTTGTTAGTAAAAGATGTACTGATTTTGATTAAATTTTTAGGAAACGTCCACAATGGGACCAAGAACAACTGATGATGTTTTGCATTGATCCGACATGAAGCGCATATTAATGATTTTTGTAGAAAAACTGCACCACATTCTTTTTATTCTGCCAGTGAGCACTCTAAAATATTGGGCCTTAAAATACCTTAATGTGTGGAGTTTTGAAAGGGACAGTGAGCTTGACTATGAAATGAATGAATGAGTGGTCTCTCAAATCCATCTGGTTCATATAAGCTTGGTCACAGAACTAGTTTTCCTTGCTTAAAATCAAAACTGTTTGGAGACTGACTGACCCCTTTAAACTTACCAAACCTGTTCTTGCTTAGGACACATTCACACACACACACAAAGATCATCTCATTGGTGATCAAAGTCAAAGTGTGTGATTTTATTCGGATACATTTCGGTCGAATTTACATTTTAGCTGTCTCAAGTGTCACAAGATGGCTCAAATTTTAAAAGCACTTTAAGGTCCTAATTTCAAATAAAGACAAATGATCCAGATTTGGCTCAACTGTTTCTGGTCTCACTGTCACTCCTAATGTTACGGAGATCTCTTATCTGGGTCGCAGATGGCCGGCTTTCTCTTTTATGGTTCACTAGCGGAAAAAAAGCATGTCTTTGTTGGTAAAGGATGTCGGCACATGAATGTTCAGAACACAGAAAAATGTTTTTTTGTTTTTATTTTGCGTGAGCCTGAGCAGCGTGAAACCCTGAGTCTCTTACATGTGCATTGTGGTCATGCACTGATTTATGGGTGGGCCTTACATTACACAGCCAGTATGGCAGAACAGGATGCACATTGTCAAAATGAAAAAGAAACGAGAAAAAAAAGGCACAATACAAACACAAACCTGTTTATTGGGATTTTATTTGATAGATCAAGTCAAACGTGTTGGGTTGTGGAAGTGAAACATGTTATCCAACATTTTGAATGTTGTAATTGTGATGGGAATTTGCATTATTTTCTTTTTACTTTGATAACTCTGAATAAGATCCAATGTGCACTCCAAAAATCTGCTCTTTGTAGAAGTTTAGCAAGACGAAAGCAATTACAGAAATAAAGCCAGATAAAGTCATGTTTGCTAGTTGTAACAAGCCATGGGGGACAGAGAATATATGCAACAAAAAAAGGTTTTCTTTTCAAAATTAAACTTTTTGATCTAAAAACAAAATCTATGTCTTGCATGCAATAATCAATTCATCTGACCCTTAAAACCTCTTCCCCACTGTGAAGACAGAGCCAGCATAATGTTTTAGTGATGTTTTTATAGGGCCAGGAAAGCTAATTAGAGTTTAGGCAAATAAGGATGAAGCAAAATACAGGGGAATGATGAAAAAAAATTTGTGTAAGAGGTTGCACAAGTCTTCATACAGGAGATTCACCTTCAGTCTGAATGACAACCTTAAATGCCAGAGCAATAACAGAATAGTATCCCTCCAATCAGACTTAATCTGTTTTGCAGAGAACGACTAGAAAGAAATCAGTCTCATATAATAGAATGTCCTAGTCAAAGACCAAACTTAAATTTAATTGAGAGAGTCTGTGAAGACTTAGAAATATCTGCTCATTTATTTCTTTCTTTTTCATATCCCGCTGACCTTAAGCTGTTTTACAAAGAATTGGCAAGTCATGCTGGTAAAGAAATACCCCAAACGTTTTGGAACTGTAAAATCATATGTGGTTTTAAAAATATTGACTCTGAGCTGAATGCAAATCAAAACTGCACTCTTCAAGAAAGAATGTGGTTTTTTGCCTTTTTTGCCAGAATGAAGTTCCCGATTGTAATATGACAGTCAGGGAAAAAAAGATTAAATAAAACAGTAAACAGATTTTTAAAATTAGTTTATATATCTCGGCGTGACTCAGAAGTTTTCAGTGTCTTAATAGTTCCCAGTCCCTCCTCTAGCTACAGAAGCAGCATTAAGTGTAAACTCTCCGGAGTGTTTGTCCACTGTGCTAGTGAGACTGGTCCGTCTCTCCATGAGTGGTGGGGGCTTCTAGTTTAAGCCAATAGGCAGGGAGAAACACTGATGTCACTTCACTTTGGCCGTGGAGGGTCAGCACAGATTTCACCGTGCCCTGCTGAAGTGAATGTGATACGGTAACGGTGCGTATAATCAGTTCGCTTTCCAGCTTTAAGCTTATCGCTCTCCACAACTCTTTGTTCAACCCCCGCGGAACAGTGGTGCAGCTTTCTTTTTCTTGCTTCTTCATTTTTCTTGGACTTTCCATCTTATGCAGATGGAACGCTCTGTGATGTTCTTTCGCTACATCAGGAGTACTGGTTCTGGATACCCGGTTTGCTGCGACTGAACTATTTTCCCGGTGAGTGGACGAAGTTGTTTGATCAAATACCTGTTGTCTGCGTAAATTGATAGTAATATTAAATATGCAAACTGCGCAAAAAATAAGTCAACAATTCAAATTTATTCTCACTATCGTGGTAAAATAAACAGTTCATATAACCATTTCTGTACAGAATATGTTTTTTGTATGCTTAAGAGCATAGCATGCTGGTTTCTCAAAGCATTAGTGTGCGCCTTTACGCAGCACGTCTCCAAAGAGACATGTATCACTTTCAGTGCGCGTGCCGTGATAGTAACTTCATACCCTGACGATTAAAAAAAAACACTCTTGAGCTGTCAGGCTCACAGGAGGGTGGACACTACCCCTCTCCAGATGCATGGATTCAGCTGTCGCTTGTCACTTCGGTGACAACTGGTCTGCGCTCCTTGACCGCTGCCTGTCCGCTACGGATCCAAAGCTGTCAGGAGAGCTGTTGAGTGAGAAGAAATGTGGTCTCACGATACCACCACGGCCACATGCAATACAGTATAAGAAGTTTATCATGCATTCTACAAACTCCAACCATGATAGATAGGGTGAGAAAGACATGAGAAGTGGATGGGCTGTCAGACCTGCGATCTAAAATGCTGCTTTCTGCTGTTTTATGAACTCTGAAATAACATTTCACGAGCAAATACGTCATTATCCCCCCCCCCCCCCCTCCTTGTCATGTATGTTTTGATATCCTCGCGCTGTTTCTGAAACTGTGCCAAAACTAATATAGAAGTGTATAAACAGATTTGGTTTCTTGGAATAAAAAGAAAACTCAAACGAGCGGCTCCAACGGATTTATGGGTCCTTATAGACCTCTTCACGAACAGAGGTGAATATATCATAAAGTGTTTCTTTTGGAGGGCACTGACACACCTCTAGAAAACATTTACATCCCCTGCTGTCAGGGAACCTGCAAGACATATGAGAATATCGTTGCTTTGTGTAACCAAGCATATGTGAAATAATATTTTTGTTCTGATTGAGTCACATGAATTTGCTATTTATATCTCAACCCAGGTGAACATGGCAAAGCGGTTTTGTGTGTAGATTTCAGAACTGGTAACAGGCCTTTTTTGAGCAATGAAATTTAAGGGATTTTTTCAGGATTGTATTTGTTAGGGATATAAACAGGAACTTGTTTTGGGTGTACTTTGACAGTTCGAAGGAGAAGGATAGCTAAAGAAACCCCAATCTTTATAGTGTTTTTTAGAACTTTTTTTTTTCAAAATTCTGAGTTTTTTTAAAAACGTCCTCTTTCTTATTTGGCACTTTAAAGAATTGTATTTTTTTAAGCCATGGAAAGGAGGCTACGTACAGGAATACTTCACATAAAGAGAGAGTTTAAAGGAAACATGGTAAAACATGATGAAGACAAAGAGCAGGAACAAGGTAGTGGTGTCACCTAGTGGTTGGATTACAGTTTGACAGCTTCACAGTTTTTTAGTCTCAGCATTCATCAAAGTGACGGATACGCTTAAAGCTCTTGTTAGACAAGCTCACATCCAGAGTGAGTCGATTCGATATGTGATTTTACAAGTTCAAACTGTGGTTGAGTAAATGCTATGTGATTATGTGGTTCTACATCCATGATCATACAGCTGATCCAAGTTCCATACACACCCATAATGTCAAATCCAGGTTTTATTTTCAACAAAAGCATTGCATTGCCAGTGCAGTCTGGGTTTCACACTCCACAGCTGCTGGCTGCACTGCTGCAATGATGTAGCAGAAAAGGCATGCGCTGGGGGAGATATGAGCTGAGTTTAGTTCCTCTGTGATCTGCTGCAGGTGAGAATTTTGTCAGAATGTTAATAATAGATGTTTGAGTGTTGGTTTTATAACAGCTCGCTGATTTCCTGTTAATGTCTCTTTCCCTGTGTCTTTAGACAAATGAAAAGATGCCATTAATAGAATTGAAAGACTTTCAAGGAAGTTGTTTGGTTTTGTAGGCTAAAAATAGGTGACCTCATTGTTTCTGGAGACAGAAATGGAAATGGCTCTGTTGCTACTCAGTCATCTTGATGTTCACAAGGATTTGCTTAATAGATTGGGAGTAAATATAGTCTAGAGTTTATTTCAACAACAGAGGCCATTTACAGTATTCCTAAAGAATCCATACACCTAAAAATGAACTTTACCCATTCTTTGAGTTTTTATTTTGGAAAATATTTTTTCCGGTCTGTTCCAGCTTTGCACACCTTGTGATGTATGTATACCAAAATTCTACATTTTGATCTCATCTGACCACATCTTCCACATATTTGTGTCTGCTACACAAAATATGGAAACCCTTTAGGATTTTTTATGGCTTTCTTTAATAATAACGTTATTTTGTTAAGTGCATATCAACATATGTTCTGCTGACGGAATTGTGGATCTCTGTAACTTCCCTATTACCATGGGGCCTCTTGATTTCTCTTTTGTCAGTTAAGGTATAGGCAAACATGTCTTGTTCGGTTTGTGGCTGCAACATACTCTTTAAATTTTCAGATGATTGATTGAAAAGTGGTTGATCAAATGTTCAAAGCTTGTTTTATAACCTAATTTTGGCTTAAACCTCTTTTTCACTTTGTCCCTGACTTTTCTCATGTTGACTGCTTTAGATTTTGTCCAGAGGTATAAAATAAAGGCTTAATATAAGTGCAAACCACACTTTTTCAGATTAATGTTTGTGGAAAAAGTACGTATTGTCACTGTTTTGTCACATAAAATCAAAAATAAATGAATATATAAAAATCTGTAATTGTGTTGAAATGAAATGTGATAAACTCAAGGGTGTGAAAACACGGCAGTGTCTAATGTACTGTATGTGTAGGTATCTTAAAATCCACTCTAGTGGAAATGGAAAACAAATAACGGAAATGAATGGAGTTTTATGTGTAAACAATGAGTCGTGTCTTTGTGTGTATTTTTTCTCCTGACACGGACAGTGACAAACCAGTCTGGATGTGTGTGAGAGCAAGCACTTAAGGCAAGACACCGAGCTGGGTTTGACTGTGCAGAGTGTAAGACGTAGTACCACTGTGTATACTTTCCCCACTGTTGATTTAAATGGTCAGTGTAGATGAAATGTTCACAGAGGCCTGTTTGTGCAGGGACAGAATGAATCACCTTGCGCTTCGTGTAAATCGCCTGCAGGCCTAACACTTTGGCAACCCTTCAACCCTCCAGACGTGCTCCGGTTTACCGCAGCGAGGCTAAAAGCAGACCAGGACAGGGCCGAGTGTTGTGAGGAGCTGTCAGAGGAGGCCAGTCCCTCCGCAGTTCTGGACGATGAGATGTGGCGTGGAGTCGAGTTGCCACAGACAAACTCCAGAGGGCTGAGCCCGCTGACTGTAAACTGTTTGGGGTAGGTTGGCAGAAGGCTGAATGAAATATGGCTTGTTTAAACGCCGGTGGTCCCTGAATGTGTAGTCACTGTGCCTTGCGGATCGGATGGCGGCTTGGATGGTAAAAATTTAGGACACTGTTACAGTGTGGTCGTTCGGGGGGGGGTGGTGACTGTTGTGCACTGATTCTAACTTTGTAACTATTCATTGTATGAGACTGACTGGGATCTGCCTAGAGCAGAGGCACACAATGAATCCACATGCTAAGCATTATTCTGAAGTGATTAAAAGTAGCTATGGTTACTTAGCGCTTCCAGGCACAACTGTGTTTATGAGGAGCTACAGGATGGAGCTAGAGGAAAATGGGTTTGGCTCAGCAGAATTCTCGTAACCACACAGCATAATTGCGGGACCAACCATCAGACCACCGCGATGATGAAAGTCATGCTCGACGCACATGTTTCATTATTACCGCCATGTATAGGCATGATGCTCAGCTCTGGATGTATAAGCATTGGTGCAGTCCCACAAAACTGCTTATTATCACCATGCCTGTCTTTGATAAAGGGGAATAACAGACGTAAAGATGTATCAGCAACTTTAGCTATAAAGATATGGGGAAAGTTTATATTTGCTGATACAGACTGGGATGTTAAATGGGGGGAATGTTTTCTTCTCTACTTTCATTCAGACGCATCATCCAAGCAACAGTATCAACAGCTCTTATCAAATATAATTCAATGAGACTAAATTAATCTGTGTACATACACAATGTAGGTTACTAATTATGTAGAAAAAATGTATTCTGTCCTCTTGTTAAACAATGAAATACATAAAAAAATTTATAGTGCTGTATAAATTTTACCAGGCACATCCAAGTCATTTCAAAGCTGTCTGACAATATAAATCCGGATAGAAAAATCACAAAAAGCGACTCAGTATGTCCTGAACCATAGAAATTTGAGAAAGGTTATTTTTTTGGGACTAATAATAGTACCTTAAGCACTGTTGTTGATTCAACAATAAGAAAAAAACTAGGCAGAAATTACATCATGGGAGATTTTCCAACAGAAAACAACTGTAGACCGAAAAGAACATGAAAGCGTGTCTCAGATTTGCGAAAAACATTTTAATAAAATGTTTAGTACGAATTTTAGTTAATTTAAACAGTGTACTAACAATATGAAAGGGAAACTCCTTGAAAGGTGTGCATACCTTACATGTGGCATAGAATGAACACAGCATTTCTGTAAAATAACATCTTACCTACATACAGTGAAACAGTATGTAGTGTGACTGCTCTGCTAATTGAGGGCCTGGGTGACTTGCTGTAATTGACAAAGAAATGAATACTTCTTTAGAAAAAAATCCTGTCACAGAATGTCGGACCTTTAGGCTTGGTTTATGCTTGATGCGGACCACGCGGCAAAATTACCTCATTTCAGCAACCATGGAGACCCAAATTTCCACACCATGCACCTAGGAAATTTTGTAAAAACGCGGACAGTCCCG
Source organism: Apricaphanius iberus (assembly GCA_028564705.1). Taxonomy (NCBI): domain Eukaryota; kingdom Metazoa; phylum Chordata; class Actinopteri; order Cyprinodontiformes; family Aphaniidae; genus Apricaphanius; species Apricaphanius iberus. Next base: position 71,494 of record JAPXFQ010002567.1, read on the forward strand.
TGCGGAAAAACATGGCGGACTGGCAAGAGCTCCTATTGCCGGAGGTTCGTAAATACAGACATTTTTATGTTTCGGCCGATGGAGATCACTGTGATCAACTGTGTTTTAATGGACGAGTGGACAGTCTCCTTTTTCGTCTTTTTTCCTAGGTAAACAGCATAAAAGTTCTGCTTTCTTTAAGCTCATAGGTGCCGCCATCTTGTAAACAACAGCGAAAACTAGTTCTACTATGGTGTAGTGTTGTATGCATGCTGTAGAGCCCTACGCCACCCCCTACAGTCTTCAAAAATGTTGGTTCTCAGCAGGGACAAGCCGCAAAAAGTATAAACGCTAATAGGAGGCGTCTCGGCCGGTTTCGTACATCTCTTTTCCTTAGATTGCGTCAAGCGTAAACCAAGCTTTACTCTGACCTTAAGGTTAAGTGTACTTGGGTTCTGCAGCAGAACAATGAACCAAACCACATAAGCATTTTCATTTCTAAATGGCTCAAATGAAGGGTTTGGGAAGTTAAAGTAAATAAATAACATAATCTGAAAACTGCTCTTTGTAATTACTTGGGTTATTTTTTGTTTAAAAGTTAGGTGTGATCTAAAACATCAGAGAGTGACAAAAAAACTAAGGAGGGGAAGAAATTTTGATACAGAAGTATGCACATTTGCATCAATAAAAGCACGTAAAAGCCTTTCTCATTTACTCCATCACACAACAACAGCGGATCCAGTTAAAAATGTCAGGAACTTTAGCTAGAAATATGCTAAAAAGGCTCCTCCCGCCCCCTCTTCCTGAGTCTAAGAGCTCTCCTGTGTTCACATTATTACAAGGGTGGAGTAACAAGGAGCATGGATCATATCAAAAAGGTCAGCAAGGTTTAGAAATAAACTTTGCCGGCAAGGGGAGTTTTGAACTGACAGCATAAATGTTTCCTCATATTTTTGAGAAAGGTTACAGTAGCAGAGTTTAATGAAAGTGGCTGGATGGCAGCTAGTATATCCAACTGCTTTTTTAACAATTTCATTGATTAGGCTTCATAAAAAAAACAAAGAGTACTTGGTTTCACACCATTCTATATGTAGATACACCAGTCAATTAGTAGGAGATTGTAGAGGGCCTGTTTTACTTTCATTGTGTCTGATACTGAAAAATCTGATTGCATGTTGCACCAAAAACCTCCACCATTTGGGGATTTAAAAGTGTTACATGACCCCAAATCAACTTGTTTTGCTGATAAAGTATATAAATGAGAGTCTAATAGTGTTGTATACATATTTTGTCATTATGTTTTGGTCTTTTAGTACATTTTTAGTATTTGAATTAGGCATTACTACCAGCTCAGGTTCAATTACTAACGTCAGTCTTTATTTCTGAGGTCAGCCACCCTGCAGCTGTGGAGTATAAACGATATGGCTCAGGGCCGCTCACCTCCTCCACAGAACTTTCCTCCTTTTCTTCTCGCTCCTCTGGTGAAGGAGCCGGAGAAAAAACGTATACCTCAAAATTTCTTCCCTCTGAGGCAATGGAGGTCTCTTGACTATTGCTCTCAATCTTTCCGGTTGTCTGTGTGCTGCTGCAAAAGCGTAGCTGTCAGCATGTCAATCAGAGCAGACCATGCCAGATTTGCCTGATTTTCTAGCTATCCGTCTCTGTCAACGGAGAGCGTATGGCTGTAATTGGTCAGCCCAACAACAGCCAGAGATCGTTTCACCAGAACGGTGCTCTATAGTCGATGTGATCCAATGCAGTGCATGCAATGCAATAATGTAAGTCAATGCAGTGTTTGGGCACTACATGCTTTATAATGAAAGAACAGTTTATCTAATGTGGTGTTGTGGTACTTCTGAGCACAAGGAGGTATAGAAAAGCAAGTAAACATACTGCTTTGTTTGTTTCGATGCATTTTTAGAGTATTCTATGAGCTGCACTTTTAGTAAAAAGCTTTACAGCTTAAACAAGACTTACTTTCTGCCGTCCATTGCTCCTTGAGGATAGAATACGTTCACAAGCTGAAGAAAAAAAATCTATTTAACCAGATACAACACTGATCCAACTGAAGGTAGACCCACCATGAGAAGTTAGTCCTGGTTGGTAATTGCTTTGCAACAAGCAAAAATCAACGGAGGACTATAAACAAAAAATGTCTCCGTCAATATGTCTGTGTCTGGGTACAAATTTGCTGTCAAAGAAGTATAAACTAGGCTTTACTCCTTAAAATGCAACTGAACCCCATGGAAAATGATTACCCAAACCCCCCAGACAACATTTGAAAAATTCTACCAAAGTGGACAGGGCCAGGAGGCTCAGAGGGGCATGGCCAAGTTTGGAGGGGGGACCGCAGGGGTGTGGTCATGAGGAAAGTGACTGAAGTGTCACAGTTTGATCAATCTTTTGAGATGGATTATTTATCTCCTCCGCCATCACCAGAACTAGAGGGAGGTTTTATGGAGTCCAGCGAACCCGAGCCGTATCAATTCGAGCTGCTGAGTCAGGGAATTGTTTGTCCTGTGTGTTTCTGTTGCCCTGCAATAGATTTGCTACTTGTCCAAGGTTACATATCGGGCAGGAAAAGCCTTATCAGTGGATCGTTATAACATTCAGACATAACATTGACATAGCCATCAATAGAGTTCTCCGAGAACTACAGCCATTTGTTTTTACACATCTGATTTAAGAGTAATTTCCCGAAAGGGATAGTTCAGGATTATTGAAGGAAGGTTATGTTAACGATCTGTAATCAGTAAATATCTGCAGTAGACAACTGGAGTTTTTTTTTTTTCGACAATTCACATCAGCTTGTCTCAGAGGTTGGGTCAGGGTGACCAGATCCCCAATCAACAGATGTGGGACAAAGACCACACAATCAGTGCATTCTCATGTCACAAGTTGGCAGTCTCCCTTCGTGAAGTGATGAAATCACTGAATGGGGAACAGCTTCTGTGGAGATTAAAAACACTGTGGGGGAAAAAACAAAGTTAATAGTCAAAATAAAAGCAAATAATACAACTAGAGAGTAGTAGAAGAGAAAATTAGGGGAGTGAAGAAAAATGGTCCGTCTGTCCTCCGACAGTCTAACCATATAAATTAGGATATAAATTAAGCCTATGACTTTGCATTACTACAAAGTTAGCTCAGGATAACCTAAGACATTCTTACTAGAAGCTTTATCCAAAAGGAAGGTTTAAGCCTGGTTTTAAAAATAGACAGGGTGTATGCCTCACAGACTTACACTGGGAGCTGATTTTATAGAAGTGGAGCATAATCTGTCATCCAGATGATGGCTTCTTTAGAGAAGGACTTGCTTCCATCAGCAAGGAAATTCCAAACATATTACAACAGGATTGTAGTAAAAGAGCATTTGTGCCCAACTGGTCTGTCTGCAGTTCAGATCTATCATTGGCTGAAAACATGCAGAGATTTAAACTGGCATAACACTGTGAAAAACTGTTTAATTAAATGATGTAGACCAAGAAAAGAGAACCATTTCGCTTTCAGAGCTACAGTAATTAGTTTAATTTGTTCTTTGTTCTTCAAAGAAACAGATCCAATATTATTTTTAAATAACTAATCAACATATTGTGAAGAAAATTGTAAAGAGCATGCAGACGAACAGTTTTTAATACGATGTACAAAACATTTTCAAAAGTGTGCTTTTTGTATATAAAGACTTTGTGGAAATAGTTTTCCCTGCAGTCACAGCTGCCAGTGTTTTAAGGATTATATACCATGAGAGACAGACATCTGTCCCCATACTTCTTCTGAAAGTAACTCATGTGAGCCACAAAAGGATGGAGAGCATCTAGTAACAACAGGTTTCAAGTCCTAACCCAGACCCCTTATTTCATTTAGTTTTGGACCTTAAATGGGCCATTCTTAACTCATGAATCTACTTTGGAACATTCCATAGTTGCTGTGGTTGTTTGTTCTTGGTGCTTGTACTGCTGGAAGGTGAGCCTTCAACCCAGTCTCAAGTCTTTTACAGCTTTTAATAGGTTTTATTTTAGAATTGCAACTGTTTTAGTTCAACTTTATCTTTGTGTTAACTCCGACCAGCTTTGCTGTTGCTACTGAACAAAAGCATCACCACAGCATGATGCTGCCACTGGATATGGTGTGTTCAAGTTGATGTGGAACCACAATGTGCCTCCTGGCTGGATTTCTGGTTAGTCTTCTCCTTGCCCAAAAGTTTACAGTCATGATGATGGTTCAAACAGTGCTCTGTGAGATGCTTAAAGAGTACATTAATTACTTTGATTTTATAACAGTCATTCCTCATGGCATACAGATGGGTAAGTGTTGACAAAAGCCCACTGAGGATGTGTCTTGCAGAGTGGCAGACTGAGCCTCAGTGTGGGTTCTCTGAGTGACACATAAAGGATTCGTTTGGCCATAACAAGCCGATGGGAGCTCCTGGGGAGAGGCCAGTTCAATGATCCAGCTCTTGTTTGCTGTGCTTGCTCTATCTTCCTGTTACGGGGGCTGGGCTCCTAAAGAAAACATAAGCAGGGGTTCAACAGATGTGTGCATCTGGATCCTCATGTGCTGCCTGCAGGATAACACACAGTTATCACAACTCAAGGTTGCATGAGAAACTTTACTTCCTTTAATTTTCAAAAGGAAAAACAAAATCTTTGTATCCAATGAATAGGAAAGATTAATCTTAAAGCTAAAAGTAATCAGTTATTACCTCATCTCTTGTGTTCCAGGGTTAAAAGATGTTTGTTACTATTAGCTTCCTAAGTGTTAGCAATTCTAAAAATAACTCACTGATACTGACTGAAAGAGACACAGTATATGCATGGCTTCTAAGAATAAATTCCTCTCCGGGAGACGCTAGCCAAGTGATAAGATGGCTAGCTGTGCTTCTTTCTATTCCACACATGCATGATGCAAACAGACGAATGCAAACCCATTTTCAGAGAGAAGCCAAGGAGTAATGTTTGGTTTTTATATCTGAGAAACAAAGAGGGACCTCCTTGGGCACTTACGCTAAACTCTTGGACACAGTTTAACATGCACATATTAAAAATTACTGTGGGTTTTTGTTAAGTACAAATAATTTGCTACAAAATTAGCTTTTTTCATTATGTATTTAATCAAATGAAGTTAGGTTACTTACATAGTACTAAGTCACAACACATGTATCCAGTGCTGTCCATATTCAGTTCAGTGCAGTAATTCAAAAACTATATAATTCACCAATATATTTCATATTTGTACAAAACCAAAATGCCTCTGTTTGCAGTGAATTAAACATCCAGTTGGATTTTCTTCCTGGATTTTTATTGTGAGTCACATGTGAAGGTGAAAGGGTCAAGAGCATCGGCTCAACGGGGAAGCTTACAGGGGAAATCACAGGGCCTCTCCCCTACTCTTTATGCTGTTTTACTACCAACTTAATGACTTAAATTGTGTCCAATTACGCAGAGATGGAAAGAAGCATCGCTGCTCGCAGTTGTCAGAGTTCTTCTATAATCTGGCACTGGAGCATGTGTTTAATTAGAACTCTTTAAAAATACTGTAACAGAGCATTCCTTCTGGAATGTTAATGATTAGTGGGATCCTGACTGAGCAGCTCTTAAATATCTGAGTATTGTCAGATTCCTTGGATTGCATTTTGAACTCATCCGGTTCAGGAAAGTGTTTCCTCATGTGGGAATTCACAACCTTTTTCTTTTTCTGTTTGCCTTTAAACTGAATTGTTTCTTTCTGCACATGATTCTCCTGTGCAGCTCACACCCAAGTATTCTCTGTTTATATATGAAGGCCTAGTCAGCGTGCAATTCACGTAAGCCCAGTGCTGGACACTCACAGGAAATGGTTGCACTGAAGGATACACTGTTTGATCATTTAAACAGAGTTCTGGGAAAAATTCCAGATGTGTGTTAGAATCACTGAGGCTTGAACTTCAGCGAGAAGATATTAAATCTGGATACAGACAGATTACCTTTTCAGGAATGGTAAAACCTGGCTGCATTGCTTCACATCAATTAGACTAAGACTTTTAAAAAAGAAATAGAGCTGGTTGAACATATTGTTTAAGCTGTTAATATCCCTGTTTGTACATTTATGTCTACATGCATCCCGGTTTTTCCATTTAGACCACACATTTTGCCAATCCCGTTCTTTTGTTAATGTGAGTGTGTAATCTTAAGAGCTGGCCATTCATCCAGTGACTGCTTTGTTGATAGACAGCCACAGGCTTTTGTTGAGTTGTAGCGTCCTCAAATAAAAGGGCTTCCTCTATTTAACAGCCCCAGGAGCTGTGTTGCTACACTTCCCATTGTTCCCAATGAGGTCCAGCTTTTACAACTAGGTGAGAAGGTGTTAAAGCAACAGTGAAATATGAGCCGTCACAATCAATGACATTTTGGGCAAACTTTTGGACAAATAACTCGATCAATAACTTTTTTTTACACTGTAAAATTTGCTGGATTATAAAAACAATTTGGGGCTTTTTTGCTAACCCACCCCTGGATAAAATACAGATTGATCCAGGGTTGAGTGCATTTAACACAACATAGTTGAGTAATTGATTTGACACAGTATGCTGGTTAATGTTTTGATTCTGGGAGCATTTATATATCATAATTGTTTTCTATTTTAAGGAATTCCCGCATATTGCATCAATTCATTGAATTGCAGTTAATGATTTTTGTTTGTTTGCTTGTTTTTTATACAAGTCTGCATTAAAAATAATGATGAATAGAAAAATAAAGACATCAATGAATTTTGATAACAAATATTCAGAGTATATAATGATATATAAAATATTTCCTGTCTATATGGAGTTTATGACTAGTTCTTCTATCAAAGCAAGAATATCCTACATAGCTAGCGCTAGCCTGTGCTATGCAGCAGATGAAAGCCTAATGTTAGCAAACTACTGCTCCAGTGTTAAAGTCATTCACATACTGTTTAACATTGCAAAGGAGCCACATTGGATATCCACATTAGGGTCTGAATCCCCAAAGATGTTGGACTTCCAAAACCAGATAATCTGCTAATATTACCATTTTTACATATAATCCAAATAGCTCTTCATATATTTTTTTGGCACTTGGAAATGAAAGGGTCAAGAACAGCAGAGCTACAGTGAAGCTTACAGGGTAAATCTCTGGACATTTTTTCGTGTGTTTGTTTGTTTCTTCTATATGCAGTTTTACTGCTATCCTATTCACAAAAATTGATACTCCGTAATACAGCATATTTAAACTATATAACCAGATGGGATATAAATGAATAAGATATTACTTGTTTCTATTTACAACATGATCAGTTTTTATGATCATTAAGCAATGACCAAGTATGGCTGTTGAATATAGTTAGCATTTAGTTGCAGTGTCTAGGACATAAGCAGCTAATGCTACCTTATGAACAAGCTTGTCCTCTGTTGTATATTAGTCATTAACATGACACACTGGTATTATTATGTAAAAATAACAACAGCATCAAGTGAGTTAGTATTTGTCTGTGACTCTTAATGCCTCTTCTGAGAAACTCTCAGATCATATCAAAGATTTCCCCCTTCGCTGCCTTCAGTGTCAGAGTTGAACCGTTAAAAGGGGTTATATGAGGGTTGCAGGGCTAACAAGACCACAGTCTGACCTGAGTTTGTCAGTGCCAATCTAGCTAAGTCAATATCAGTGTGCTGACTGCTCCACCAGTTGACCTTTTCCTCCCTTTTTCAAAGCATAAAAAGGAATTGTTGTTACAGTAGGGTGATAGGCTTTTATTGGGCTTTATAGCTGAAGCTTTTGTTGGGTCTGTGTCCTGCTAATACCCGTTGGCAAGTCATTCAAACCTTGCGAATGCCTATGTTTTATAGGCAGCTCACACACCAGTGAGAACTTTTCTGGGCTGGTCTCATCAATGACAGTATGTTGGGGGCTGACCTTCCCTTTACCCTCTTCAGAATCCCGATTTATGACACATCAGCTTTAGAACAAAAAGTTTACAAAGCCAGACTGATTTTACAGGGTTTCTGTGTCAATGCAACATTGCAATATAGACTTACAGTGAGTTATGGCTTTCACCAGATGCTTGTTTTTTTATGGGTCAGTATTTTCTTAGACGTGTTGGAACCAAAGAAGAATGCAGCATCATCACTGGGTGTTGGGTTTGATGATCATCATCCTCATCCTTTCATTGTTGGGACATGCTGGTGTCGGACCTCCTTGTTTTTAGCAAAGAGCATATTCTGCTCTCCTTTTACAGCGCTGAGAAGGTGCAGACCAGGTGTGAGATGGGGTTCAGGTCGTTGCAGCTATGGCTGGGGAATGGGCCGTAAAGCCCAGAGGCCACAGATTTATGGGTCATCTGCTGTTCTAAGGTCAAAGTTCAGGGATGCGAGACTTGTGAAGCTTTCTGTTGTTCAACTATCCAAGGTGAACCTTGAACCAGCTGTATACCTCAAAGTTTAGAGAGGTATAGTCATAGAGGAAAATTAAGTGTTGGTATTTTCATACAGAGTTTTGTAAGGGTCTCTAAATATCCGAACATTTCACACTGGGTATGTGCTTGGCATTAAAACCTGCTGATCCAAAACCACTTATTTGATAGTGTATTACATGTTGGAAGCATTTTGCTGTAAGAAATAACAGCTTTTGTTGTTCCTCTGCAACTCTTGTGCAAATAGGCTGGTCAATTTAACTTTGCATTTTGTGAATCTTGCCTTTAGGGGGATGCATTGTGTCAGTCTTCCCCACAAAGAATTGCTAATAGAGCAGGGTGCTGAGTCTTTCTGCCAAGCACAATGGGCTCAAGTTTATTTCGAAATGGTGGCTCTCTTCCCTGGCCTTGGCTGCTGCAATGGCTTTGTCCACATATGTATACAGGACAAAAGGGCATTCTCCCAATCCACACCTGGCATCAGTTTTCTCTACCGAATTCTTCAATTTGAAATTAAGGTTTTATTACAAGGAGATACAAAAGTAAGAATTGTGCTGCTATATCATAAACCAACAATAAGTAGTTTCATTCTTTTTAACTTTGTCTGACTTGTTTCAGCTAAATCAGACAAGGAGAGTGTTGACATTTCAACAAATCTTCAAAAGGTATTTTGAATCAAATGAAAGGGATTTCAAAAAGTTTGCCCAACCCTTATGGAATAATTTATTTTTTGTTAACATTTTTGCTTTTTAACTGTGTTCAAGTTTGTTGCTCACTCTTGCTATATTATACATATATATATATATATATATATATATATATATATAAAAGGAGGTTTTAAATCTCCTGCAGATGAGAAAGCGAGGCAGAGTTTAACTTGACGGGTGGAAGTGGAACTCTGGACATGGACCAGCAGAACAAATTAAAAAAATTAAGAATTTTCATCTGACTATCACTCAACAGTCTTTGAGTCAGCAAACACCACCCTCTTACTTTGTGACATCTAAGTGCAAAAGAAAGGAAAGACAAACCACAAGATGAACCAAAACATAACTCCAACATTCATCCACAATAGTGACGGAGTAACGAAGAATGTCATGTGAAAGCAGTTGTGGCTTGGAAGTGGTTACGGGGTAAAATGAGCTCAGCCATCACAGCTCTGTTCCTGTGAGCTCTGCCGGTGTTTCTAATATGTGAGTGTCTTTAAAATGGGAGGAGAGGCTTTGTTAATGGAGAGAGATGCCTTGCCCCGCCACACTATGTCTTGACTGGCTGCTGTGAGGGTAAGGGGCCGGGCTTGGGTTCAGAAGTTTGAGAGGAGGTGGAAAAGGAGATGGAAAAGTGATGGCTCAGAGAGCGAGAGAGATTGGGGTGACCATCTGGTTGGGCTTCTTATTTACGCACACACAGAGACACACCTCTCTTCATGTATCCAGACATCTCCCTCACTTCTCACAGTCTGAGCTCAGAAATGGGCTGTATTTATGCTGACAGGTCTGCTAAACTTGCTCCTCTTGTCTTGGAATCAGAACACACAGGATCTGGCATAGTTATGGACCCTAGAGGCTGGAAGAGAATCTAGGACTGGACATTGGTGTTACGATCTGTTTCCTTATTGCCTGATGAGAGTCAGCCTACCTTGAGGTAAGAATAGTTGGAAAGTGACAGAAGATGGTTGCTGGTTTCTTTTTAAACAGCAATGTTTGTGGTAGACATTCAATGAGGTACAAGTGTTAAAATTGTTGCTTTGTTTGAAGTGTGTTGGCCTGTTGGAGTATTTTGGTCAAAGTCAGTCTACTTTTACAAGTTCTACGGTTTAAAGAGTTTATCTTGACATCAACCCTAAAATGTAACATACAAAGTTCTGGTCATTGGTATGGATTAGGGTTGGTGGTCTAATAATTGTAAATCCTCATATGAATAATATTCCCATTTATTTTGCTCTGAAAAAAATTACCCTCAACCACAGATGTAGGCTACACTTCATCTCTGAAACCTCTCCATGTGCCTTCAACATGTTTGTTGTATGTTCAAGCTGCAAACGAACATCCCTTATACTGTTTTTCATTTCACGGTTTATCCATTATCAATTTGTTTACTCATGTCAGACATATAAAGATCATCAGTAACAAGTTGGGGATTTAACTGGGATTTGTTTAGGTACACAGCAGTGACTACTGGTTCACACAAAGGTGTAACTGTTTAACAAATATGCTCTTACCAGTGATGTATTATGCTATATGTTCTTAACAACTAGAACAAATCGTGTGCCAAAACTTGACAGATTACCCTTTGAAAGTGTTTGTGTTTACAGGGAAACGATTAATGCACTGCATATTTTTCTGTCTTGTCTGACATGAAAAATAAACTAATTTTTCTGAGTTTAAGCTCAAGCAGGCAGGCGCACAGAAGAGAAATTCTTGTTTTTTTTCTCTCCAGTTAGAGTCAGTCCTGCATCACTGAGGTAGCAGAAGCCAAGTTAAACATGCTAGGTTAGTGCAAAGTGACAGAGAGCACTGTGTTTGCCTGTGTGTATGTCCATCTACCATTTCCTAAAGGAACATAGACAGTAATTCAGACCAGAAGCCGCTTCTCAAAGGTTGTAAATCCAAAAGCTCCAGGGGTTGGAATTTAGGTGTCTCCGGTTTAAGTACTGTTGAATCTTACAAAAAGACCAAACATTTTGCTCTGTCTGTATTTGTTATTCAGTTTCTCTGGATAGTCCTTTGAGTGCCTGTATCCCACAAAGCGATAAATATCTTGACTGCTGTAGGTAATACGCTGTGGAGTCGGGCAGCACAGTCAGGCACCAAACCTCTGCAGAGGTCAATACATGTAAAGAGGTTATTTTGTTCATTGGCACCTTCTCATTTACCGATCCCCTGTAATGTAAAACTGCTTGGAATTTAAGTCCAATGTTTATATGTTTAGTAGAACACAAGCTTTCATACTTCACATAACTTATATGTGGCTTAAATCAAGATTTGTGCTGGCTGAAAGCAAGACGGTTTCACCTAGAATGAGTCAACCCCATCCTCCTTTGTGAAACACAATGTTAACATTTTCATTCATGTTTGTCACTGTTTCAGTGTCAGTCGGATCACACCCCCACTGCCCTCGAGGCCTATGTGGGCAGATCAGACAGATATGCAAGGCCTGCAGCTCCCCAAAGCCATGTTAACAAGCACCTTTACAAAAGAGCAAGGAACTGTTAAACATTCAGGACTGCAGGGGTCTGGAAAGTGTGGGAGGAGGGCATGGTGGGGAGGACAGGGGCCGATGAGAGGGAATTCAAAAAGTACAATCACAAACCATAGATCCCTTGTTTAGAGCAAAACTTCTAAAAGAACTCCACAAGTGATGAATTGGTGAAAGGGTACTGAAGTTAGCTGGCTCAGTGCTTCTCTTACTGATGATGGAAAGAAAGCTTTCTGGGGTGAGTCAGAGGAAATGAGATGGAGGACATCTTAAATAAAATTAACATGCGAGCAGATGGGCCAATTGAGAAAAAGGCTTTGAGGTGCATACATCTGCTTAAGAACTTGGCTAAGGTTCAAGCCACACATTCCTGTAATTCAGGTCCGACTGTGCGATCCATCCTCGCCAATACTTAGCCAACATCTGAAAGCAGGGTTTATAGAGCTGTGAATACTTCTGGTTGCAGTCAGAAACTCCCGTTGCTTAGAAGTGTTCTCTGAACCCAAGTTGTTCTCAAGCAATGCCACATTTTTGCAGGTTATTTTGGTCTCATTTGCAAGTCAATAGATCTGACTAGAACAAGAGAGTATCTTATTTCTTGACCTACTCCTACAGTTGAAGACAGGTTATCTCTCATTCTGTCACATTTTTCAATACGTAAAAACAGACTATTGACTGAGCCAGTAGATTCATTTACAAAGATGCTATTGTTGAGAATATCAGAGACGTTTCATTGGGATGTGTTATGACAAAATCTGCCTGACCTAAAACCCCCAGGCACAATGCAATTCCAAATGAATCCACAACCACCATCATCCATCACACTTGCAGCTGAAAGGGAATCAGATAGCGTTGAGGCCACCGTGGCTGACTTGTTCTTTAGGAAGATAAGCTGATCTGAATAGCCCAGTACTGTCTGGACTCTCTGGACTCTGTCACAGCTTACACCGGTCTGTGTTCATGTGTGCGCACACCTGCATCCATGTGTGCAATCCCTCTACAAGAAGCAGCCAGACATATAGGTATATCACTCTTGAAAAGAGAGCACAGATTTTTAGGCCCTTTAACTGTGTTCAAAGGTTGCGCTTGAGTGCGTCTGGTTTTCTCAGCTGTCTCTGTGGCCCTCTGTGCCCTGTCCAGCCACAGGAGGGGGTAGGTGTTTAAGGGGGATGTGGAGTAAAGACCAGCTTGCTGGGTCCTGGTTTGAACTCTTATTTGATCTCAGCTAGAAACCCTCAGCCTATGAGAAATGACCACAACTGGACACACACTAATTATAGCCATGTTTACTCAGTTCTAAAGAGCTTGACTAACAATGAATCATGTGTAACCTCCAAAAACACACAAGTTTGCTCAGTTCAGGATTCTATAATGACCTTAGAAGTGAGGGTTGAGTGTGCTCACTTATATGTTGTATGTACCTCAGTGTTTGCATTGGGATTGACTCAACATATACTGCTCCTTGCAATAGTACAGTTAGATCAGGCCTAAGTTTAACATAACCCTGAACACCATGAGCAGAATATAGAAAATTAAGCTCCTACATCATTTATAGGTAAAATGTCTTACACTATGATAATTGCACATTCAAAAGTAGACCCAATAGAATCAGTCTGTTTCTGTGATGAGTCTTGTACTATTGGTTGCTAATAAGCATTAGCAGAGTAATTAGCTACGAATCGTGTTGTCACATTCATTGGGTGGCTGTAAATTAGCAACTGAAAATCTGATGCAAATATATTTGATGATTGCTTCTTTTCTGAGTTCTCAAGCTGCCCCCTCATTGACCTGCACCCTGAGCAGTTAGGCATATCTGCAATATAAAGAACTGCCAGTACTAAAAGCTGTTTTTTAGATTACAGTTGTAATACTGTGCTGGACATTAAAATATTTCGTTTCTTCAGTGAGTTTATTGGGTGTGTTAGTAACTAAAGTTAGTACATACAATATACACCACTGGTAAATTATTTGATATTTTTGCTCTTTTTCTTTGCCTGGTGGTGTACTGTTAGAATTGGTGAATCCTAATCTTCCCCTTCCCAGCTACTTCACCTGTCTCGCACAACTTTATTCAAGTCAAAGATGAGAGGAATGATTAGAAACTTACCGCAGCAGGTTTGAAAACAAATAGGTCAAAGAAAAAAGGGAGATGACAAGACAGAAGCGTGCTTGTGGACATATGGTGGACCTGTTTTAAAGCCAAAATGATGTTTATACAGACCTCAGACTCAACTGATCAGGCTAGTTTTAGATCAAACATGGTGGCCCCTTTTGGGAAACAGAATGACGTAGACTTTCAGCAGTGCAACAATGACCCATGCGAACCTACACCACATCAATGATGTTAAACTTTAAAGGTGTACTAGTATTTTTAAAGTTCTGTTTGAAGGTTAAAAGCAGTTATTTTACCTCAAGTACATAACTCTTTCAGCATATTCACTTAGTTTAAATCCAGATTAATTAGACCAGGATGCCAAAGCTAACAGCGACTTTTAGACTTGTCCACAGTGGACTTTTACTGTCCTCAAACAACTTCAGTCTCAAACAGGTCATATGACGATACGTATGCTGTGTTATCAACCTTTAAACTATCATAATTTTTGCACTACATGGTTATTTTCTGATAAACTGGTGATTACAGTATTTGGGTGGTAAATAGGTGCTGGTGTGGCGCTAATGATTGTTCCGTGTGAAACTCTTTATTCTTTGTTTCTTTATAGTATGCATTTAAATAGGTTACCGCTTGTTATTGTTAGCCTACTATGATAAGATTGGGGATTACCCAACAGTTTGGGAATTTCCTAATGATTTCTGCATCCACAAAAGCCACATAAGAACAGTAATTGTTAAGCTGCCACCACAATAGCTGTGAGAGGGTTTAGTTTTCTTTATGAGCATCTTTATGAAGTTAGACTTATCGGCAGAAGTGAGTCAAAAAAATGCTTCCTCAGCTCCTCTAATAGGCTTTTGAGGGAAAGCTGTGGCCTTGATTATAGACTCAACAAGTATGATTCAGCTGGTTAAACTACAGCTGAAAGAAGTGAATTAGATGCCTTACTCTCTTGATTTAACTTCTAAATCGTCTTTCCCTTTCCCTGTCTCTTCAGCGAACACAGTCTGATGAGCCAGACGAGTGCAGCAGGACCACCTGTCCACCTCCAGCGTGGGACACACCAAAGGGATTTTATGATGGATCAGAAAGTCAGTAAGCTAACTAACGGCTTTCAGCGCAGTTCAACGTCTGATGACGACTCAGGTTGTGCTCTGGAGGAGTACGCCTGGGTGCCACCTGGCCTTCGACCTGAACAGGTAAGAAGACAAGGACCAATAAGGGATGCTTGTTTTTTTCAGTTGGTTTAACAGAAGCCATCTGACTTAAAGATGATGCCACTCTCTCTAGATGTGATATTGACCTTACTACTTTGAAAATCATGTCATTCTTCAGATCACCACAGTGAATAGTCATCTATCCTCCTGATGGAGAATAAAAAGAGCTCTGACCTGATTCTAACTCCCTTTTAGCCCATTTAAATGTCCCAGATAAACGCGATTCAACCCACTTTGTGAATAACACATAAACTCACAGGAGAATGGTGCCTATGGGATGAACAGCATATTTCATAAAGCCTGCTTGGCTCTTCTTATGAGACATACTTTAACAGATAACTGATATAAATTTTCCAACCCCTTGAACTTTTTCAAATTTTGCCTTGTTACAACCATAACATTCAATGGCTTTCAAAAGTTTTTGAAAAATTCTATCTAAAATGTTTGCTTGCATAGGTGTTCATTCACCTTTACCCTAACACCCCTAAACAAAGTGCAACCAATTTTCAAAAGACATTTTCTTAAAGCATAAAGAGTATACTTGTGTGTAATCGGGCCTCATTAGAAATACAAATTTTCTGTTAGGGCTTCAAAAGCTTGTTAAGTAATATAAATTAACATGAGAAAGACAAAATAAGACACCAGATAGGTAAAGAAGAAGATTGTGGAGAAACTTGAAGCAGCATTAGATTATAAAACAATAACCCAAACTTTTAACATTGGTCAGTCCATAAACTTATCACTAAGAAAAGTGACTACTGCACAATAGCGAACATACTAATACATAGCGATCCATACAAATGGGACAAAATGGTAAAAAAGTGCTGTGGGGGGCCTCCGCAAACATGTCAGAGATGGCGTTTTGATCAGTTGAGACCAAAACTGAACTTTTTGGCCCATGTGCAAGTACTTTATGTGGCATAAAAGTGATATTCCATTTATGTCTGAGGATACTATCCCCAAGGTGAAACATGGTGGAGGCAGCTTTGTGCTGTGCGATGCTTCATACAGTAGGGACATGATAGCTGAGTTAACGGACAAAATACATGAAGTGAGGTACTGAAAGAAAGTGTGTTTAGAAAGGCTATAGTATAACTGAGACATGGACAGTGGTTCACTTTCTAGGGGGGAAATGACCCCAGATATCAACAGAACTACAATTAAATGGTTAATTTGTTAGAGAACCTGTTCCAAGTCTTCAACTGCTGTTCAATTTAACTAAGTTTAAGTTATTTTGCAAAGCTTGTAGAAAAAACCCATTGGAGACTTGTTGCCATGACAAAAGCAAAAGGTTGTTGTATAATCTGTGAGGTATAATAAAAGCAAAAGCTCTACTTTTCAGATTTCATTTTATGTTTCATCACAAAACAGTTGACAATTATGTATCATTTTCTTTCTCTTGCACTCAGTGCAATTACATGCAACAAGAGAAAGACATGTTTTCTGACTGAAATTAGACTTTTGAAATGTACAAATTAGTCCGAAAGAAGCCAAACCATACTAGAGTTGGAGTAATCGGACTAAGGGACCAAGACAATTTGATTGCAAATTGAATCACTCTGCAACCAAGTCCCTAACACCACTCAGGAAGTGATGAGACACAAAAGCCTGAATCAACAACGACAACATAGTAAAAAGAAGAATATGGCGGCTTAGACAAATTTAAGAGACATGTTTGAACTAAAGATTCAACAAAGAGATGGTTCATTCTGATTGTGCATAACCTGGTTTTACTCCATCTGCTTCACTCCCACCAGCCTCTGTTTACTGTCTGTATGCCACTTGAGGCCAATCAGAAGAATGCTAACATGAAGGCATGCATCGCAGAGTCGAATCCACTTTGTTGAATAATTCAATTTTCTCTCTCAAATTTAAATTTGGACAAAACTCTCACTCTTGCTAAGAGAATAGCTTTGTGTTGCTGCTGCTTTGTGTTGGTTCAGATAACATATTTTCAAAAACAGACTGCCAGTGTGTCGGGTGGAATAGTGGTTGAGCAGGCACCCCATATGCAGATGCTACAGTCCTCAACACGGTTGTCTAGGGTTCGATTTTTGGCTCCGGAACATGTGCTGCAGGTCTTCCTCATTCTTCCTGTTGAGCAACTTTCCAATGAAGGCCACTAGTGCCAAAAAAAAAACCAGACTGCAATCTGTGTCAGTAATGTGGAAAAGTGAGAAAATATTCAAGTGGTTTGAAAACTTTTACAAGCGGACCATGTCTGCTTAAGGTTATTAGGGAAATTCACCTTTTCTGTCTGCCTTAGGAGACAACTGGTTATCTTTTAACAAGTCTTGTTCGTTGTGTCTGCAAGGCAGAGCTGCTCTTTATATATCCCACACTTCTTTCTTGCTCCTAATCTTCCTTAGCCATCAAACTTTGATTTTCAAAACCAACACATGGAAGCAGTAAAGTGGCAGAGGAAGGCAAAAGAGAGCTAATGTACACAGCATTTTATATTGGGGAAATGCAGAGGTCAACTCTAATGCCTTTACTGCAGTCAATTGTCTAAATGGGCTATGCATTAGGGGTCATCACTACAGTGCAAAAACAGATAGGTCTTGGGTGATAACTGACTGTTCGCTAGCCCCAGGGGTGCTGGATGAAGGGTAATAGTTGCAAAGAGATGTGCATAATTTATGGTGTTGGTGTTTGAGGAGGAACAGGGGGTGGTGAATGTAAAATGCCTCATACCCCCAGACGCCCCAAAGCTGCAGGAAGTCCCACAACACATAGCACAGGCACAACCCACCTCTTTATCTGGCTGATTGTAATAGTCCCTTACTCATAAAGTTTAGATTTCACTGGCCAACCCCAAGGGTCAGCATCCCACCGTAATGGGCTGTTTTTGTCCTGCACCTATAGAGGCAAGCTTATTACTGGCAAATACTACTGTTAAACCGATCTGACCTGCTGACCCGACGTGGCTGGTGTAGTTTAGGAGTGTGATTCTGCCAATGGAATCATCATGAGTACCATTGACTTTATGAGTTGTCACTTTGAAGTTCTCCATCAATTTAGATAAACCTGTCCTGTGTATGTCTTTTCTTGTCTTTTTCTTTTACCAACCTTTATTATTTGAGTCGTGTCGTTGCCAATACTTTTCAGGTATAAAATGATTTGCCGTTGGCTGTTTGGTACCGACGTTCGTACCACCTTGAAGATGTTTTATCCTTGTTTTGCAATGAAAAATCATAAACCTGCCAGTTTTAGTTTTACAGTTACTTTGACTCAAACAAGAAGTATGTTTGTGACAGGAAATGAGACATATTTTTTATAAAGATAATATAACTGAGTAAAAGGAGTGTGTTGAAATTAATTTACACCTGCTGCATTAAGTATTGGGAAAAATATTTCTTAGCTTTTATATCAATCAAGATCTTATAATTGCTGACCAGCTCTTCTGCATCTTTCCACTTGTTATCTTATTGATTTAATCTTGGTAATTAACTTGAGGGCTTTGAAGTTGGAATAGATTCTTGTCATAACTTCAATATTCATGTCACATTGTCTATCAGATTCAAATCAGTACTCTGATTTTGCCCTTCTAAATTAATCTCTAATTAAAATCATTTCCAGTCACTGGAAACATTTTGGTGAAATTTAAGTTCTACTTTAAATAAGCATGAAGTTTTTCACATTTTTTTCTTTCTTTGATCAGGGGTCATAAACTATTATAATTCATAGGTGTCAAATGGCCTGAACAGTCATCAGATCCAAAAGTAAAATGGGGATAGTGTACTTTTGTCAAGGGTATTAAACGATACCTTTAAATATACATCTGATTTGAGAGTTATTATGACTGGTAATCTTTATAAGAAAATATGTAACTATAAAGAAAAAAAAACAATGATATGCAATTGTTTGGATAAATAGGCACAAAATTGTTTGATAATAGGTTGGAAGAGAAAGGAGGAACGGTGTGAAAAATAACCCGTAACCCTTTTAACAAAATCATGGGTTTGTCTTCTGATTCCTTGAAAAAAATATGCCTGTAAACACGAGTTTCTTTAAAAGATAAAATATTCATGTGACTTCACAAAATGTAGAATGTAACATCTATACATAACTGTAAACACCTTTTTATAAAGAAGGCAAAAATTATAAAAAAAAATATATTATTAGATTGATGTGTAATGAATAATGTATGCATCCATTTAATATTTTGTGTCAGAGTGTTTTTGTCTTGTGGTTCCCAAGGTTGGGATCAGATCCCACGGAGGGTTGAGAATTAAATTTTGGGGTCTTGAATTTCTGAAGAGATCAAACTAAATAAAAAAAATAGTAATGAGCTTAGCAGATTTGTGCCATAAAAATTACACTAGATGAATCAACTACTACTTAAAAATAAAAAATAAAAAATGTATATGCTACTTGACTTACTTGCTACACTTGTGTACTCATCCAATACTTGATTTACGTATGAGTCTTTTCCATGAACATTAGACTAGATGAATCAATCATACTTACAAATAGAAAACAAAAACATATATCCTGTTTGACTTACTTCCCACGCGTGTGTACTCCTCCAAAAGTTGGTTTATGAGTCTTTTTATTCATTAATTTGTGTGTTGAAAGCAGGAACATTTCCTAACCATTTTTTGACTATATGCAATCATTTGTTTCCAGGTGCAGCTATATTTCTCCTGTTTACCTGAGGATAAGGTCCCCTACGTTAACAGTCCAGGAGAGAAGTTCAGAATCAAGCAGCTTCTCTACCAACTGCCACCACATGATAATGAGGTGAGAATTATTGTTTGCCAAGTACAGCACAACTCATTTCAGCAAGTCTTCTCTTTTTTAAATTTTTATAATCACAATGAAGTCGAACGCTTACTACCATCTCAGTCTCTGTCAAAACAGATTGACGCATCGCCATTATCCATCAACACAAGGGCTCTCCATCACCTCCGCAAGCACAGTCCGCGCACAATTTTCTAACTATCCGTCTTCGTGAACAGAGAGCGTATGCCTGTGACTGGTCAGCCCAACATCAGCCAGAGATCATTTCACCAGAACTGTGCTCTATAGTCGATGTAATCAGTAGTCTATACAGTGTTTGGGCACTACATGCTTTTTATTGAAAAGGCAGCTTATCTGATATGGTCTTTTGACATATCCAAGATGTGTACCGAACAACAAAACAGACCTCTGTGTTTGTTTCCATGCATTTTTAGAGTATTCTATGAGTTTCACTAGTAAAAAGCTTTCCAGCTTAATCAGAACGAACTTTCTGTCTGCCATTGTTCCTTGAGGGAGAATGAGTTTACAAACTGAACAAAATAAACTCTACTTGACATGGCAGTGGTAGGTAGATCTCTCAGAAAAACTTAGCAACCCCTGGTGTCCTGGTAGTGAATTGCTTTGCAACACTTAAAACTCCAACGGAATTTTTGAACCATAATTCTGAAGGCTGTTAAAGTGTGGGCACAATGTGACGTTTGACTTGATGCCTTTATGATATTTGCTGGTAGCCCCCACCAGCAGGATTCTTGTCATAGCGGTGGTTTTTACGAGGAGGGCTCAGCAGGAGGGAGGGCAGCTGGATTGAAAGAGACTTTATGTGATGCCACCACCGCAGTGGTACCACGGCTCAACTTGGCTTGTCTCTCTTCCTTTGTCTTCTACCCTCTTGAATCCACTCTAAACACATGCCTTGTTTGTGTAAACGTCTGCTTTCCCTCTTGTTAGGGCTTTGGGGAACATCAAAAAGACCCGCTGTAAAAAATTAGCTTCTCAAACAGGGGCTGTGGGAGGAGATCTGTTGTGGGGCGTAGGAAGGGCAAGCTGGGGTCAACAGTCGCTTTTGTTCAGCACACTCTGCTATTCTCTCTTCCCTTTTCAAACTTACCTAGGTTAATACATTGTTTTAATCAACATTTGTTCAACAACATTTTAATGGGCACTAAATAAAAGATTACAGCAGAGCGAAATCTATGTGCCTCTTTATGTATACAATGTTAGAGAATGGGTGATTCTGACTAATTCTGGCCTAAGTCTGTTCGCATAAAAACGTCCTCTAATTCCTAGCTTATCACCTCCTTTTCCAGATTCGTTACTGTCAATCACTCAGCGAGGAAGAAAAGAAGGAGCTGCAGATGTTCAGCCTCCAGAGGAAAAAGGAAGCACTTGGAAGGGGAGCTGTGAAACTGATGCCTCGCAATCTTCAAAATGGCGTTTGTGAGCATGTAAGTAATGCATCAAACATTAATGTGGTAGGGGTAAAGAAGTTACTTTATAATCAGGAACCCTAGTCCATGCTTATCAGAAATGACTAAATGTTTTTGTTTTTTTGTAAAAAAAAAAAAAAAATACTCTTGGATTTTTTTATAAAGTGTCAGTGTATTTTAATGAGATTGTGTGTGATAGACTTTGAAAAAGATAGCCCATAACGGTGAAGTGAAAGGAAAATTACACATTTTTTGTTTGGTTTTAGAACCACATTTTAGTTAAACTGATTTCAAGTGTTTTGGGGCATGTCTAAAATCTTTGCCTATACTTTCCAAAATGATCAAGCTCAGTCAGATCAGATGAATCGTGTCCTGTACACAGCAATTTTCCAGTCTCAACATAGATTCTTCATTTGAAGAAAATCTTTTTGTTTAACGCTCTCTTTGTTACCTTTGGTGGCCAGTCAAGTTTTGGTAGGTTTTTGGCTGTACTTCACTTTATATTTTTTGATGATGAATTAACATATGCTCCAAGACATGTTCAATTCCCTGGATAAATGTTTCTAACCTAAGACTACTTTAAACTTCTCCTCAATCGTCATGATAAGCTTAGTTTACTAAGATTTTCTAACTAACCTCAAAGAGCAGCTGCATTTTTACCAATATTAAAATTGACACAGTTGGATTACAGGTTCTTCTTAGCAAGGAGTATACATTTTTGTTTACAATGGATTTTGTTAAGGGGTACAGGAATAAACGTGATTGAGTAGTAATATACACCACACTTTTTTTTTTATGGAAAAAAAAAAGTTTTTAAAAGTAAACCAATAAACTACTTTGACAGCTGTAATGTAACGTGGAGAAATCCTGTAGGGATGACTTTTCTTTTTTCAAAGCACTGCAATGTTACAAAAATATACTTTTCTTTTTGTCAGTCTTTTACAGTGGCTTATCAAGATTCTGATTTATGTAAAAATGACCATATAGAGATCTGAAAGTCAAATGTATAATTTATGTTTATAATCTGAATTTTTCTTTTATGTGGGTTTATGACGAGGTGGTACCTGCATTCAGTACCTTAGAAGTATGACCTCATTCGGAATACAAGGACATTTGAACTGCACCCAATTTCAATTTGTACCACTTGGTAATTTGTACCATCTTGAAACAATTTTGAGGTAAAATATTTAAGTGGAATATACAAATGCAATTTAATTAACATTTACACCACATTACTGTTACATCAGATAGCATTGGCTTTACTACGAATGTTCTTCTGAATATTACAAAATAAAGCAACAAAGCTTTTCAATAAACTTTTTCGTGCTTTTCGTGCTCGCCAGCTAGTGACAGGTCAAGATAAGGTAGATATAACAGTCGCAGCCCTCATCCACAGATATGAAGTGCACTTTACTGGAAAGAATTTGCAATATTTGTTTTAACTGAAAACTAAAGCAATTTATGTGATGTGCAAAATTTTTAAGTTTTAACACATTCAAATCACAACGGGGATGTAATTCTTTATGCTAAAATGACCCTGCTATGTGTTTGATTGCAGTGTAGCGAGAGTATAAATGGTGGGGAAATGGCAGTGTTTGTCTCAAGGGCAAGTCCTGGGCTGTGCTGGCACCCAGCATGCTTTACCTGCTCAACATGCAATGAACTGCTGGTGGATTTAATCTACTTTTACCATGATGGAAAGATCCACTGTGGAAGGCATCATGCTGAGCTGCTCAAACCACGCTGCTCAGCTTGTGACGAGGTAAAACCACAAGAGTGAAAATAAGTGAAACACAACTGTAATTCTTTATCGTTGGTTTTTTTCACCATTTGACTCTTTCAATATATTATGTTTGTCACAGATCATCTTTGCTGATGAATGCACAGAGGCAGAAGGCCGCCACTGGCACATGAAGCACTTCTCCTGTTTTGAGTGTGAGATAATTCTCGGAGGGCAGCGCTACATCATGAAGGACGGTAGACCCTACTGTTGTGGCTGCTTTGAGTCACTCTATGCAGAATATTGCGAAGCCTGTGGAGAACACATTGGTAGGTTAAATGTTTCTAAGTTATATCACATAAATTCAAAGTTTACAAAAAGCAACAGATTCGGCCTTGCTTACGTTGAAATTTCCTTTTCTCCAGGAGTTGATCATGCTCAGATGACCTACGATGGACTCCACTGGCACGCCACTGAGAACTGTTTCAGCTGCGGCCAATGTAAGAGTTCACTCATCGGTTGCCCTTTCCTACCACACCAGGGTCGCATTTACTGCTCCAAAGCATGTGCTCTTGGGGAAGACGTGCATGCCTCCGACTCTTCTGACTCCGCCTTCCAGTCGGCGCGCTCACGTGATTCCCGCTGCAGCGTTCGGTTGGGCAAGAGCAGTCGCTCAGCCGACCAGTGCAGACAGTCACTCCTCTTCTCACCGTCCGTTAACTATAAATTTCCAGGCATTAGTGAAAATGCGGAGGACACCTTGACCAAGATGACCCACATGAACTTATCAGATGAGCATTTATGGAGGGAGCGTGGGGAGGAGGCAGAGGTACTGGAAGACCAGGAGGAGGAATGGGCTGAACATGAAGACTACATGACCCAACTGTTGTTAAAGTTTGGCAAACATGGAATTTTTCAGCAAACTAGTGAGTCTAGACCCACAGATTTCTGGACAGCCGAAATAGATGTCAAATCAAGGCAGGAGTTATTAAAAACTGGCAGCAGCGAAAAAGCAGGGAGGGGAGGCTTGGTCAGTAAGAAGTATCAGGCCGACATGTACTGGACACAATCACAGGATGGATTGGGGGACTCTGCATATGGTAGCCACCCAGGACCGGCAAGCAGCAGAAAAATCCAAGAGCTGGAGCTAGATCAGAGTGTTGGAGAAAGTCTACCTGGAGAGGAGCGTCAGTGGTACACCAACTCTTTAGAGTGCATCACAACACAGTTCCAGAAAACAGATCAGAGTGCCCGGGACTCTGTGGAATCTCTTGCTCTCTCTAATATTACTGGTGAGTAGACACAAAAAAAAATTCTTGACAAACTCTTGTCTACATCTCAAAGCTGTTTTTAACTGGTTTGTCTCCTCTCCAGGGGCTTCAGTATGTGGTGATTATAAAGCAAGGAATCAGGTGTATTCCCGCCAGGCCCTTCATGACTATGAGGCAGAAGACTGTGATAAAACAAGCAATATGGGTACTCTCAACTCGTCCATGTTACACAGAAGTGAAAATTCCTTAAAAAGTCTGGAGGAGGAAGATGTTGCAGAAGTCCCCTCGCAGGAGAGGCCCAAACCGCATATGCCTACCCTGAGGAGGGCACGCTCACAGTCTAGGCCCCAACAAGTCAAGTTCTCAGACGATGTGGTGGACAATGGCAACATTCGTGACCTTCCATTACGTCAGCCCCCTATGAGTGAACGAACTCGTAGGAGAGTGTATCACTTTGATGACCAGGGGCAAAACCTTCAATCTAGTCGTCATAATCACCACCACAGGAGGCGCCGCAGTCGCAAGTCTCGGTCTGACAATGCTCTTAATCTTTTACCCAAGGAGCGAGCACCTGCATGCTCCAAGATGGACCAAAGAGGCAGTTCACTCGGACCAGGACACCAAGTCTTCTATGGTCACCCGAATCAAGCTGCCATGTCGGACAACAGACTACAAGGCCCAGCTAGGGGAAGGTTCTTGGGATTGTATGATGGTGATGATGATTGGTGTTCTACATGTTCTTCTTCTTCCTCTGATTCAGAGGAAGAAGGCTTTTTTCTGGGACAGCCAATACCTCAGGCAAGACCTCACAGACATTATTACACTGACGACTTAGCCACTATCGCAGGCAAGTCCGCTCCTCCTTATGACCAGTGGACCAAGTCCAAAAAGAAAAAAGGACGAAAAGGGAAAAACTGTATCATTTCATAGGCTTTGCTGAGCTTTATGCAATGCTGCTAATCATAATTGTTTCTTTCATTAACCATGTAAAGTACAATAGCAGTTTGCTTGCTATATAATGCCTCACAGCACTCACTTTACCAAGTGGTAGTGTTGGACACTATACGTCTGTG
Source organism: Apricaphanius iberus (assembly GCA_028564705.1). Taxonomy (NCBI): domain Eukaryota; kingdom Metazoa; phylum Chordata; class Actinopteri; order Cyprinodontiformes; family Aphaniidae; genus Apricaphanius; species Apricaphanius iberus. The sequence goes on from JAPXFQ010002567.1 coordinate 96,635, forward strand.
GCATTACAAAACTACCAGTAAGGTATTTTATTGTAATACGTATTTATAACACACAATCTAAACAGTGCTCATTTAAAATACTGTTGTGATATAGAAACTGCTGAATGGAAAAGATTCTATTGATGGTCTCTGTGACAAATCACGTATATCCCAAACTACTGGTAGTTGGTTCGGGACCATTTAATGTGGATTTAATAGGTAGCCCGTAACTTTTCAAATGTTTTTTTTTCCAGGCTTGCGTGCCTAACTCAAGAGCACTGTGTGTATTTCACTGCTTCACTGAGGAGTGTACCAATGATTTCATTGTATCATAACCATTCAATGTATACTGTATAAATGTACAGACCGGAAAATAAGGCCATAACTGTTAACAGTAATAAAATATCTATATAATCATGGGTGTGTTGTTACACGATATATTAAATCTATAAGGTAAAGAAAAAAGTGGGATTTGTTTATTTTAAAAGTTATATCATGAATGTCAAACAAATATCAGAAGCTCAGGATACATGAATGTTAAAAGTTGTTCTCAGTATAAACAGCAATTCAAGTTGTACCCTAAATATTGGTTGGAGATGCTTATGCTAGCAGTTGAACAAGCAAAACAGAAAGATTCTGCTAGAACCAAAAAGCTATTACATCTGTCAACATAATTCGTGGTAGAGATGCAAGCAAATGTTTAAAGTTTGTTTGGATATGATTTGGTATAAATCTAAATTAAATTCATTAATACTGTATACACTTTACTGTAACATTTTTATTTACAAAATTTAATCCCCAACTTTGCTTTATGGAATCATAATGAATAGAAAAACATATGACTAAACTTTTTAGTCCTCAGATTTTCAGCTTATGCACAAGTGACTTCACGTCGCCACCTGAAGCAGTCTGTCATGACCATCTCAGGCTGTCACATCCGGCTGCTCCAATATCTCATCCAGCTCCATCACGAAGCTTTTTATGGAATCCAGGCAGTGCTGTCGGATCTCCAACAAGTTCTTGTCCAGTGGGGCTTGGAGCAGACCGTTCAGACTGGGCTCCTTGTCTAACAGCATCTTCACCACGGTGCGGAACGTCTCGCAGTCTTGCCTGTAATGCTGTACATCAAACAAAAATATTAGGACTCCCAAAGTAATTTAGGATAAGATCATGTAAACAGTAAAAAAAATAAAAAAAAAAAAAAAAAAATATCACAATATATTTAAAATAATCTTTATGAAACCCCAAGTCTGGCCAATGTAAACGTAATTTAATATGAAGGTAACTATTTATCACATCACATTACTTTTTGATAAAAAATGGCAATCAAAGATTTATTATGATCCATGTAAACTCTGACTATAGTTTTTTTCAGATTAGCAGAATAACAGATGTAGATGCAACATTTAAAGGATTCCTGTACATCTTTATTATAAAACTCCATAACATTCCAGACTACAAAATGGTCTCAGAACATGTCTGTCTATGTATACATTTCGCACAGAAAAATCTATGGCAAAACCCATGACTGCTAGAAAATCCAGAATGGAAAAGTATGCACATGGCATGGTGTTGCACAAGGAAATGTGTAATTCTAAGCAAACATGTCCAGGAGGACAGCTACATAAAAAGCATACATAAAGATTTATCAACAAGTAAGCAAAAATGCTAACCTCATAATTAACAGTGTCTGACAACCAGCTGCTTAAATTCAACGACCTGCCTCATGTCTAACCACGACCTAAAGAACCCAGGTCTTTTCTATAGACGTATTCCATTAAACATGTGTGTGAATGAGAGTATATGAGCCTATTGAAAGGCATGTTTACCCAATCAGAAAAGGAGCGCAAGATGTCCGTTTCTTTGTAGCATTCCTTCACACAACTTTGCCACAAGCTTTCACATCCCCCTCAGATTTTACTGCTAACCCAAAATGGTTGTTAAGTCCTTTATACAGATTTCCAGGTGTAAGTTTGCAACATCTTTATCACCTGGGGACTGAAAGTGGGCCTCTTTATCGAGACTGAAAAGAGGTTTAAGGCTACACTATAACGCCCAAGAGCACTATGGGAAATAGAACAAAAAATCATTTTATGAAGGACGTTCAAAATAAGGGTCAGAATCTGACAGGAAGCTCAAAAAGGGTGGGTCTTTAAATACACAGACGAGGACAAAGAAACACAAACAACATGACGTTTAACCTGGAACAAAGAGGATGGAAAACGGCTTCCCACATGAGAGCTGTTCTCTGTGTTTGCGACTAAAGAGAAGCAGCCAATGGTAACAAATAGCTACATTTGAAGACAGAACAAGGCTACCCAGTCAGGGATGTACATCGATTCAACCAAGCAAGTTTGGTGAACCAGGAGGATGGTAGCAGCAGCTTTGGTTGGAATAAAGGGATACATGCGTCCACTTCACTCTACACAGAGCTGGCACAGGCCTAACCTCAACCTGTCCCATTTTCTATATATTGCACACCCTTTTATGAAAACAAAAAAATCTTGTCTGAACACTATAGTGTTATTTTGTTATCCTATGGAAACCTCACACCAGCCCACGCCTAGCTGTAGCTTTCCAGGTGTTGCCCGGAATTTTTTTTTGTGGTGTTATTTTTATCTTATTTCTGTGCAGCACTGAAACAATATTTAGGAAAACACAAATTACTCAAGATAATACAGCAAAGTAAGACATGGCTGCTGCATAACATTCACTGTACACATACACACAGGGAAAGGCGAGTCCAATCAACACTGACAGAAATATTCCAGACTGTAGGAGATGTTTGGGCTCACAAGCATGCTTTCATGTCTGCAGATCATGTCGAGCGAATTTGCGGCCCTGCATAATGACAGTGTTTAGCCTGACCACAAGGAAGTGGGGCACTCACAACACGTGTGGCCAGCTGAGCTCAGGGTCAGTCTCATTCAACAACGTGTGTCGCCTTCTCCGTACTCTTAGAAAGAAAAAACGAACAGCTCACGCGAGATTGATCGTCCTCTTGATATTTTACACAAAATCAAGAAGTGGAAAAAAAAGGCCTCGGGTTTAGGGATGAAAGAGGAAACAGATGCTAAATGGGAGACAAACATCTTGTTCCGCAAACCAGTATCCCTCCCAAAATCAATTTACCGTTGATTGTATGTTTGCCATCTTTCTAAACAAAATCTCCTTTTATCTCCCAAGCTACACCACTTAGAGTAACTTACACTTTTTTATTCCTCCTATACAGAAAGCATTCAACCAGCTTGAACTTTTCACATATCACGGCACAACCGCAAACTACAATGTATTTTGTTGGGATTCATGTAATAGAACAAACTAGCACATAAAAATGAGAAGTAAAATAAAAAGAACACTTGGTTTGCAAATCTATTTTATGAATTTCATCAATAAAACTCTGAAAAGTGTGGCAGAGTGTGTAGAACCAACTTTGGCTGTGATTGCCAACTGAAATAAGTGAAAATTCTTCACAAAATAGCTCTACTCTTTCAGACAGGGTAGACAGCGTCTGACCCACGGTACTGCATCTGTTTATACGACTGCCACCATCTTCCACAATGCAGATCATTTCTCTGTGGGTTTTTTTGCATGTAGGCCACAAAACTAAGTTTTGATATCATCTAATCAGAGAAACCTCCTCCACATATTTGTAGTATCCCCTACTTCAGCATTTCCAATCCTGCTTCTCAAGGCACAATCCTCTGCCTCATGTTTAAGGTGTTTCCCTGCTCCAGCACACCTAAATTTAAATTGATGGCTGATAATCAGGCATTTCGCTGAACTGCTATTATCTGAATCAGGTGTGTGAAAACAGAGAAACATCTAAAACATGCAGTATGCCCCAAAGACCAGGATTGGAAAACACTTTCAAACCACAGATGCATATACATCCACCTCCGCTCTGCCGAACCTCTCCCAAATCTGATTTACTACCCCGGGGTGAAGCTTCCAATCTGCATAAAGCGGGTCGCCCCTTGACAGCAGATCTGCTCCATGATTCAGTACCCCTGGTACATGTGTAGCTTTTAGCGACAACAAGTTCACAGTGCTCCATATGATCAGTTTGTGTGCCAACATGTGTAAGCTGGGAGACCTAAAACCTCCCTGCCTGTTGATATACGCCACCACTGTGGAGTTGTCTGTTCTCACCAGAACATGGCAGCCTCTCAGCCAGGGCAGGAAATGTTTCAGAGCCAGATGGACAGCCAGCTGCTCCAAGCCATTTATGTGAGTGGAGCGCATGTTCGGGCCCCATCTCCCGTTCACTGACCACCCCTCGTGAGTAACCCCCCAGCCAGCCAGAGAGGGGTCTGTGGTGATGACCTTCCAAGCTAGTACTGTTCCCATTATCATGCCCTGGGCCAGGAATCCCGGCCTCCTCCACTGATGGAGAGCCAGAGAACATTGGGGGGAGACTCTGACACAGCGGGATCCGTCGCGATGGGGGTCCAAGCCCAGAGAGGCTACCCAGCGCTGGAATCCTCTCATGTACAGGCAGCCTAGCGGTAAAACCACTACAGAGGAAGCCATCAGGCCCAAGAGCCTTTGACACGGCCTCAGTGACACCATGTTGCCTCTGCGAAACATAGCCAGACAGGATCGCAGAGCCTCCATCCTTTCCTGGGAGAGAAAGGCTTTGAACTGGAGAGAGTCTAAAGTGAGGCCTATGAAGGAAATGCGCTGAGAGGGGATCAGCACTTTTTTTCCAGGTTTATCTGAAACCCAAGATCCTCTAGGTGGCTCATTATCAGCCCTGTGTGATGAGCCACCTTCTGAGCAGAGGGAGCAGCCACAAGCCAGTCGTCTATATACGTGGCCACCCTGATGCCTCTCTCTCTGAGCGGGGCTACCGCTGCTTCTGTGCACTTCACAAATACCCTCGGGCTGAGAGAGAGCCCGAAGGGCAGGACCAGAAACTCGTAAACTGTCCCCTGGAATGCGAAACGCAGGTACTTCCGGTGAGGAGGATAAATGGGTATGTGGAAATACGCATCCCTCAGGTCGACCGAGGTGAACCATTCGCCTTTCTGAACAAAACGCAACAGGGATGTATGCGTCAGCATTCTGAATTTTTATTTTCTGAGATGGCGGTTTAAGGCACAGAGGTCCAGAATAGCACTCAGGCCACGCCCCCTTTGCTTTGGAACCAGAAAATACCTTGAATAAAACCCATGATGGGTCTCTGAATGAGAGACAACTCTTATTGCTCCTTTCTCCTTCAAATTGGAAATTTCTTCCAGAAGGGCTTTGGCATAATCCCCATGTGCCTGGGAAAAAATTATTTCTTTGAACTGGGGTGGGTCAACTCTGAACTGAAGTCTGTAACCCCTTTCGATCGTCCGCAGCACCCATTCTCAGCACCCATTCTGAGGGATTGCATGGTGAGACAGGCTGCTGACAGGCCTTGTTTGTCAAAAATGGAGCAATTGCGCCGTCTTGTGGTGGAGGGGCGAAACACACAGCGTGCGCCGTCACCGACGGTAGCTGAGTTTCTGCCCTCAGAGCCGTGAAGATTTGTGTCTTTAGCGGCTGTGTTATGAAGTGCAGGGTCATTTTCATGTTTTTTTATATTTGTGTTTTTGACACATGGCTTAGCGCCCTTGGCAAACAGCCTGGATGCGCTCTTTGGGACATTTTTAACACGTTCCACTGAACCTGCTCTGGAACTGAGCATCGGGAGGACTGAACCGCCAGTGAGGGGGGCACACGGTTAAGGTTTGGCCGTCATGTCCTCTTCCAACTCGGCCTGATAAGCCGTGAGGATGGATGAAGCGTTGAGAGCTCTGGCTGACAGGGCGGCCGCCTTGTAGCACTTGTCAGTGAGGCTTGACTGGAAACGGTCCGTCTATGCGGGGAGAGAAGCAGCAGATGATGACAGCGAGAACTTCGGGTGAAGATGGCTTGCCACGAATGGCTCAATTGGAGGAATATGACGCATTCCGTGTCCCTCCATCCCCTCGCAATCCAGCAGAGAGGCACCCGTGATGGGATGTTTCTCGCTGTAAGGCTTGGACTTCCAGGTCACCGCTATTTCATCCAGGAGCTCGGGAAAAACAGACAGGACGAGTTTTCCCGTCTTCTTTGCCTTAGGGAGTTTCTTTCCATCAAACCAAGACTTGACTACCTCAGTCTGAACAGCAGGCCAGGTGATTCCGAGCCTTGCGACTGCACGTTTACACATTTCCTGCATGTCCAGGTCCAAGGGGGATGACTGAGCGGGGTTGGCGCCGTCCTCTGTCGCTGCGGGCCTGGTGGCCTCGGAGCGAAGACGAAAAAAGGAGTCGTCGTCCTCTTCGTCATCGGACATCAATAGTTCCGAATCATTGGAATCTGCCCTGTCTCAATCGCCCTCGAAGCTGGCATGAGACCCGGGGAGTTGTTACACCAACATCGACCGGTTCCAGGAGGGGAGAGGACGGGGCTGCAGGCTGGGGCACGTGGTCCGCCCAGCTCAAAGCAGGCGCAGCGAGCGGGCCCTCTAATATCTCTGCCTCACCTTCAGGTGTTGCTGTTCCACCCAATACAGGGTCCCAGCCCGACAGGCTAGCTTAGCGTGCTAGTCTGCGCCGAAGGACCTTGCGTGGGAAGGCTGCGCAGTAAATGCACTCGTCCGTGGATGCCAGGGCCGCCTGAGCGTGGGCTAATCCCAGGCAGGCCGCACATACGGGATGAGTGTCCCAGGTGAAGTTTTAACTCCGCAGGGGCAGAGTTTCATGGCTTGCTGCTGTTGTTGCCATGGTTAGCTAACAGTGTGGTTCACGCTAGCACTCGGGCCTTATATAGCTTGTGCAGCTAGGTGACAGACCGCGACAAAGAATCGGGTTTATTTTATTCTTTGAGCTAGGGCGAGGGGAAGTATTGCTACTTCGAGTTGAAGTATTGGTACTTCGAGTTGAAGTATTGCTACTCCAAGGTATTGCTACCTTTATGTAGAGTATTGCTACTCGGTTTAAGTACGTAAGGGTATTGCTACAAGCACGGACTCAGGCTAGTTATCAGGAGTATTGCTAGTCTCCAGTAGCTAGCAGACAACTGTGTAAGGTAATAAGCGCCCGGTGACCGAGTTGTGTACCCGATCGATGGACAGTTTAGCCTAGCACCCAGTTAACAGTTGTCTCGTACTTCTGTGACAAGCGAGAAGAGGGTTTTGAATGACGACGTAAGCTATTTCAGCCCCTTTATAGGGTGGATGGGGCTGTCTAACATAGACGTCAACAAGTCCGATCTGAGTCTGATACACAGAGACGGCATCCATCCCACGTGGATGGTATAGCTCTTTTTTTTTTCTCAAGGAATCTTTCCAGATTTATTAGTCCTCCAAAACACTGACAAACCAGGATTTAGACCAGAAAGAGTCATAGGGTCACATACATCTAAATCAAACTTTTGGAGTAATCAGCCTAAGGGCTTGCCCCCTGGTGAGAGCAGAGTCTCAGTTTACATGTCACTCAGAAAATCGGATCATTAAATGAAGTAGGTTCCACTCTCCGACTATTGGTGGCGATATTCCCCCCTGCATGTAAAGGCCAGTTTATGCTTCTTTATTTTGACAGAGATGGATTGACTCAACGCCATTATCTGTCGACGCAAGGGCTCTCCGTCACCTACCCAAGGACGCACGGAGTAGAGCCCCATCAACGGATAGTGTATGCATCTGATTGGTCAGTTTCAGTAACAGCCAGATATCGCTTCACCAGAACGTTGCTCTAAAGTGGCTGTAATCAGTAGTCAATGCAGCATTTGGCCACTACTAGCTTTATAAAGGATTATTTATAAAGGATTATTTGTCTAATCTGGTTTTTTGGCGATTTTGAACACAAGGAAGTGTAGGAAAACAGCAAAAAGGCAGCTGAGTTTGTTTCCATGTGTTTTTAAAGTATTCTATGAGCTGCACTTCTAGTAAAAAGCTTTACAGCTTAATCAAAACTTACTTTCTGTCGTTCATTGCTCCTTGAGGGGGAAATGCGTTCACAAGCCTAGAAAAAATTGAAACGACGCTATGATAGTAGGCAGAGACGCCATAAAAAATTAGCACCCCGTTGTCCTGGTCGAGGAACACTGAAAAAACTATGGAGAGCGGAGAGAAGACGAAGAACCATAAACGGAAAAAGTCTCCGTCAATACGTCTGCGTCTAAGTGAAAATTTGCGGTCGGAGAAGCATAAACTGGGCTTAAGCCTTATAGCAGTTATTTTTGAGCTGCACACAGGCAGTAAACAGAGGCTGGCAGGAGTGAAACAGATGGAGTGAAAACAGGACATTGTCCCTCAGTGGGGACATTCAGATGTATCAGCAGTAAATCAACCATTTGTCAGATCTGTAATTCTTCCACTTCACAATCATGCAGTGCTTTGTGGTGGTCTATTACTAGAATCATAAAATGACAAAATACGCAGATGTCAAATATGTATGAATACTTTTGCAAGACACTGGACACATGACCCCAAAGGAGAGGGTTAAGGATTTTCACTGGTCTACACCGTTTGTGCTACAAGTGTGTTTTTTTTTTTGTGTGTTTTTTTACGTGTCCTGTCTAGCAGTTTGCCACTCAGAATTGGTGTCCGAGTACCAAGTACAAGCCCAACAGATTTACTTTCCCAAGCAGAGTATTACAGCTTTGCTGTAACACTCCACTTGATGTATATGTATTAAAAAATCTTTATTAGTGATTACTGAGGGTTCAATTTCCTGAAGTCATGGACACGAAACCGAGAAAAGAAGGAAGAAAGGAAGAAGGTGAAGAAAAGAAACCGCACCAGCAGAGGCGCGAACTGACGACACAAGACAGGGAGGCAAACAAAGAACACAAGAAAACATCCCAGTCCTCCGCCTCTGCCGGATGGCAGAGAAGCGGTAAAACAAAACAAACAAAAACAACGAACTGAACAGAACCACACCAATAGTTCAGATCCAGTAATAAAAATTAAGAATTACACATTCACTACACACAAGCATGGATTAATAAACACAATACTAATGTTTCTGTTAAGCTCCTGGTAAAAGCTAACTAATGACAATAACCTCAGCTCAAGATATGTCCGTCCACACCAATGTCCCCACACCTATGTGTGTGTGCGAGCATGCAGGTCTGAATAAGGTTTCCCCATTCAAGTGATTTATAGCTGGTGTAAGGAACCGTCAATCCGTCCTACAGTAATCGACACAGACATGAAGGAGGCAGGAGACGCATGCATCCAGAGTCCCACAGAGCGCAGGAGCCGCACGCCGACCATAGCAGGGCCGATCACCCACCAAGAGAGGAACAGATGGAAGCCCCAGGGGAACACCAAGCAGCCACAATGCTGGGGCCCCGAGAGATTGCACGGACAAGCCCACGGGCTCCGCCGGAAACCGGCTACGCCAGGCGGGCCCGGAACAGGACCCGGAGGCCACGGGGATCAGGGGCACCCCGCCCCCCAGTAGGGCCCCGACCAGGGACCCGCCGAGAGGGGTCCCCCGCCGCCACCGCCGGGCAGGAGGCGCCTGCAGCCGATCGACGGACAATACACGCCGCCGCCACCCCGGACCAATACCCACCGCCAACAACCCGGCCCCCCCCACACACCCACATGCCAGGGAGCCACAGTAAAGCCACAGCGGGTGTACGCCCTCATCAGGCCGCGCCCAGCCAGCACCTGGAACTCCAGATCTACCAGCTCCCGGGTCCAGATCCCGCCCATTGCAGAGTGCCAAGATCTGGGGCCCAGCCAATACCGGACAGCCCCCCCAGATGAACCGACCAGGCAGTAGAACTCATGGAACTAGCAGGAGCTTGGGCGCCGGGCACGGTCCCCACCGATCCACCGGACGCACCAACCTACTTACAACCCCGGCACCCCCATAAGAGGTGCCCCAGTCAATCCAAGGAGGATGTCGGCCCGAAACAGCGGCCGCCCGACACACCGGCCCACCCAGGACCAGCTAGGCATCACCAGGACCGAGCCGGGCCCAACCGGGACCCCCGGCCCCAGGCATCGAGAGCCATCATCGACCAGCGGGCAGGACCATCCATCACCGACGGGGAGTGACGGAGGGGAAGAAGATGCACCAGGCCAGAGGGCAGCCAAACACCCAACCTGACAAGTAGACATAGACAGACAGAGACACTCATACGTACCCTCCCTCTCATGCGCACACATTCTTACAAATACAGGACACACGAAAAAAGGACGCTGTACACTCATTCATACACCCCATACATACTCTATACTCCCAAGGACAGACGCCCCAATAGAGCACCCTGCCCCTGCACCCGGGAGATGGACCCCTTGCCCACCAGGACGGGGACAAGCAGACCGCCAAGGTCCCCACCCCGGCAAGAGTAGCCCACTAGCCTAGGTCCCCGACCAGACGACCCGATAATCTACCCGGGCTCCAACCCCTGATGGTCCAACGAACAGGGGTGTGGAAAGACCCCCAGCCTCTCTCCCCCTGCTCAATTGTGGTGTTGTTGCGTGTTGTTCTAATGTGCACTTAAAACAGAGGGGTGGGACATGGGAATACTGCCAGGTACCCCCATCTCCCTCCCCGGGCCCTCAGTGTCTAGATGCAAGTGCTTGTTTTTTATTAATTTTTTTTTTTTTTTTAGAAAGTTTGCACTTAATACTGTTCATGCTGGTTGAGCAATGATTCCCAACAACCTTCAGTTTTAGTGGAAACTTCTCTCATTTTACTCAAAAGCAAGAGCCAGAGTGCTTTAGACTCTTATCTGCTCTTTAAAAAGTGAGAAAGAAAGTTGCATGGAGGTCCCCCTTAACTAGTTCACTATTTAATCTGGGAGCCACAAGCTGATCTTAGAGCTTGATAGAATGAGGCCACACCGGACGGACAGGGGCTCCACGAGGAACAGCAAAACTGGGGTCCTCAAGGAGGAGCCTCAAAGATTGGGCTTGTATCCCAAATAGGATGTTTGAAGAGGTCCAAATTGTAAACATACAATGAGGAGTGTTGCTGGAACACCACGTGGGGGTTGGGCAGTTCAGGATACACACACACGAGGTTTCACATGGACTTTTTGTGAGTTCAAATGAGCAATGATGCAGACAGGGGTCCTGCATAATAAGGGAAGTGGGGTAATGGTTTGAGGGCTGGTACACATTAGGGGATATTAAAAGAGATGTTTTAATCGCTCAAGCTTCAAACCGGACCTCACAGTGGTCAGACTAATAGTCAAAATGGATAAGTTTCATTTGCACCGGATGAAAGGAGTTCCTGAAATATTATTCCCATGCATTATTTAGCTCATGATTTCTCCTTTACTTAACAATTCTGTACTTAAGTTAGTCTCTAAAAATATATTAAATTGTGTAGTTTGACACCATCTACACCGTAAGCTGCTAGAACTGTGAACTGTGAATTTCTCTTGGAGATGAATAAAGTATCTATCTATCTATCTATCTATCTATCTATCTATCTATCTATCTATCTGCCATTTTACCCTAAAAACAAGCTCGTAAGCTTAATGAGGATATTTTGGGTCTGTCCGTGCTTAAATAAACAAATTGGAGCAATTCCTTCAAACCAAATTCAGGAGACTGTGGCCAAGCTCTGCCCATCCTGTCATCTGCACGTGCACAACAACAAAAGCTATGTGCACTTAACAGCACTTGGGGCAGATCTAACAGTAAGGGCACAGTGGAGGTTTCAGAATCTCGCCACGTCTGTGGAGACAGCTGGAAAGGGAAGGGTGAGCATGTGTGCACTAATGCCAAGAGATGCACCACAGTGTGGGTGGGCCACCTGCATCCTGCAGGGCAATTCCTGTCCTGCTTGAACGGGAACAGATAAGTGGTACTGTAGCGTAACGTGATGAATGAGCGGGAAAAAGCGTAGCTACGAATAGCAGGCCTCAACAGAAGTCACAACATAGGAGCTGAGGACTTTCCTGATTCCTCGTCTGACTTTTCATCAACAGGACACGCTTCTCATATAGGCATGAGCTGGTGATTGGCGTCATGGGATAGGAAGGTTATAAAAAACCTTTAGACCAGCAACACTCTTTTTTTTCAGCTTATGGTACTTTTAATGACAAACATTTTAGGATGCTGTGCACTGCTGGTCAGCTAACTAAAAACAAGGCTACTACACTTATCCTCGACTAGACTCTACTCTCTTAAACCAATTGATAGTTTTGTAATAAATACGCTGGGTGTAGGTCATGACGATGCATTCATTTACACCCACCAGGAAGACAAAGTAACAATGATTAAATTTGATTTCATATGGGTAAACTTTGACCAACATGAAGGGGTGAATCTGATTTGAGCATTTTGATAAATATTCATCTCTGTAATTAATGAAAATCCCTAACTATCAAGAATAAGACACTGATTTACGATGATTTTAACACATGGATACAAAACTGTTTGTTTATGGGTACAAAACCAATGTTTGAAGAAACAAGATGGCATTGTGTGGGTAAGGAGTGCAGCAGGAATCGGTGAAAAGACGAATTGGGATGGAGCTTATAAAGAAAGAAATGATTCTTTATAGTCTATAATTTTCTTAAAACAATTTTCAAAGATCATTCTCTCCCTTAAATTGTATAGAAAATCTTTCCAAACCCAACATATATGGTTTTGTGCTTCCTTAAGCATCCAGAGGATTTAAAAACGGCACTAAAGTTTTTGACATTAAGTAATAAAGGCAGATTTGAGGTCTAAAAAATAAATTAACGCAGTTAATTTACTTTCAGGTTTTCCAACCCATTTCTGCTTCTAAATATTTCCTACTCTAAATCAATATTTTTAAACAAAGGGGTTCCAATATTGAAGAGCCAATAGAAATGACAAAAGTTGCCATTTTTGGAGTAAATGTTCTTACCCTCTCAATTTCAGCAACTTTAGCCTTAATGGCCTCCGATCGACGTGCCTTGAAGTCCTCCTCTGGTGTCAGCTTTGGCTCCGCGCCGCCAGCCGCTACCTCCTCTGTCTCTGCTGCAGATGCTGATGGTTTTTCCTGGCAGGTCAAAGGTTGAGGGTTAGAGCAGAGGTCAACAGGTTTAGAAACTGGCTCTGATTTCAAAGCCTTTCAAATAGAGACAACTCTGCTCTCTTACAGGTGCCAGCTTCCTGTTTGCATGCGTCTCTTATTATGGAGCCTGCGTGCAAATCGAAAAATCCAGTATAGGTACAATTTTGGGAACTGTTTTCCGATTAGGGCATGCTGACAGCCAAAAATAAAGATTAAATAAAGAGACATAATGCAAACAAGTTATATTTATATTCAGAGAAAAGCTCTGGAAATTTCCAATCATTTATGCATTACAAAGATAGTTTTTTGTGTTACTGAGGGCTACGTATTAGAATTTTTTGACGTTTTTAGCAGACAGAGGAAAATATGACACAATGTGGCAAAATATGCAAAGACTTTGTACCTATGCAAAGTCAGTGTTTGAAAATTTATAACTATTTTACATAATTTATCCCATATGTGGGATGTCTAAAATTATACCAAAAAGCATTTTAAAAGGTTTGATTTTTCTTCAACTTATACAGTGATGGAATGATGGATGAAAAAGGTATTTATGTGAATTAAATAGAAAATGTTAAATAGGCTCACATATGATCCATAAATAAGTGTAGGCATTAAAAAAAAAAAATGTATAAACTGCTAAGCTTCACTGAAAGTAGCCAGATCTATTTGAATCTGTAAGTCTGCACAATTTTACAAATATACAGGAAAAGTGAGATTTTCTTTGTCATAGTTTTAATCCAAACGTTAACTAACTATCCAACTAACCATGAAAAGTGAATCTGGATTAATTTATTTTAGAATTATTTTAGAATGTATTTTTTTAGATGAATTTTATAATTATAAGATTGATTAAATTTAGTTTGTTTAGTTAAGTGTGGGGGCAAATTACGTTGTCCAAGTAAAAAATAAATAGGTTGATTTGTTTGCAATTACAATTATTTAGTGTAATAACTGGTGATCTGATCATAAAGGAAAATTCAGTTTTTCCACCTTTACATTAAGAACAACTATTCACTCTAAAACCCACAGTATGGTTTAAAACTCTCAAGTCAATTCTGATTGATGACAAAGCCATCTTTTTTAATATTTCTAAGCAGAACTTATCTTTTGATCTTTATTAAGATATGTCAGTGTTTCGTTAGACTTCTATTTCATTAAAAACAATCTAGTGGCTGACAATTCTCAGTACAATGTTTTAATTTTAGCCATTTGATTCACCTAACCTTAATCTACAAATCATTTAGACATAAAAAGGTGTCAGAACCAACCAATATAGACCAGTGTCTACATGTGAAAAAAAAACATAGAATAGTACCAAAAACAACAGCTTTTTATATTAATAAGTCAAAAGGGCAAAATGTGTCCTTTTTTTAAGCTGAACCAAAGATAACCCTGCTAAAAAAGAATCTTGCATTCAGATCTATTTCACAGCATATTACTTAAGATGCTTTCATGGTTTTATATAACAGAACAGAAAATTAGTTAAATAAAAAGCAGCCAAAGTCCAAAAAAATATTTAGAAAAACAGCAGAAATAATCATCAACACTATGGTAAAAGCAATGAGAGGTCTGACTCATTGAACAAATTAGGGGTGCTTTACAACTTTTGTATTAAGTCATATACACTTACAGAAAGCGTATAAATAAAACATGAATAAAATATTTTACCTTAGAGGAGACTGAGCGGTGAGGCGAGTCCTCTACAGAGCTGCTTGGGGTGTAGCTCTTTGTTGTGTTGGACTTATCTATGGAGACAAAAAAAAAAAAAAAATTCAAGAAAGTGGGAAAGTGTATAATCATTCTCATATTCCAACAGTAAATACAAAAGCCTGACAAAAATTAAACTAATCCAGTCAGGGTGGCCACAACGTTCTTTCAATTACTTTTTCCCTATTAAAACGAAGCCTGAAGGAGCATCTTTGTGGGTCATAGTCTGGAACAAACGTCACATTAAAGGCAGCATGTTTCCTCATATAGGGTCTGCAATGCGTGTTAAGGAACACCCCCCCTATTGTTTGATATTAGCCAAAATACACAATCAAAGACATGATGATGCAGCTGCAAATGTTGCTCATGAGTTTGTTATTTTTTGTTTTACTCCAAATATTGTTGTTTGGTAAAAGTATAAGAGAAAGATTTAGTGGAGTTCAGCCATTTGGAAATTGTCCCATTTGTCCTCATTTGGGCACACTGCTTTCACTTAACAGGAAACGTAGATAAACGTTGCCTATTTTGTCATCGCCTTAGAAAAAAAAAAAAAAAAGTTTTAACGTGATTAGAGTGAGGTAATACTAAGTTTTTCATGCTGTAGTTAGGGGCCAGAGTTTGCTATAAACAAATTGTAAACTGACCTCTCACTAAGGGTTACTGATTCGTCTTGGCTGCTACAGCTGTTCCTTTATAAATTAAGGTGAGAAAACAACCCTGCCAGCAAAAAAGATAACATAAGAAACTGGAAATCCAATAGGATGTTTGCTTCAAACTAATGGTATTAATGATTGTGTGGCATAGGTACAATACCCTGAATTACCCTCAGGTTAAAGACAGTGGAGCTCATCTGAATACATCATGTAACTAAGACAATGGTCTAGCTCTCTCTAAATAACAACAAACTGACCTTAAGTGCTATTTATTTATTTATTTTGTGTGTGTCCTTGGAGTGGGACAGGGCAGAAATCCACAAACAAGGCAGCTTATGACTGGAATCAGGTAGATATTACACTTTACTGGCCTGTGGCACCATAGCACCATCAGGGCACAATGGGAACAACACCCTTCTGTGTGAAAGTTGTTGCTGGAGGAAGGTGACTCATAAGCTACACTTAACACCAGTGGGGTGTTCTAAAAACAAAAGCTTTAACTTGCTTCTAGAAAAGACTAAATCTATTTCTAAAGCCAAGTTTATACTTAGTCCACGTCAAAACGGATAGGTGCAATACCATTTTCGTTCGACGCAAGGCCTCTCCATCACCTGATGGATGTAGTAGTGCCAATTTTTTTAACTATCCGTCTCTGTCAACGCAGAGTGTATGCCTGTAATTGGTCACAGCCAGAGATCGTTTCAACAGAATGGTGCTCTATATGCAATGTAATCAGTAGTCAATGCAGAACTTGGGCACTACATACTTTATATTGAAAGCATGTATCTAATATGGTCTTTTGGCTATTTTAAATACAAGGAGGTATAGAGAACAACAAAACAGACTGCTTTGTTTGTTGCCATACGTATTCAATGAGCGGCACTTCTAGTAAAAAGCTTTCCAGCCCAATCAACTTATTTTCTGTCATCAATTACTTCTTGAGGGGGAATGCGTTCACAAGTTGAAGAAAAGAAACTATAGTTAACACGAAATGACACTGCAATGGTAGGCAGACCGGCCATGTTAAGTCAGCACCCCTTGCATCTGGTGGGGAATTGCTTTGCAACACTGACACAGAAACGAAAAATGTATGTCAATACGTCTGCGTCTGGGTGCCAAGTTGCTGATGGAGAAGTATAAACTACGCTTAAATAGCCATGCAGCCTGTTCATATAGCAGCCACAACAGAAACCGAGATTTCAGCAAATACCAAGGAGCTAAAGGTATTGTGGCTTTGCTTTGTCAATTTGGGGGATTTAACTGTGCTGATTAGAAAGTACAGGCAGTCTTTTGGTAATCTCACAGTTTAGAGGTCAAATGATTCCAAAGAGAATAAACCATTTGTAATGTGAATCATCCTAAAAGCTAATATAAGCTACTGCTGACAGTTTAAAATGACAACTTTGATAACTTTTACATTCTTTTGAAAGATTTGTGAAATCCTGTTCAACTCGAATAGTGGCAAGAATCAGTTTAATAGTTTAAGAAAGGGAGTCTTTATTCAGTTTACATGTCACTCAGAAAATCTGATTAGTGAATGAAATCTGTTTGACTCTGCAACGCTAGGTGGCAAAATGTGTCCATTTGTGCTGGCATTCTTCCGGTTGGACTAGAGCATCATACAGATAGTAAACAAATGCTGGCAGCAGTGAAGCAGACTGAGTAAAAGCAAGATGTGCAAAATGAGCAAAGAAATGGATGACAACAACGCTGCAGCACAGAACATTTAGTAAGTACTGTACTGTTTAATTGTGTTGCTCGTTGTTGCTGCAGCGTTGTTGTATACCGGTGTTTTATTCCTGCTCACACAGTCTAATGAAGGGGTCACCAACCTTTTGGATACTGACAGCTACACAAAGGGTGCTTAGTAATACAAAGGGCTACCTGTACATTACACAGTTGCATGGTTTATCTTATGCTAAGTCTGATCACATGTTAATTGCTCACAAATAATACATGATCATAATTGATTTAAGACAGGAAACAGATTCATTTTAATATGCAACATTTCAATTAATATCTCTGCGCATTTTAATTATTTGCTATTTTCAAAACATGTCCAGGGAGCACCTTATGCTGTCCCTGAGAGCACCTTGGTGCCCGCGGGCACCATGTTGGTGATCTATGGTCTAGTGACTTCCTCTGAATAACTCTGGTAAAGCACAATTAGCATGCAGAGAAATTTGGTTTTCTAAACACATTACCTGTTTGCATTAGTCTCATTACTGTTCGACATCAGCCGGACTAAAGATATATGTGCATTTTAAAAGTCTGACTTCAGTGCGACTAAGGCAATAATTCGTCTTTCTCTTGCTGCCTGTAAACACACCGACAGTGATACAACCTCCAGCTCGAATGTAAATAATGACAGAGCAAAGAAAGATTACTAAAATATTTAGTTGGAAAAAGCTTTTACTCATTTTTATGGGTTCTTGTAGAAAAAGTATTACCTAGTTTGTGTTATTGTGCAGTGACAAATGACAAAAAATGAACATGTCTGTGAGCTGTAAACTGTTTTTAAGTAATCTGATGTGAATTCTATAAATTGGGCTAAATAACCTCAAAATTTTTACTGTACCAATATATTTTCAGACATCCAGAGGGAAACAAATGTGCAACATTAGGCCATTTTTTTAAATGACTGGATGTCAGTACACACATTCTATTCACAAAGAAAATCACTTTCAAAAGTATTATTTTACCATTTCTATTCCTTAAAAAGAACACTGGAGCTTGCTGAAATAGTAATCATCAAGTTAGAGCTTTTTATGATCAACAATTTGCCAAAAATCGACTATCACCTGTTTTGAAGTGAACAAGTTTTTCTAAAGCTCATTTAGTCTATTCAATTTTCACTTTCACCTAAAGTTGTGAAGCTAAAAACAACAAAAAAAGTAAAATAACAGATTTAAAGTGTTTCTGGAGACACCATTAAAGCTCCATATTTACTGCTTGCCCGGTGAGGAACAGGTCAGGTTCTGCATCCAATGACAAACCACCCCAATAAACCAAAGGTATCGCTTTTTCCCAGCCTTGAACAGAGCCTGTGTGTGTCTCTGTGTGTGTTGTTCATGTAATTAACATCCTAACATGTTACAGCCCACCCTGACCCTTCACATTACACACCTCCTCTGAAAACAGATGCCTTACCTGGAATGACTGAATTCCTTTAGTTTGTTTGTGAATAGTTTCTTCTACTGTTGTAATTTCAACAGGAGAGACATTTGCACATTTCTTTTTGTTATATGAAGTGTTATTTTCTCAATCACACTTCAGTCCTTTTACAGTACCTTTAAGTCTTGAGTTTTAAACTTTAAGTTTAAAACTTTAAGTCTTAAGTTTTAAACTTGGCCTCATAACGGAGTGTCAGATGGTTCAAAGTGGCAGTTTGTTACGAGATGTCATAAAAGCCATTGGTCACCGGGTCAGGCGGTCAAATTCATTAGTGCCGGGTCCAAGCACAAATTTACAATCAAAGATGAAAACCAGAGGAGGGAGAGTTCATGATGGGTTCAATCAAGATTAACACCAGTTTGACTTGTGTGGTGTTTTGGATCACAGGAAGGTTTTGCTCTAAAGTTAATGAAATAAGAAACCCAAACATAGCGTAAAAGTGTGATCTTTAAGCTGTTTGAGAAATTGTTTAATGAAAACCAAAAAAGTGCAACCTAATCTGCCCCAGTTGTCACGTGGGCCAATAATTTTCAAGCGGGTCATTTGGCTAACCACGGTTATGAGATTGTGAGTGAAGCATACTTACGCTTTTGCTGGTAGGTGTAGCCTTTGTCCCTCTCAGGAGACAAGCTCCTGTTGGTGTTTGATCCGGATCGGACGGGTGGATGGCCTTCCCTCCGCCCAGGAGAGCGCTCCCGTGTGATGACCAAAGATTTAGAGGACCTGTAGTCGCCATAATTAAAAGGCATTTAGTAAGGCAGTGCAAACTGGACCTTCCCACAACTGAGATTTTTTTTTTCTATATCAACTATTAGGTGGGGAAATTATTAATTTAACAGATCTAATAAACTGTTTATTTGAATAGCACAATTCACTCCAAGGCTCGAGAAAAGGAATAAAGTGCCACACTGGTAAAATGCAAATCTGCCAAAACCTTAATTAAATTATATCTGCTCTTTAATTAACCAGTTTCAGTGTGTGTTTGTTTGTTTTTTTACATTCAAACGTCGATTAGCTACAAGATGCTTAATGAATGGTATCAAATTATGGAAAAATGTATCTGAAAAGTATAACATACTGTATACTTGTATCCAGTCCCACTGAGTATACTTTGTAGAACCCATTTTCGCTGTAGTTACAGCTACAATTCTTTAGGGTTATATTTCTACCAGTTTTGTACATCAAGATATTACATTTGTTCTCCATGTTCTCTGCTTTTGGAAATTTGTTCAAATTCATTCTTGGATGGAAAGCATCTGTGAAGGTCAATATTTTCAAGTCCAGACACAGATTTTAAATTCCATATACGTCGGCCATTTGACTAGGCCACTCTAATATAAATATGCAGTGATTTAAACCATTCCATTACAGCTAAAAAGCTGTATGTTTCAGGGTTAGCAAACCTCTGTCGCACTCAACTGTGTTTAACTCTATCCATCTTCCCTACAATTTTTACCAGCTTCAACTTTCCCTTCAAAAGAAAAGAATCCTCACAGGATGATACTGCCACCATGTTAAGCTGCTTAATAAAGTCCCGTCATCGATTAGCATTTCTTAGTTATGTGCATGCATTTCTTAGTTACATTTAAATAAAATTACAGGAAAAAGGCAGTTTTAGTTGCAACAACAAAAACTAATTTTAGGACGAGGGGATGCCAGTTTCATAGTGGTGACCAGCCAGCATCATGTCCGACGACGAATATTACAGGGTAAGGGCTATTTTGTACTAATAAGTTTAAAATACTAAAAGAATTTTTTTTAAACAAAAAATAGGACTATTGTCCAATAGAACAATAATATGCACAAGTCTCCGTACATTTCACTGTGATTATCCGATTATAATAAACTCCACAGCTACATTAGGCCGTTTTGTTCAAAATTGCTTTTTAAATTGTATTGTACGTTGATTACATAATGCCCCAAGTTATTACATTTTCCTGAAAATACATGGGTGTCAAGTGCATTTTGTAATAATTGTCTCGAAATGTAATAACTTATTACATGATGCGTCAAAATGTATTACATAGTGCGTTGGGGAAGTTTATTACATAAGGAGGGTGTTTATTACAAAACGCGGCTTTATTAAAAAATGAAGGGACAATTTTATTACATTTTAGGCTTTTATTACATAATGCAGTTATCACATCATGCGGCGCATCACACCACTACATTTCAATATAGGTTTTTGTATGTGGGATACGAAGTCCGTTTTTGGTTTCATCTTCTACCATGTTTGTTGTGATGCCAAAATGACATATGGCAACCTGCAAACAGAATGTTCCTTTTCATTTTCTTCTATTTTCCATCAAAGCCTGTTTTTGTGGATTAAACAATTGGTAACCATCTTGGCAATTCTCCCACCGGTGACATCTAATTAATGCTCTCCTTGCCTGGCCTGTTGGCTAAGGATAGACGATTCTGAATCATTTTGCAAGGTATTATATGAATAATGTCAAGCTGAAAGCTAAATGGTAATTTCCCTTCAGAATAGGAAGCTACAAACAAGTCTGTCCAGCCTAACACTCACCTTGGAGGAGGAGGAGGAGGACCGTACCCTCGGCCTCTCTTTCGGAGATTATGACCTCTGCTCCTGCTCCTGAAATCCAGAGGGAAAAAAATTTAAGCAGAGCAATTTTATCTACAAAATGTTTGGTTAAACTTCAATAAATGCTCGTACCACGAGGACAACACGTAATCTGACTATAATTATGTTGATCTTTCGGGATTGGTGTTAAAATTTCAATTTTTTATAACCTATAACAGAAATAAATTTCTACATCTTTATCCCCACGTTAGTCTTGCTTGATCGCTAAAAAAAAAGGGTTTTTATTCAAAACTTGCCGTGTAAGACCTAAAAATAATAATTAACTAAACAATTTATTTATAGTTATTCTGTTTGGTTGACTGGGGAATCTCAAAGCATCATAAAGTGAATTTAGGATATATCAGTCCAAATTTCATATTAATGTAGAAAAGTCCTTAATGATCTTTAAATCTCTTTAAAAAGTTTTTGAGTAGGAAGGAGTTGGCATAAAACTAAGCAAACTAAAGTACAGAGATGGCAGGTTAAACCATAAAATTATACAACAGAAACTTTAATTTTAAAACAGCTATAGATCAACTCCGCTGGACGTGCGTTTGCCTCAACGAGAAGCATTCCAGCTGGTTTTCCTCTCCAAGTGGGGTAAAGAGTGGGATGTTAAGCTGAGTGAGTAGACATTAGTGCCCTTTGTCCCCTTCTTTGGCCTGGCATGACTCCTATAAGGGGGGTGAACCCAGAAGCTGCTGGTATGGAAAAACAGCAAGCAAATGGGTTTGTTGATGGAGTTGTTACAATCACTTTAATTTGGAGGCTCAGAAAGGGATTTAATGTCTCTCCATTAATTAAGTAATTAAGAACAGTTTATCAATGTAAATAAAATAAATTTATTTCAATAGTTGCCCATGGGGGAATTTTTGAAATAGCGGAACCATATTCATTACATTTAGCACAAAGTTAGAGGGAAAAATCCAGATGATACACAAAGGTGAATTAAACTGTATCCAGGCTTAATACATGAAGAGAAAACTCTTGGTTCATACCTTTCTCGTGCCAATACCTTGTTTCAAAGAACAGAACTCTGGCTACATCTAGTGGTCAATTCCGTGAATTACAATATAAATGTAGTAGAAGTTCAACTAACCACATGAGTCAAACAAACGATGTTACCTTGAGCTTAACTGATGCCTCAAATCGTCTCGACCGTAACTCTGCTGAGAGTGTGTGTCATCCTGTGAAATGAAAGAAAAAAATAAGCATTCTTTATATAGATAACCAAGTATAATCACAGAGCAAATGCAGCAAATGTAAATATAATGCGTTTGAAAATAGTTATAAGGACTCAGTCACATGGCAGCAGCTACATTGTTTAGCCAAAAAAAAATGTACAACATAAAACTAGTCAGGCATATCTAATCTAATGGACAGAGAGGATCTATTTATTTTCTCTCAGGCCGACCACAATTTCCTTCCACAGAGGAAAAAAAAAGATTAACTTTTACATAAATAACCTCAACATTATGAAGTATTTATCATGAATAAAATATAAAGCACATAACAAATGTTTAACAGAATTTGTAATATAATTCACTTAATTGTTTTTAATAAATTTCCTACACATGGGCAAATGATTAATCTCTCTTGACGGCTCCCATCCCCCCCAAAAAAAGAAGCTCAATTTGAGACGGGGTTCCTCTTTACCAGCAATAAAAAAAGTCCGCTACAGCGGACACACTTGCATAATGTTGTTTGGTCTGAGAACATACAGAATATAAATCAATGGTTATAAGTTAGGGGAGCACACATAAATATATGAGCCACAACAATTGATCTCCCTAACATTCTGGTTATCCAGGGAGCACAAAGGAACTACAACACTGCTTTCCTCTGTCAACATGGCTCCTTCCAAGAATCACAGGATGGAAGAAGTATTGTTGCAGAATATTTATTTCTGTAAAGTTGATATTTCAAAATGTAACAAAGACACAAAGAAAACAAAGACAAATAGGTTTGATTAAAACAGAGATTGACAGAATCAGAGTCCTTCTGGCATGCCTTACAAATCCCCATATTCATTCTTTCAAACCTGTCCTTTTTATGTCCTTTGGGTTGACTTACATTTCGATGTGGCGAAGAATTTCTTCGGTAGCTGCCATAGTTTGGATTTTCATCGTAGTACTGACTGTCGTCGGGTATATAACCGTCTTCGCTGTGATATCCTCTTCCACTCTGGTAGTTGCGAGGGGCCCCGTACCGCTGGTCCTCATATCCTCTGTCGAAGTCCAACCCCGGCCGCGGCATCGGGTTTCTCTTGTCAACGATATTGACGACTCGATGAACTATCACCTGGAAGGACAATACACCTCTCTGAATTCTCTCTGGTTCTTCAAAAACCCCACTTTCAGGGTCGGATATGGGATCATTTTCGAGCCATCTATGATCTCCAGTGTTGCCATTATTCACCAATGTAATTTATTTTTCCTAAATACTAAAATGCTGCACATTGAAAACTTCTGTAAACAATATTCGAGTCTGACTCAATGCGCATGCTGTGATTATGGCCGGTATATGACGTTCCACTTGGGAGTTTCACAAAGGGTAGGATTGTCTTAGAGAGGCACAGGTGAATATCAAGGTGTCAAATACAGAAGTGATGAGAAGAAAAAATTATTTAAGGGGGATGTTGACATATACAGGATTTTCAAACAGATTTAGGGTAAAAAATGTATTTGAGTGTGCTATAGAATGGAAGAAGCACCCCCCCCCCCCCCCCCCTTTAAGGTTGGTGTGAAAAACCCATTAGAAAAAACAACAAAGCCACTAAGTTGGCAACACTGGTCGTTAGGAAGTGTCAGAAATTTGCACAGGTTGTTTTTTGTTTTGTTTTTTTAATTGGACGTTCAACATACATGTTGCATTATACAGCCCTGGCATACCTCTCTGGAATCCTTTGGGGCAAAGTGCTCTTCATATGCATCTCTGATGGATTTTCGACCATGCTGATAAGCCACTAGGAAAAACACACAGAAAATACAAAGGTGTATATTTCTGGTTCTTGTTTAATGTTTAATGAAGTCCAATGCTAATCTCCAACAGTGTTTATACATGTAAGATAGAAACTCTAATTTATGATTTCCTTTCAAGACATTAAACCGCTGAAAACTCCTGTCATCCTGTTTCTGCGTATTTGGAAAGCTTTACATTTGTGACCACTTTCGAGTTTTGATCCAAAACATGCAAAATGAGGTCATTTAAACATACTTTTAGGTTCTCTGATCTCTCTGTTCAGGACGCCTCAGTTGAGAATGATGAACCTATGAGATACATAGAGAATGACAAAAGAAAAAGAAAAATGCACATCAATGTGTGGTGGAAAACACACACACTCATTTAGGTTACAGAAATGAATCATGGGTATGAAATTCGTATTAAATTTAATCTTTTAACCACTTCTTTGAACTGTACTTTTTTAGAGTGGAATGACTGCACATTTGTTAAGGAATTAAAAACAAAAACAGGGAGCAAAAATGTTCACCCAAGATCAAATCTACACCTATAGTTACATGAACACACATTCAGCAAAATCTTTTGGTGAGCTGTGTAGAACACGCTAAAAGGCGAACTTCTTGTTTGATGATATTGAGAGTGAGTGATGGGTGTAGACTATCGGTTGCCAGGGGCAACGCCTTCAGAACTTAACAGTATCGACGCGACTAACATTCCAGAGCTCTTTAATTTTTGCGCGTTTATTATTTCGGCGGGACAGATCTGCGAATAAAAGGAAAGTAAAAAAGTAGAGCAATGGAGGAAGTCAAGGCAAAAGAAAATGTACCTTACAGGGACAAGCTTATACGTACGGCAAATCAGTGGTATTTGGAGAAGCTTTCAGACATCAAACACCGATAAGAGCTACCCTGCAGCAGAATGGCACAGAGACCTGGAACATTTGCCTCCGTGAACGTGTATGGATATTGTAAATTACCTTGTTTTTTGGTGTGAGTTACTACACAATACAGGAGTTTAAAAGCCACAAGTCTTTGGAAAGCTACGAGGCTTTCTGCTGAGGCTGGGTGCAGGACTTGGCCATCTACAAGCCTCCAGGTGGCGAAAACAGCGTAGTACTGGCAAAGGTAATTTTTCTTAGCATGCGTTTTAGTGTGTCGTAATTACATTGCATTTAGCAAACACTTCTTGACCAAAATGAGTAAGTAATTTACTGCGAATGCTTCATAAACACTAGATTGTGACAATATGTTTAATGTACATGAAACCAACATGTTTTGATGTAGGCTAAAGCTGTGTACCATATCTTTAGGTATTTAGTTGTAATTTGATTTTAGCACAATGACAGATACTGTACCAGGCATAGACTATATGGCACCAGTTTTTTTTTGTTGGGGGCTGACAAACCGGTTCTGGGTTAGCTAGGGTAGTTAAATGTGTGATTGCAAGATGTAAATGTCGTGATTAGATTAACCCTTTTTTCCCCACTGGCAGCAGTACTTGCCAAAGTGTATCATTCTCATTTTTGACTCACAATCAGGTCAGAGACTTGCTCTCCTTGATGCTGTCTCCATATGCATTGTGTGAAGTACTAGAGAAGTTTTAAACAGCAGTGAGTTCCAGGCATGATAAAACAGTGCGGAATTGCGAGAACCTTCTCTACTACAGAGTTAAAAACACACTAAACAATCACGGTTTGCCGCTGGAATGATGCCAACATGGCGGAGACTGCGATATCGAGGGGAGGGGCTCTGTACCATTACGACAACTCCTCACTCTCAATAAAGCAGCTGTTCGTTTCTAACTGTCAGCATAGAAGTTATTAGTTTGAAAGCAATCTGTGGGACTAACTATGTCTCTGAACAATCAGGCGATCCAAGGAACTCACTGAAGAGAACTGTACATTTAAACAAGTAAATATCTTGAGATTTCATCATCATCAACTTTACTTAAATGCAATGTTTTTAGGCCTGTCGTCAATCAACATATTAAATGTTACTATTGGTGAAAGACAGTTAGCCAAGTAGCTCAGGAACAATCAAAGGGCCAAAAAACGTTCTGAATAATGAGATTCTTGTACAACAACACATCTGAAACTTCAGATGTCTGCCTGTGATGAGGAAAAGATTATCTGTATGCGATGACATGAAATATGTATTGAGAATAAGGTGGAGCTTTTGATCCAAAGAACAATTGTCCCAGCTTTAAAGCATGGTGGTGGTAGCTTCATGCTGTGGGGCTGTTTCGCATGAAGAGATGCTGAATGGAAGCCAAACTCCTCAACCTTAACGCTACTCAAAAGCTAGACAGTTGAAACTTAGACACAACCGGTTGTTCCAACTGGAATCTAATCCCAAATTTGCATCAAAACCCGTTTCACAACGGCTAACACGGCCTAACTTTACCTTTAGGTAAAGGCACTACCTAAAACCCTGACCTCAACTCTTTTGTAGATTTTGGGTCTACGAGTAAAAGCTAAGCCCATGCCAGGAAAGGAAACAACTTGAAGAAGTCAACCAGTTCTGGTTAGAAGAGTGAGCTAATATCCAAACAGAGTTGCACGAGGGGGGCATTGAATTTCTACAAAATGCATATTATTGCGAATCAGCACATCTTAGTGACAGTGTGTAACCTGCATATTACATTTTGATTGTGATTACATGCTGCACAACTATGCCTCTAGAAAAAAAGACGGTGCTGATGCATCAATAAAATCACAAAACTACGAGATTCTTTACGAACTTACTCGAGTGTGTTGTTTTAAGATTTACAATCTCAACGGCGGAAGCAAGACAAGCTCCAACGAACATCCGAGGAGGGTGTTTTAGCATAATTAGCAAAAACGTCCCGCTACTCAGAGCAGCAGCCATGGATAACGAAGTCATGTGAAACTCACCGAATAATGAAGTCAGTACGCTCCTCCCGACAAAGTCCGCGTTACATTTTCCTTCTGTCAACCGGTGTGTGTGAAGGTCAAGTCTGTGTTGCTTTTTCTTTATTCTTCCCTTCCTGTTTATTATACAAAATCCATCAGAAACATCGCTAAACACTACACCACGGCATTTTCTTGCGTTCTTCTTCAGTGAAAGAAACGTGTTTTAGAAAACAGACGTGCACCCTCTGGTGGTAGCTGTGGGAAAGGTAGTAGAATAATGTAGAGGGGTTTTGACATTTTTTTTGGTTATACAGAAGAAAGAGAAACATTCAGATATATGTAAAAAAAAAAGAAAGAAAAAAAGTATGCCAGGATTTTTTAAAGAAGAGCCAAAAGTTGTTCTATTTAGAAATTAATTAGTATTATTTCCACTGTGACAGTATTTAAAAAGAGGGGTGGGAATAAAAAAGAAAATAACATTTTCAGGAATGTCTTATTATTTTATTGCTGCACATTAGTATTTGAACACCCTAGAAAATCAGTGTTAATGTGATACACAGAAGCCTTTGTTTGCAATTACAGATGTCAAACACTTCCTATAGTTCTTAACCAGGTTTGCACACACTGCCACTACAGGGATTTTGGCCCACTCCTCCATCTTCTCTAGATCCGTCAGGTTTCTGGACTGCCGAGTATCATAGAGTTTCAACTCTCTCATGAGATTCTCTATTGGATTTAGGTCTGGAGACTTGTTAGGCCACTCCAGAACGTTGATATGCTTCTCCATTCCTTGGTTATCCTGGCTGTGTGCTTCGGGTCATTGTCAAGTTGGAAGACCCATCTTCGATGCTCTGATTGAGGGAAAGATGTGTTTGCTCAAAATCTCACAATACATGGGCCAATTCAGCATCTCCTTAATACAATGCAGTCGTACTGTACCTTTAGCAGAAAAGCACCCCCATGCTTCACAGTAGGGATGGTTTTCTTGTGATTCAACTCATCCTTATTTTTCTCCAAACACAGCAAGTGAAGTTCTATTTTGGTCTCATCTGACCACATGACTTTCTCTTATGTCTCCTCTGGATCATCCAGATGGTCATTGGCAAACTTCAGGCAGGCCTGGACATATGATGACTTGAACAGGGGAACCTTCCTTGCAATACAGGATTTTAAACCGTGACAGTGGACTGTTCTACCAACAGTAACCATTGGAACTGTGGTCCCAGCTCTGTTCATGTCAATGACCAGTTCCTCGCGTGCAGTTCTGGGCTGATGTCTTACCTTTCTTATCTTTCTTACCTTTCTTCAGTAATACTGATATTTTTCATCTATAATCATTTAGATATTGCATTAAGTAAATTATATATTATCTCTATGTTGCCCTATGATGGACTGACGATCTGCAGAGGTTGCAAATATTTGAAATTTACCCTGTTCAGAGACAATGTCCCACCTTTTTGGAATTAGGATTGGGTACTGGTCCTAAATGTTATGATTAATAAATGGATCTGATTAGGGTTAGGTTTTGGTCCTGAAATGTTATAAGGAATAAATCAATCAGCTAGCCAATCAAAAACCAGAATGGCGGGACCTTGCCCCTAAAAGGGGAGCCTAAGTCACGCCCTCCTACTTCAGGATCATGGGTCCCCTACTGGCAAAAAAAGAAAGAAAATAAAAGAATGAGAGTCAATGGAATGATAAATGTTATTTTCTGATCCCCTTTGAAATGCGCCATGGATCGAAGATATGAGGTCCGTGAATTTTATAGACAAATTTTGATGTACATTAAATAAAATGCAAATTTTTGAAGTGGCAAAAGTAAAAACACTTAGTGGACTACATCTGAAGAAGGAGAAGGAGGGAAATGAATGTGATTCACCTCTTTTCTCCAGGACGAAGGAATAAGCATTAAACGTGAGGAAAACTACTATAAATCTGGCCATTTGGTAAGTGGCAAATTTGGGGGAGAAAAAGTCGGTTAAGTGAGAGCCAGCATGTGGCAGAAGCTCTACAAGGTCTCCATAAGTATGTCAAGCTCTACTAGTGCTAGCCTCAGACATCATAAATGCAACTTCTGATTTGTAGGCATTTCATTTCTGCAATCAATTCAATCCCAAATCACTTGACAAACACAGTCAAAATACACATCATCCGTTATCATTTAATTTGAGGTGTAACATGTGTGCGATTCAGGACGTAAGATAAAGCGGACACGAAAATAACTTTTATTGCTCCATTCACTTCCATTCATTATTTTTTCAGCCAGGGGACTCATGGGCCGACAGGAAGGGGAGGAGACTTAGGCTACCCATGGTTAGATATTCACCTCCTGGGTGTAGCCTATGACTGCTGGAGGCATCAGTTCCTTGTGACTCTGCACGGACAAATATGTATAGACAAAGGATGGATGGATTTTCCTTGTGTATTGTGTCAGCTTTACTCATCATCAAAGTCAGTTAGAGGGAGTCAAAATTTTATAGTGGACTGATGTGCAGTTATGTTGATGTGCAGGAGGACTATCAAGATGTTAGTCCAACATTATACAATCAACAACACACAAAATAAAAAGTAGAAATAAACATAATTATAAAATAGTGTAACCCACAACAGTCTAAGAGAGGAGAAGACTGCTATACCAGCGTTTCCATATCCTTGGATGGTAGCATATTAAAATTAAAATTAAGTTAGTAAACAATCCAGTATTCAAATATTTATTTTGAAATGTAATTATTTAGTAGCTTTTTTTAAAACAAGTATTGAACCATTAAAAAAATTATAGTCAGTAAATATGATCATATATAATAAAGTAAATGGTTATTGTTAAATAGATATTCGGCATTTAGTGTCAAATACACCTCAATTTAATAATTGTTTAATACTATATATGTAATTGATAATAATAATATTATTATTATTATTATTATTATTATTATTATTATTATTATTATTATTATTATAAATAACACATGTATTGAATTGTGGCACGTTTAGCCCTCCATACTAAGAAAGCTTCGTCCGTACAGTTTACAGCGCTGTTAATTTTACAAATGCGTTTTGATCAGCGATGTCAAATTTATGACTTGTGATTACATCAAACGCGATTGGCTGGACGCGTATCACGTGATCGCACCCCCCAAACTGTAGTTTCCACGACAGCTCAGACGCTGTAAATGCTTGTTGTTGTTTTTTTAACCTGTAACGTTGATTCTTTTTAACCTCTCAGACTTAGTTTTGTAGAATGGGAGACAAGAAGAGTCCCACAAGGTAAAAGCTTCGCTGGTATGTTTCAATAATGACTTTAACGGGCTTTTAGTGAACAGAAAGCACGGGTGAATGGATGGAGCTGTGTGTGGCACTGAAGTGTTCATGGCGGCAGACTTGCTGCTTGAGTGTTGATTGTATGGCTGCTTCCCGTGCCTCACTGACCGGTTCAGGCCAAAATGGCCCCCAAGACCATGAAAAATTGTGTTTTTATAGATGTTTGTATTTAAAAAAGCGTTGCTTTCGATGTCAAAATGTCCACTGTCCATGTGTGTTTGTTTTGTTTGTGTCTGAAGGCCGAAGCGGCAGTCCAAGCCGGTCGCTGACGATGGGTACTGGGACTGCAGCGTGTGCACATTCAGGAACAGCGCCGAGGCGTTCAAGTGCTTGATGTGTGATGTCAGGAAGGGGACGTCAACTCGGTGAGTGCAGTAGCAGAACTGTAGGAAATCTGCCTTCAAGTGTTTGCGCAAAAATATGCAGAGCGAGTTAAATTGCACAAGGAAGCACGCCTTAGTTGTATATCTCGATGTGCTAAGGTTTAGATTGGTTTTATAAGAATGTTGCCTAATGTTGTCATATCTACCCTGATCTAACTTTGCTTTTATTTTCTGAGCTTTGATGCTTTATTGAGCTGTATTTATAATCCCTAAGAGTGAGCCCTTTTGCGTAGTAGTAGCTACCAAACACATTTATACTCAAAGTAAATCACACTTAGCCTTTCAACATGACGCTTCTTTTCAGGTGTATTAGACAGCAAGTAAACGGTCTGTCCTTAAGGTGTTAGAAGCAGGAAAAACGAGCGAACATAACTACTTTTGCACCGTGTTGCAGCATCCAAAGATTACAGCTCTTGCTTCCTCCCGATCCTTGCCAAAAGCATTAAGCATCAAGAGTGAGCTGTAGAGCGGTAGAAGAAGTCCTATTGGTCTGATGTCCAAGGCCATGTGCACCACTTGCCTCGAAAAAGCATGGCAGGCAATCCAGTGGAGTTGGTGGGGAAATTTTGGGCTGTGTGCTCCTACCTTAACGGGTATAGCGCCCTTGCTGCAAAGCACAAATGAGTTCAGACATAGTTTGAGAAGGCTTTCACTTGGGCCTTAAATTCACACAATTTCAATCCAGTCAAGAATTCCCTGCGATGTACTGGAGACCGATCCAACGCTCATCTCATTACTTACACGGCTTAAAGTAAAGTTTCTTAACCCCGGTCCTCGGGGCACACTGGTCTTCATGTTTTAGATCAATTTCTGCTCCAGTACATCTGATACCATCAATTACTGCAAACACCTGATAATTACCCAGTTCTTTAGGACAGCTGTGGGGCAGAAGGGAGATGCCTAAAAACATGCAGGACGGTGGCTCCTGAGAACCAGCGTTAAGAAACTCTGGCTTAAAGCATCAGCTGTTAACTTCCTATTTCCAAATTGACCTTCACTGGATCTAGTAGAGTCCATGTCTCAATGCATTGTGGTCATTTTGAGCAGCGTAGGTAGGGGGTCGACACACTGTTAAGAAAGGGATACAATAATATGCCTGATTGGTGAATACTGTCAGGTAAAACAATTCTAAATTGAACAATAAGGGAAAATTGTTATATCTAATTACCAAAGAGGGGCAACAATTCTTCCTACCCCCACTAAAACATCTGTTGCTCTTTAAATTTTTTTATACACGGATCTTAGGAAAAAATATTTACTTTTAAAATGTAGGAACGGTTTCCAAGTAAGCATACCTATTTCAGCAATTGTGTCCCATGTTGTTCTGTTATTAATTGAGTAACACTGGGAGTAAAGTAAGCTGATAGTAATTGGTAAACTAGTCAGGCTTTCTGTTTGGGCAGCTAGCCTGCCGGCATTCTGCTAACGTGCTAATAGCTTGGTGAGCGTCGTATTACAGAAGTCCTACCTCAAATAAAAACGTTGTTCATTTTTCCCTTAGCTTCCACAGCATAACTGTTTATGATGTTCATAACCAGAAACGGTTCCAAACAGCTGGTTCTTTTTCAGTGGTGAAAAGATAGTTGACCAAGTCCTTTTCTGCCAGCTGACTAGCAGTGTGCAGCATCAGATTGGGGGGTGGGGGGTGCTACCAGCTTGTAACTCTGGTAGTTGGGCATCTACTCAAAAAAAAAAAATAATCAGTATTAAGTATAAACAGTTTGAGGTGGAATCTTAGTGGTTTTAATATATTTGCATACCTTTACACTAGGAACCGGCCCATGCCTAGTTTATGTTTTATGTCATACGTTATGATCCTTAAGTCCTGCAGTCTCTGTTTTAATGCAAACAGACAGAACAGCAGAGGGATCGTCTTCTAGCCCTATAATTCTTTGCTTGTAACATGCTGAGGGCCGAAGGCTACCTACGTAGACTGTCCTAAAGAGATCATTTTAAAGGCTTATCTGTTAGAAACATTATTTGTTTAGCTTTGCTTCACTTAATTCCCCCTTTTTGACAGATGGTCCGCTTTGTTTGTTCTTTAGCAGGTTTAACTTGACATCTCTTGACCATCTGCCCTCCCACAGATGATGTGTTTTTGATTACATCAGCCTCATTGCACCCTCTGGTAGCCCTTAAAGACGATGTCACTGGCTTTGCTTTTTCTTTCCATCAGAAAAGGAATACATGCACAGTCTAATAATAGTTTTAATGCTTTTAGTTTGTTTTCTCATCACCAAATACATGTACGATTTGACAACATTTATGAGATAACACGTATGCTGTGTTTGTTCTGTTCTACATTGAGCAGAACAGTGGCGTTAATACTAACACTTAAAATGCTAGTATTGATTAATGTTAGCCTAAATTTTCCCCCTTTTTTACTAGAAATTAGTAGTTATAGATTCAGTGATGTGCATACAGTTGCTTTTAAAATGATTGAGGTCAGAATCCATATCTTTTTCTTCATACATCCAAAAGCAACTCTCACTTACAGTATAGAGGGGGGATGCTGTTGTTAATCAGATCTAACATTTACTGAAAAATGCTTGCTGATTCCTAATGCCATATTTTTTAAGCACAATTTCTGAGAAGTCCACACATCTGTGTTGCTGCAGTTCCCGTGCATTTGATGGTTTTTGCCTCTGCTGCGCGTGTCATTTCCTCCTACAAGTTTACTAGTGGATTAAGGTTTTAGGAGTTACACTGGCCACTGCATCACACTAATCTTGTTGGTCTGGGACCAAAACAATGTTTGCTTACTGGTGTTTTTCATCAACCTTCCTCCTCAGCGTAACTCTTTAGGTCACCCTGTGGCATTTCAGTGTATTCAAACTAATCCATGATCCCTTACACAGTAGTAGAATAAAACAATAACACAGAATTTTAAGGGAGCTACCATGCTTTAAAGTTGACCACAGCTTAAATTCTTTGATTTGAGGGTTGCCTGGCAAACTGTTGGCCACTCCTAAACCCTGAATTTGGCAAATTAGTGATAGTTTTCACTTATCTTTCATAGTCACATTTATTATCAGTTTAGCTGAGCAGCATTTTTTCCACATCTTCAGATGTTTTCATCTCACAAAGTCACTGTTTAATCAAAGTATGCTTCTTTTAGGAGCAATATGTAGAGCAAAAATGTCCTTTTGCTACAAGGCATCAAGTCGAAAGTGCTAATGGGTCACAAAAATAAGCTTTCTTCGTTTGCGTAAAAAAACCAACGATTTTTTTTAACCTGCTTAACAATAAATTAAAAGGATAATATTTTAATGAAACACAAATTATGAATTCTTGTAGAAAATAGATTTTTAAAGGATTGTAGATTATAAAATACAGGGGTTTTAAGGTTTGCTTTTTAAAAATAATTTTCAAATACTTTTCAAAATATTTCAGAGGGGCTAAACAAATATATATTTTTTTTCTCAGCAGAAAGGACAGGGTCTGCTTATGCATTAGTTGGTAACATAATGAAATTAAAAAGAAAGCAAAAAATATGATTAATATTCTATTGTTTTCTAACCCTTTTAATTTGTTAACAAAATGATGCCCTTATAAAAAGACTCCATCTGAATCAATCATTTGTTTTATGGTACCAATCGCAGACGGTACCAATCTTAAATTGTGATCAAGGGCTGTAAATGGCCCCCGGGCCGCACTGTGGACATCCCTGATGTAGAGCAACCAATTTTAATCTGATTTTCAAGGAAAAATTCGCCAACAGTCACCAACATTAGCTACCATCATCTTAAAGGTAACTGTTTGATACTGTTTTATTTTTTCACAGAATGCTTTTATTTCTGAAAAGGCCCCTTTTAGTTATTGATTCTGTTGCACCGAATCAACAGCAAGCATGTCATCACTGAAGGTGTCCTAATACTCTTCTACACTTACTACTAAATAATGTGCTATGTTTACATATTTATTTTTTCTTAAAGTGTTGATTTATCTGTTTAGTATTATGGAGTATTAGTCATTGTAGATACAAGAAATGAAATAATTTGCTACAGTGGATATAATATCCACCCAAAATCTCTGACATCTTGAGATTAATTTCACATATCTACTAGAGAAAACTTGTGTATAATTTTGTCCTAAAGTCATAAATGAAAAAACAACAACTCTGTTTTCTCTAAAACTTTATTTTCTGACATTGTAAATTCAAGCATTTGTAAGAAAAAGTCAGAAGTTATCTGAAATTACCAAGTCAAAAAATAGTATCAAAAAAATGCTCAAAGTCCTCTTAAAATGAGGTGGTAAATTTAGGGGATGTGCATCTGGGTATTTTAGAGTGTGAGTGGTAGGTCTGCACTCTTTTCCTGTATCAGAATAACATCTCCTGTGTGCAGACTCGATGCAGGTTCTTCCTCACGGTCTCATGCGTGTGTTCTGGATCCCATCAACCAGTGGCGACTGGGGGAATTTTCTCCGGGGGGCTATGATGATGGCTAGATATAAGGGTTTTCAAATGAATAAATCTCTTTACCTAATTAGTTACAGGTTAGCTGTGAATTAATCATGACCAACATTCCTAATTATGACTAAAAAAGCGCTTTTTTCATGAAATAAAGGAGAGATTAATAGATTTTTTTTTTAACTCCAACAATCCGCATTTGTAATGCAGCAAAACCTTACTATGAAATGTACTCAAGCTATACAGTGACCCAACATGCATAATTCAATATGAATATGGCGCTTTCTACCTTTGTTTTACTGCTGAATGGGGTTATATTTGAATGATCAGATTGGAGCTATTTTACATCAAGCTTCTCCTGCTATGTTCTTCTCTGACTGAATTATCAAGTTTCTCTTTCTGCATTTTTCGTTTCTTTTCGTTCGTCTCCAACTCCAGCGGTTTGACCTGTCCATCAGAGGCGCTGTATGAAAGACGTCTGTGACGCCCCACAGCAGGAGGGAGACAATATGTAATCTCTGCCCCCTCAGGGTGCACCTCTCCTACGCCCCAAATCGTCCTATTTCCTGTAGAGAGTCTATGGGCGCCATGGGGCACCTTGATTCTGCTCCCCAAGATGGAAATACGTCCTCAATCAGACCGATAGGTGTAAAACTATAAAATATTTATCTTACACATCTTAAAGAAAACACATATATCTCGAAATATTTTTATGTTATTATAAAAATTATTTACCACGTTTTATTCAAGGTAATATTACAAGTTGTGAGTGGTGGGGCAGCGCCCTAGCGCCCTCTGTTGGCCAGCCGCCATGTCACCAACGCCTTCAAGCCATGTCTGAACCCTTGAAATGACGTTTGATAATGGAAAAGAGGTATTATTTCAAGCATAACAGTAGAAGTAAGTGGGCTTTTTTTTGTCTCTTTTAGAAAGCCACGACCTGTTTCTCAGCTTGTCGCACAGCAAGTAAATCAACAGTTCGCATCACAGACACATCCCAAAAAGGAGAAAAGAGAGAAGTCCGAAAAGGACAAAAGTGACAAAGATACGACACTGAAAAAGAAAAGCCAGAAAAGGATGAGGTAATTGTTTTATAGTATTAAGTAAAAGTAGTATGATTCATCCTTTTCTTTTTTGCTCATTTTTTTGTTGTTGTTTTGAGTGTGAAATATTTAGTGTCCTCTCTAAGCAGTTGTCATTGAACTGTTGAAGTTTGTTTCCTCAGCAGGCCCAGGCTAAAGAACATAGACAGGAGCAGCGCCCAGCATCTGGAAGTCACAGTTGGAGACTTGACTGTAATCATCACAGACTTTAAAGAGAAAGTTAAACCCACGTCTTCCTCAGCGAGCGCCGCCTCAGCGGACCAGCACAGCCAAAGTGGCTCAAGCTCCGACAACACAGAGCGAGGAGTCTCTAGGTGCTCCTCGCCCCGCGGGGAAACTCCCTCAATTAACGGAGAGACTCACTAGCCCTCGCACTCCCGGTCAGCGCGGAACGCTGATCTGCACTCTCAACCGTCTCTGTCAGAGACTAAACATCATCATGCACATTTTTATTGGTGTAAACCTTTAAACGTCACCATGTTGCGTTTCCATTTAAGGTTGTATATTTCGCTGCCTCACCCTGCGTGATCAATCCCAGGCTCCCCTGCAAACTAAACTGTCATGATGAACTGGAAATGAAGCAGTAGCATTAAAACGTGGATGCCGGCGTATAGCTGCGCCACATTTCTTGGTGCTTCTACATTGTTACATCAGCGCCACCGACTAGTGTCGGACGCTGCACACAAATAATAGGTCATGGTGGAAATGTGAAGAAATCATCTCAGAAGAATATTTTTTATTTTTTCCTAATCATTATTTGCACTTGTTGCCAATTCTGTGTTCGTAACAGTTTTAGCATTATTTTCATGTTGCCGTTATAACACTTTTGGTTACTTGCCTTTTCTAGCACACATTTTATGCCATTGAATGCAATAACTGTTTTACGGTTTAACATTTAAGTACAATTTTACTAAGCAAGCTTTGCCCTCAGTTGGTAGAGTCGAGCCAAATTTAATCTATAGAATGGTTTATATTGTAAAATATGGAATAAAACAACTTGTAGATACATGAATGTTTTTGAATGTTTTATCTCTTTTTTTTTTTTGCGTTTAAGCTTGTGAATATTCTCATTCATCCAGGTCATGGTTATCTCAAGGAAATTTCAATCAAACGCAACTGGACTTGGTAATTTGTCTTGGAAGACGTTTCACCTCTTATCCAAAAGGCTTCATCAGTTCATGCTCGCTGCTGACCAGGCTGGGACCAGTCCCAGCCTGGTCAGCAGCGAGCATGAACTGATGAAGCCTTTTGGATAAGAGGTGAAACGTCTTCCAAGACAAATTACCAAGTCCATTTGCGTTTAAGAATTTTAAATTAGTGCTCTATCTGGTACTTGTCCAACATTTCTCTTCAAGTTGTGCAGTTTAAGTTGACATGAAATTTCTTGACACCTGTACTTCACAATTAAAATGCTGATCATTGGGTTTTTATTTTAATGTTGAATAATCCCAATCAATTTAATATAAAACAGTGTGGCATGTAGCTGAAGTCGGTGCTTTAACCAGCACCATACAGAGATGTCTAGGACATGAGCTTGATTTGTTCCATTCCTTGTGATATATCTGAGACGATGTCAGAAGTGTCCTACCTGGACTAAGGTGAACAAAAAGGCTAGTCTGTCTCCATTGTTCAATGCTCCCTCTCAGATGAAAGTTTTGTTATTTTATTGGGTAATAAAGGTCCCAGAACCTGGAGGAAAGACTGGGGAGTTACAGAAGCCAAGTTACTTGAAGTCTAGTGTGAAAGGTGAGCAGATCAGTGCAGGCATGACGTCTTCTAGTGTTGGTCCACTGTGATTTATGAAGTCCAAAGTTGTTACAGTCGTTTACTCGTTAGTTAGAGAGCATTCTTCTATCTGCCAAGCTTTTTGCAGGACATGGCACCTGGCCACACACCCAAAATACCAATACTTGTCTTTACCAGGTTATCATTGTGCTTCACTGGCCAGAGAACCCACCACCACACACACGTACACACACCTAAACCATAAGGCATAAATTGAGGATTGTCAAGAGGAAAGTGAAACATCGTCACCATGCAATAAAATAGTGGTAAATTGGTGGAAATACACTTCTGTAGGGCCAAACTACTAAAAATGTATTTTGTGTTGTAGTTTATGTATTTCTATGTTTAATTTTGCTCTGATCTCGCAGGTACATTCTGCCAGCCCTCACTTTTTCTTTTTTGGGTTTCACCGATTCAAATAAATTGACAGAGTTCCTGGTTGGAAGTGGAGACTCTCTGTAGTCTTTAGATGAGAGAAATGTATAGGCACAGTCTTTGAGCGGCCCCTCTTGTCTATAGCCTGGTAAACATCCGTTCCCTCGCAAACAAAACTGATGAATTCTGTTTCGTAATTTTAAAACAAAATGTTGACATACGCAGATCAGCCAGCCTCTTTTTCAATGAAATTTGGTTCAGTTAACAGTCTAAACCAGGGGTCACCAAACTTTTTTATACTTAGAACTACTTAAAGGGTGCTGAGTAATACAAAGGGCTACCTGTACATTACACAGTCGTTTATCTTTAGTTATATAATTCTGTATTGATATGTCTTATTACATGTTAATTGCTCACAAATATTAATGATTAAAGACAGGAAACTGATACATTTCAACATGCAAGACTTAATTATTCTCTCAGTCCTTTAAATTTTTTGCTATTTTTAGAAAATGTCCAGAGGGCACATTATGCTTTACCTGAGAGCATCTTGTTACCCCTTGTCTAGACTATGCAGTCCGTTGGTGGGCTTCCACCTGTTTAATCTAAACGAAGGTCATGCTAACCTGATAACAGACATTGCATTGCTCCTGGGATATTATCAATACACAGCTCACTTGTGAACTTCCTAAATATAGAAAGTATATAAATTGTCCTACTAGGGACAGTAACACTTGACCAGTAGCATACAGTTATATATGATGCCAATATGGTGGTGAGCAGCAAGAAAAAGTTGCAGGCCTGATTTTACTGCTTGTGAAGATCTAGCATCTGACCTCTAGTAACTCAGTTGAGGAAACATATCTGTCAATATATTTCCCCTTTTTTGGCTTAATGTAGTGCTTATGAGTAGAAAGTATGCCAACAAGGCTGATTCTGTTATTTTGCAGTTTAAACTGGTAGGCCCTTTGTACAGTCAGCAGTGTTGGCAGACAGGCAGGAACACGTGTAACAGCGGTGGGCGGAGCGGAAAATTGTAAACACCAACTATTGCTCAGCTCTACCATGCTATAAGTTGACTGCTAAAGCTGCTAGTGCCGTTCATGGTACCTAGCTGGGATCAGAGAAAATGAATCTTTTTGGACATAAAAACTGAAGCCCAAAATGCGATGCTATCTGCACGCGTATGTCCTCTGCATCGTCTTTACATTATTCTCTTTACTGTATACATACAGTCAGCTTGCCTCCACCTCGGAGGACAGGGAAGAGCGGGCAGGGGGAGAGCGGGGCAGGTTATCCGACAAGAGCAGCCATGATGCCGGGCACGCTCTCAGGAAAGGTCCAGGACTGTCCGGCCTCCGGGACCAAGAGTGGAGACAGAACAGGTATCTTCTAACAAGTTGTGACTTTTTTTCTTAGACTGAGCTTTGGATGCTGGTTAATTCTGCTAGTGG
The DNA here is from genome assembly GCA_028564705.1 of Apricaphanius iberus. Lineage (NCBI taxonomy): Eukaryota > Metazoa > Chordata > Actinopteri > Cyprinodontiformes > Aphaniidae > Apricaphanius > Apricaphanius iberus. The sequence goes on from JAPXFQ010002567.1 coordinate 136,371, forward strand.
TTAGTTAATGACTTGGCTCTTTAAACATTTAAATAACATCTAAAGTTCACGAGTCATACAGGTAAATTAGCAGATCAAGCTAGCCATTTTTAGTGATGTATTCACTGCTATTTTTGACCATATTCGGGAAAAGTGTGGTTATATATGTTTTATATCACTACACATACCTGTTTACATTTTCACCGACAGGCTTAATTTTACTTCTAACTAATGATGTGATTAACGTCAGCTTAAAGCTGGATTTGGCGGACAACCATCTGTTAATGATCTTTAGATATTACTTGAGATATTTCAGCACCCATCTGATCTCTAAAAGCTATGTTTAAGAAGTTGATTTCTATCTAAAGATCAAAAAAGACCATGTTTTTATTCTGTCAGGTGTAAATCACTGTCAGTCAGTTACTGGAGTCCATATTGGAGAGTGCCTGCTGGTGATGTTTGTGGAGTGAACTACTTATTGGAATCACCTCTTAGGTATGATTCGATTTTGTGAACATTTTAGATGATTAGTGATCAGTTTTAGAGCTGAGAAAGTCCTTGTGCATTTTCAGTTTCCACACTGTTCCTTGTAATGAGTCTTAAATTTCTTTTACATTAAATTGTGAGACTCTATCTCACTACATAGCACTTTTGGATTAAGTTTAATGGATCACTTTATTAGCCAGTGATTTATATTTAAATATTGTTTAACACAGCATAACCTTATCGGTGTGTAATTATTATATGAACCCAACCCACATCAGTTCGAATGAAATTCATAATTACTAAGTTGAGTCACACCCTTGCTCCTAACCTACTTCAATGATAATGCATGCATGGGCTTGATTTTCTCTGTTACTCATTTCTTAAGGTATAGGTGCAGGGCCTTGCGAAAGTATTATTAATCTTTGAATGTTTCCACGTATTGTCTCGCAACAAACAGAAGCTTCAATGTGTTCTTTGTGATAAACCAACACGATGTGGTGCATAAGTGAGACATGAAATCTGGCCGTCAGTGTGGCAAAAATGTGTATACAGCCTCTCTGAGTCAGTACTATGTAGAATCTCCTATTACTGCAGTTACTGCTGTTAATGTTTCAGGGTGCGTCGCTAGACCTTTGCTTAGTTATCTTTGCTAAACTGCAAAATCTTTCACAGATTGGATAGGAGAGCATCTTAGAATGTACATTTTCAGTTTGTGACCCAAATCTAATAATTGATAGCAGTGTTGATATTTTTTTTTAATCGATTTTATCAGTCCCTCAGGAAACAGCTTTATTTTAGCTGAGACTGAATAACAAAGAAGTGCACTCTATTTACTAATTACTTTTGAGGTGAATGGGTTGAACTTGATTGAGTGAATAAAAAGCACTAAGTGTAAGCTGTAAGAGTTTTACTTGAAGTTTTGAAAAATTATGTATGCTTCTCCCATTACTTAACAATAATACCCTGTTTGTGTTGGTCTTTCTAATAAATTCTGAAGAAAGCACACTGAAGTTGTTGAACTGTGTGAAAATTTTAGAAAGATAGAGCGGTGTTGATATTTTTTGAAGGAACTCCTGATGGCTCAGCTCATTCTGTTGAAGTTTCTGTTTATGAAATCACTTCTTGCAAATTAAGGTAGAGTTTTTTCTAATTTTAACGTCTATGGAGATGTGATGTAATTAAATTACTTGGATGCATTAACTCTTTCAGCCCTCCAGGGGGAGTGGTGGCATTAAGATAAGTCTTTTTTGTTATTTAGTGGGTGTAAATCCCTGCTTATCTGTAGAGTTGTAAAAAGACCAAACTCATGACCGATACTATGCTTCATGTCTTGGCTTTTAGTGAGAAGTTGAGCTCTACCACAAAAGAAGCAAAGGATGAGAGAAGTCACCTAGCAGTGGTGGCCTGTGGCGCCAGGCTGGAGGAAACTCTCAACATGCTGAAGTCTGCCGTCCTCTTCAGCAGAAAGCCTGTATACTTCTACATCTTCGCAGAGGATGATCTGCATGACGGCTTCAGAATTGCTGTGAGTGTTTTTCCCGACAGCAGAGAAGCTTCAGATGTAGACGCCCCTAGTGAAGCGGGCACACTATTAGTGTCTCAATGACCTGTATTGGAGAAATCAAACATATCTTTAAGATGATGCTTATCTGTCCTTGTTATATCGAACCCTTTAATTTCTCCTTTTGTGTGTTCTGAATTTTTGGGATTCGTTTTTTTTTATTGCTATTTTAGCAGACATTAATGTTCACAGTACAAAGTAAACTTGTCTTATCTTCAAAAAGTCTTTGGTTCTCCAAATTTTCTAGAAAGGTATGTTAATGTTTAAACAGTAAAACATAGGAAACAATTTTAAAATTAGATGTAAAAAGATTAGTAGTTTACAGATTTTTGTGCCCCTTTTTTTTCATCTTCAAGTTGGAAAAGTGGCCTGTGGCAATCCAGTCAAAGTTTACATTCACCATCTATCCGATCATGTTTCCTGAGGAGAATGCAAGCGAGTGGAAAAAGCTCTTCAAACCCTGTGCATCTCAGAGACTTTTCCTTCCGGTAGGTCAAAAGTAATTCAATCAGAAGACCTTCATCAAAAATTATTTTTATTTTTCAGAAATCCTAATATTTTATTCCTCTTTTTTTTCCGTCTTAGCTGATCTTAAAGGAAGTGGATTCTTTGCTTTACGTAGACACAGATATCCTTTTTTTGCGTCCAGTTGAAGACATCTGGGGCCTGTTTTCTCATTTTAATGTGAGCCAATTGGCTGCCATGGCACCAGAGCACGAGGAGCCTCGCATTGGCTGGTACAACCGTTTCTCCCGTCACCCTTTCTATGGCAAGACGGGCGTCAACTCAGGGGTCATGCTCATGAACATGACGCGAATCAGGGACAAATTCTTCAAGGTAAAGAGTGCGACAGCTACCGTCATCCGTTTTACAGATTTAGAGAGGGTGCTTTGTCATTTTAAGTATTTAAAGAGTGTTAGAGGAGTTAACAGCAGTCTGTATATGCTCTTTTAATCAGGTAATGAATGAAAAAGTGACGGGAATGTTTAATTTAATCATTTAAAAAAAGAAAAAAAGAAAGTTTCCAATAGTTGTTCTGCTGCAGTACTCAGATCAAACAGCTCAGGTCACTCCTGTGCTTTTATTGTAAATCCTTCCAGCTTGTCTACTTTTTATTCCAAACAACTTCCTTGATCTAAAATGAATTAGAAAAAAGTCAGACTTTCCTGAAAAGTTTCTTGATGGTTTCTTGATGTAAGATGATTGAAATTCTCGGGGTTGCTGTGTTTCTCCGCTGCAGAATGACATGACAGCTGTCGCGCTCCAGTGGGGGGAAATTCTGATGCCTCTCCTTCAAAAATATAAACTCAATATCACCTGGGGGGACCAGGATCTTCTTAATATCATATTTAATCATAACCCAGGTATGTGTGACCACATTATTGTGGTTTTGTTTTATATCACATATGATGAATTTCCTCTTGTTGTTTTTATGTTTTTTTTTTTTTTTTAGATTATTATTAAAGAAGTGAATTTATTTATGATTCTAGCCTTATTTTTATATTTTATTTTGTTTTTCAGAAACCCTCTATGTATTTCCCTGCCAGTGGAACTACCGTCCCGACCACTGTATCTATGGTAGCAACTGTCAACAGGCTGAAGAAGAAGGTGTCTTTATTCTCCATGGTAACAGAGGAGTTTATCACAACGACAAGCAGCCTGCTTTCCGAGCCGTCTATGAGGCTGTCAAACAGGTAGAAACACGGCCTAATGGGGAAAAAATATATATCTTAAATTGAGGTTAAAAATCTGGATGAAGCAAAGATTAAATCAAAGTTTGGGTGAAAAGAGTAATAATACTCATTCTGAGCAGTTGTGTGCAATGGCAAATGTTGATATGGCTGGGGAGGTTGTCAAACACACTCAAAAGAAAAAGGAAATGCTGGGTCCTGGTAAGCCCATTAGCATGTCATCACAAGCATCAGCTCGACCCTTTGGTCTCCGGGTTGGCAACAGAGTCACTCTGGTGTATTAAATAAACTCCTTGGAAAAATCTGAAAGTAGAATCTAAAAACGGAGAGGAACATTTTCTCCCTCTGGTCTGTTTTAAGTTTTAGAAAGACTCCTTAAAGGCAAACTGGTTGGAACTGGTTCTCTTTAGCTCAGTTCCAACCAGCGCCCAGTTCCCACAGCAATAACCCTGTCTGCTTTAGATTTTGATTGTTGGGACTTTTTAGTAATAATTAAATTTTTAGGAAGGCTTCTTCTCAAAAGCCGTGTTCAACGTACAGTGCTGGTTCATCACATTATTCTAATAAACAGTCCTGCCCTGTCCTCACCCCCTGCCACCAGCCACACACAAGGGAGGAGGAACGAAACATAATTCGCTCATTATTATCTGCTGCATTCACCTGCAGTTGGGTAGCTGATATTTACTCATTAAAACACAAGTTGAGATGGTATATAGATTTACATTCCACATTGTGATTAAATGAATCATAACTTTTAACATCCCAACATATAATTACAAATAAGTAGATTGGTCTGTTAATTTATCTGCCTATTGAAAATTGTTTTGATAAAGCACAGGACCTAACATCGAGCAGATCAATAATTTTAGAGCGCAGAAGGAAGAGAGATTAGAATGCAGTTTATACAAGAAACCCCCGCTGATCGTGTGTTCTATTTGGAGAAAAAATTTTCACTCATTTCCTTATCAATAGGCCCTCCACACTGAGTTTTTCTCTTATGTATGCATCCGCCCACCAGTGGAGAATCAATACTCTGCTAAACGTTGGCATTATAATGTTTTAAGTTCTCCAAAGAAAGGGAAAATGAATCTTACTAGAGTTAATCAGAGAAGTGGTTGCATCTGTCAAGGCACAATATTGACATCTGTTGCACATTTTGATTCATTTTTTTAAAATAAAAATAAAAAATTCTGTCATTTCTGCACCTTATGCTGGTGAAAGCAGCTTTGTGATGTGTGAACATAGCCGGCTGTAATTTAACCAGAAAGCACAGCTGCTTTCCCATGGGGTGTGCTGTAATCTTTCCCCTTTCGCTTCGTGTTGTGGGATCTTGGATGGTCACAGCAGCAATATAATCTGGAAATGGCCAGCTGGGATATACACAGCAGGGAGAAATGCAGAAAGACAGGGAAAGCAAGAACATTCTCTTCTATGGAAAGGAGGACCCAGCTAGTGTTTTTCAGTGTTTCATGCTTCTCTCTACCTGACAATATAGCCAATGTCTGCTACAAGTGAACTTAAGGTAAAGCATGCTCTGGGTTAAACTTTGCTGGCAAGAAGTTGGAGCTCAGCTGCTATTTCGCTTGAAGTAACAGCCAGGAGCACATGTTGTCATGCGCTTCAGCAGGAGAAGAGACCTGAAGGAGCTGCTGCCTTATCCGCGCCCAATGTCTTGTTGTGATGCAGATGATGACATGAATCCATTTCAAAGACAAAACTCAAGACAGAGAAGCCAGTAACAACTGAAGAATAGAAGTAAACAAAATCAAATCAAAAATCAAATCAAACTTATTTCAAGTGTACTGATGGCATCTTTTTTGGGGGCTGGGATCGCATCAAAAACTGAAAGAGCCGCTGCAACATGATGGATCCTCCCGTACAATCACAAATATATTTTAATCTGACTTTACTAAATGAGATTTGGTTCCAGTTAGGAGGTTCATATGAGTGTCATGCGTAATGTTCTATTCTTATTCCCTTGGAGATGCATCAAATCATAATCTGATCAATTTAACAGATTGCGTTTTATCTTCCCAGTGCCACATCAGTGTTTGATCAGTCCATAACCTGCATCATATCCATATCCCTAAGAGCGCAGAGCCTCAATTTGGTTTCTACCTAACCATAAAAGCATTTTACACCCACAGCCTTCGTATTCTGCACTGTCAGCCAAGTGCCGAGAGCGTCCGGTATAAAGCAGCACCGCGGGTCGCAAAAAACAAAAAAAAACCTAGCCAGGATATTGTTAAAGCCAACTCGTGTCTACATAACAGGATTGATATAAAATTCCTCACATTTTAGGAACGCTTAGGGGAAGGTAATCAGAAGGTAATCAGAAACTCAAATTTTAACCCAACCGGAACCTGTTTAAATTAAGTGGGATTAATCAAAATGGTATATGTAAATATGATTCATGTTAAAGGGACAATCCAAGCAAAAGGAGTTGCAGGGTATGAGTAAAAACCAACACTAAATTTATTTCAAGTAAACTATTTTATTAGAAGGCATCAGACCTTAGAACTTCTTTTGTTTTTCTTTCCTCGCGTTGTTCCCGTTTATACGGGGTTCACAGCATCGCTCCTCCTACTCCACTTGCCACTTGTCGCTACAGTCCTCCGGGGCTAGGTCTACCATGTTCATATCCTTAACGCAATCCATCCAACATTTCGTTGGTGTTTTTCTTTAGGTTCGAGGTTTATGGCCGTATTTGTGAAAGACTCGTTGCTGCGCATGGTGAGGAAGCTTGGGGTTGTCTCATCATCTTGGCAGCAAATGGAGCTACCTTGAGTCTTTGTCTCACATCCTTGTTCATGGTGTGGTCGAATCTGGTCTGTCAAACTGTCCACCCTAGCATCGTCATTTGTGTTGTCTTTGGGATTTGTGTGTTTTTCTTTATTGCTAGCCAGCATTCCCCACCATAGAGTTTTACTGGTTGTATAACAGTTACCTAGAGTTTGTCATTTCAGGTATTCTAGCTTCTTATTCCACAGCAGTCCAGTGACCTGTCACCTTTTTAATACTTGGTGTTGGCTTGCCTGCAGACATCGAATGCAGGGTGTGCGTCTTAAGTGTCAAAGAAACCTCATTGTTCAAGCCTTAGAAGATACCAGTGAAATTTTATTTTATTACAGGTCTGTTAAGAAATTAGTTGTAACAATGCCTGATTTAAATTCAAGTGTAGTGTAAAGTTTTAAACTGAAGAGGGCATTTTTGGTAGAGAATTAATAGTTTTACAAAAATTTCTGTAAAACCTAAAATAATGACCAGACATGAAGATAGCACTATTAGGCATTAATTTCTACAGTTTATCAACAAAATCATCTTTTAGTTTAAATGGATATTAAGGGAAATTTAGTCTGTTGCCATAATCCCCAGGGTTAGATGAGGGAGAAAAAAATTTATTTTAGCAGCCCAGTCATTCTCCTTATCTGGTAGTTGTCTGTTTGTTTAGCTTAGAATAAACGATGTAAGTGAATGGTAACAGCTAGCATTTCGTGTGCAAAAGCCATGAAAAATTACTCAATTATCCAAATGATTCCTGTTGACCTCTGTAATCATATCGATTGTAAATGAAAATAATCCTTTTTGTTCTCTTAGATTACAAGTCCCATTCCTAATAACAATATTGTGTGTTACTGTCATTTGTTAGAAACTTTCTTTATTGCATAATAAGCATTCATTGTATTGTATTATATTTACTTAACAGCTCCGGTTTAGCCCTGTGAGTCAAACGCTTACATGTTTCGCATCTTGAGTAGGGCTGAACGATTAATTGCATACGCAATTAAATCGCGATTTGGTAAATTGCGATTTCCTAATCGCAAAGGCTGCGATTTGACTTGATGTAAACATATCTGCTAAAGTCACGTGACTTGCAAACAGCGCAGGGAGAGAAGGAAACGCTGCACTTTAACCAGTTATAAAATGACCAAAAGCTTAACAGAATCCAACACTACACAATAGTTTGTACCAAAGAGGAACAGTACATCAGTTTTGAGAAATTATATCTGCTATGAAAACGTTGATGCTGCGCAACGCTAGGTATTATGCAGAACCCGTCTTGGTATTGTTGCTCCCTCACGAGGTAGGCTACAGTACGAACCTTTATCAACAACTAAAAACATCACACCACCATATATGAGAGTTGCAGGGCTAAACTGACCGCCACCTGTGTTTGAATTTCCAGTAAACAAACTTCGATGCGACAGGGATCGCTGACCGAGCTGTTTGAAAGAATCGCTCCTTACGAACATAAAAAAACGGCACACTGAAATAATTTGTGCTATAACGGGTTTTTTAGCCAAAAGTATGCTTTGTTAAGCATGATGAAAGAGCGTGGATTCAATCTCACACACACATTTTAGCCACATTTTACCTGCGCTGTATAAAAAATGCAGACAGAAAGGTTAAGCCGCACCGAAAACAGCAGAGTATTTTGCAACAACTCACCTGAGATCAAACCGCTCTATGGAGCCATACCAGAGTCTGAAAGTGCATTAGATCGATGGAGAATTAAAAATCAGAGCTTGTTCCTTCAAGCATCCTACTTCCTGGACAAAGCCACGGAGGAAAACATTGCAGCCGGAGGGAATTATTAGCTGGGATCAAAAGGAAAAAAACCTTGATTGTAGAACGACCGCGATGACCATTGAGTGTGATGATTAAAAGTAGATAAAGTTGTTAATATTTTCCTTTGTCTTAAAATAAGTAAATAATCTTATGGAATAGAATAAATTCTGTATAAAATCCATTTATAATACACAATATTTTTGATTGCATTAATTAAAAAATGCCTGACAAAAGCCCCACAAAAATAATTGCACATTAAATCGCAATCGCAATATTGAAGAAAAAAAATTGCAATTAGATTATTTTCCAAAATTGTTTAGCCCTAATCTTGAGTGAGGAAGTAAATTGACTTGAAGTCTCCCGCTCTCCCTTCATTGTTGCTCTGTTTTGACCCTCCTTTGTTGATCTGAGCCCCTTGGTCAACATGGGGGCAGCAATTCATGGGAGGAGGAGAAGCATCATTAGTTGGTCTCCATCCATTACAAGGGCAGACCTAACCTGGCCACTGTCAATGCAGGCAATGTTCTTGGCCATTAAGTAAACGAGCAGGCTTCATTATGGGGCACACGGCCCTCATAGCTCCATCAGTCTCTCTGACAGCACTGAAGCACAGGTTGCTCATATTGGAGTCACCTGATTCTTGGATATTTGGGGGGGGGAGCTTAATAGCTTAATTCATCAAGTAAAAACTGGTCTTTGTTGCAAAATAATCCCATTAATGCAGAGAACCACATTGCCTTCAATCCTTTGTCTGTTCAGCGTGTCTTGAAGTTTATTATCCGCCCTTCTTTCTTCAGTTCCCTCGGTACCCTCCCACTTTGTTCCCACTTGTTTCTTTGAGAACAACATCCTAAAACCCTAGTGCAGGCAGTTTTGGAGGAAACTCTTATTTCCATCTTGCCAAGAGCTCCTTAGTCAGCCCCACTCCCAAGGCATGCTCTCTGTCGGCAGAGGAGCTTGCAATAAAGGCCACTAGCATTACCGAGCAAAGCTCACTGAAGAGTTGTAAAATTTTTAGTGCTGATGCTAGTTTGAAACATCATGATGGCTGTGTGGACATCATAACAGCCACATCCACATAAAAATCGATAGTCGGCTGTTAATGGCACTATATTGCCTGCTGCAGTATCTGAAAGATAATAAAGAAACAGTGGTTTGAGTAATGTGATGCTTTGCCAAACTGGAATAAAACAGAATACTTTAAAAAAACGTATTCCTTTTACTTTTTAGAGCTATAAACAATTGCTTCTCCTCAATGTGAAAGTGTAAGGCATGATCTTTATCTTCATGTATAAGATGACTGGAGCCTTGGTCACTATTAACTAGCAGGAAATATGGAAGTTTTATCTATTCTGCTCATTCAACGACTAACAAAATATGAGAAAACATATTAGGGATGTTGAAGCTGTTGCTTTGTCTCATGCTGTCTTTCTTGACTAACTTAGTGTTTCTGTTCTCACATGTTCATAATCCACACACAATTTGAGTTGATGTGCAAATTAAATCACTCTCTTGAAATGACTTGGAGAGTGAACTGATTCACCAAGTGGATGCATTGTATTATTTTTTAGAAGCCAACACATTAGACAACACTGTTTTTAATATCAAAAGTATGACCGCTAGTTGGTTGCTGTTTTCACCTTCTCCGTTCCAGTGGATCAACTGGATCTAGTTATAAAACTGGAGTTTTTAAAGTACGAAACAGCTTGCAGTGTTTAGAATGCTGTGACAGTTTTTCTACAGTTAAATTCAATTTTAAAAATCACAGTAAATATTCTTACTTATAGAAGCGCAATATGTTGTACCGAGTATAAATGCTCCGTATTTGTTCACTGTATAGCTTTACTACATGGGTTACTGTTGCGTTAAAAATGTGCATTATTCAGTTAAAGTGATGTTTTTGACTTGAAATAGTGCTAACTCAGCAGAAGTAGCTGTGTACATCTTCACAGTAAGAGCATTCATTTCCGGATGTGAAAAACGGCAGAATCTGCTTTGTTTCCTTAGGGCTAAATGGTAAATTGTGCTTTTGATTTATGTGATGTTTAATACAGACTGGTGATAATCAAATGTTAAGTTTATTCATATATTTTTGTTAGTTCTACCGGTGTTTATTATGTTTTTATATGAGAACACATACGTGTGAATGTGACTGTGGAGTTAAAAAATAAATAAAAATTTTCTCCTTTTCATTTAAAAAAAGAGCAACGGCATCGGGGTTTGTCCTTTATTTAGACTGAAAATGTTGTGGTTTTTTGGTCATATTTAGGAATGGCGATTAACTCACAGCTAAACTATGATTAATTGGATAAAAAAATTGAATTGTTTTACAGCCCTACTAAATAAAAAAGTTAGACAAAGTTTTCCATTCTTTAAGCGACGTTTCGAGCACCGTTTAAGCACTGACAATGTTTCAAAAATACCGGTTTGGCACCAGTATTGAATAAAACCTAAACGATATCTATCCTTAATCGTGATAATCGATTCTGATGCTTGAGAATCAGAATCAAATCGATTTTTGAAATTTTAGTTGATAGCCAGCCCATTCGTCCATCCATTTTCAAAACCGCTTATCCTCAAGGGGTCGAGGGGGGTGATTGGGAGGGCTGGGGGTGGCGGTGGCTCTGTCCAGCTGTCAACGGTTGACAGGTGGGGTACTCCCTGACAGATCCCCAGTCCATTGCAGCAACACAGAGCCAGACAGGACAAACAACCATGCACGCACACATTCACACCTAAGGACAATTTAGACAGACCAATTAACCTGACAGACATGTTTTTGTGGGAGGAAGCTGGAGTACCTGGAGGGAATGCATGTGGAGAACATGCAAACTCCATACAGAAAAACCCTGGGCCGGGATTCAGATTTGAATCCACAACCTTCTTGCTGCAAGGCAACAGTGCTCGTTGTTGGGCAACGCAGACTGTCAATTCCCTCCAAAGATTTTCTATGGGGTTGAGATCTGGAAACTGGCTTACCTAAGAGTCCTATTTTGCTCTCATTTGACCATGTGAAAGTCTCCCAATCCTTCTCCAGATGGTCCCCGGCAAACATTAGACCCGCCAGACACGTATTGGCTGAAGCAGGAGGACCTTTCCAGCACTGCAGGATCATAATCTGAGACAATGTAGTGTGTAACTAATAGCAGCCTTTGTTACTGTGGTCCCAGCTCAGGTTTCTAAAAATGTTATGGACTGTTCTGAACCATAGACTGTATAAAACAATGGACTAACCTTCCGGTACGTCCACCATAGGTTTCTGAATAGCAAAAATGAGGCCAGTTGGGCGGGTCCCACCGCCACCATCTTGTCCGCATCACTCGCCTCGTCACTCTCAGAAACTCCAAAAATGGGCAAAGAGGTGGAGCTGAGAGTGCCGCTGTGAGGCTGGGGGCGGAGGGTTAACGCTCCGAGCCGACGTAGCTACAAGCTAGTCAGGAGCTAACTGAAGCTAACGTAGGCTTCAGCCGGTTTCAGTCAGAAGACCGCGGTTGAGAGACTTTTACCCCGTTTTTCAACAACGATCCCTTTAGACACAGAAACATCTCGAGTAGAGAAAACATATCAATACAATAAGACCCAAATGGGTCGGATCAATACGGCCTGATATTGTGTTATTTCCATTACCATCGGAGGAGGGTGAGGACTGAGTCGGCTTATCTTAACAACACATCCAGCTAAAAGTAGTCACAAAGTCATCATGAAAATTCAGATCATCTAAAAAAAATAAAAGGCTTTTGACTCACCTCACATCAGACATCCATTAGTTTATGCCTCCAGCTGTGTTCCTCACACCAGTACTGATCTAACCAGCGTTCATCCAGTCTGTCTAGAGTCCAACTCTGTAGTGTTCCAGCCTAATGTAACCGTCTCCCGCTCTTGAGTCTCGAGGTGCTCTACCTGACCGGGTCTGCCGCGGCGTCCCGGTCCTGCCAACCTTGCTGCTCTGCTGCTACCCGGCCGATCGCCTGCTCCAACTCGCGTGTAGAAAGAGATAAAAGCTCCGACCAGAACAGCATTCCTCTCTGCCACCTGACCGAGACCCTTGACCCTTTGAACAGATCCTCGACGCCCTAAAACACTAAACGTAGCAATAATAAACGAAATATAATACATATAAAATAAAATAAAATACAGCTGTCTTAAGCAGGACTCCCCTTCTCCGGCTTGCTGCACTGCGAATCTGTTACAGAGAGACACGGGAAATGTACCCAGTTCGTGCTGCTAACAATAGGGTGACTTTTAAAATGTCCCCTCGGTTCTGCTCCCGGTCCTCAGAAACAAAAAGCGCTTTAAAAAAACAAAACAGAGTTTGATAGACCAGCCAGCTTCAGCCCTCAGTGACTGGGCTACAGTGTCTACACTCTGATGACTAGCTGGCTAGCTTCAGCCAAAAGCTGAAGAGCTGAAGTGAATCTGAATAAGCTTTATTGACAAACTAAAGCACAGGTTACAGCCATTAATATTATAAAGTGTCATAGAATGTTTAAAAGATTAAAAAGCATCAAGATAAGCCTTTAATTTAAATTACTATCATTAATAGTATTATTAATAATAATTAATAATTAGTAATATTATTTATCTTTGTATTTTTTGTAATATTCTGTTATTGTAATTGTATTGAAATTACTTTTGTTGTAAAGTGCCTTGCGATGAAATTTGTTGTGAATTGGCGCATATTAACCAATTTGCAGTTAAATAAATATTGGCAAAATGGACGTGGGTTGGTATGAAATGTTAAATGTGGGTACCAGTTGGTGAATTGACCCAGAGTCTCTAGAAACAGAACCTTAGAATTAAATCACATCTTCCCGGTCCGATTTCTTACAACATAATTTTAACCCAGCCATGTTTCTTCTCATTCTAGTACTCTTTTGGCGAGGACATGAAGATCTCCCTGCTTCAGCCACTGGAAGAAGCATTGCAGGCAACTACACATACGTACTGCGGCCGATCCAGCCACCTGTTTACCAACAGGCTAAAAGAGAGCATCGGGTCTGTTTAACTGGAAGAGATGGCTGGGATCACCAGCTGCTATCATTCCCGTGCCTGGTGCTTTTAGACTTAGTTCCTCCTGTGGAGAAGACGAACTGAATGACTTAGTCGAGACCAGACCGTAATTTGTTTACAATGTGTATGCTGAGATTGTATGTTGAGATTATGTGAGTGAAAAAAATAATTAGCAGAATGTGTTTTATTTGTACATAAAGATAGTTTTGGAACATATCTTGCTGATGAACACAAAGATACTTTCTCACTTTCCTGGAAAAAACACTGTATTGAGTTTGCTCGGCAGAGATTATACATTTTATGCCAATGAAGACAACATTCAGTAATAATAATGACAATCTGGATTTTTTTTTTCTTGCTTTTATGTTCAGATAGAAGCTGGAATCAATGTATTTGTTTTGAGTTTTTAATGAGAAAAGTTAATGCTGACCTACAGAGATTATTTATCTAGATTATTAATATAATTCTGCACAAGTTTTTCTTAAAGACTCAAGAGCCACCGGACACAATTAAAGTCTTAAAGTACTGTTGATTAAACATTTTATATTAGTCAAATCACTATTTATTAGACATCTATGATGTCAACCTGAAGTATTTTTGGTCATTATTTCAAACACTCCTCTCTTGTTCTTTTCTTCTTTTTTTTGCTGTCTGAACAAAACAACTCTTTAGTGTTACTGATGTAATTTTAGTGGGAATGTGATCTGTCAAACCAACCAACATCATGAGGAATTTAAAGGTACGATATATTATTAGATTATGTTTGCTTTAAAGGTGGAACATTTTTGAATGTTTGAGAAACATTTCAGAATAAATCCAAAAAATGCTTCTGATATTTGTTTTTTGTAGTTGTAAAGCCTTATTTGACTCTATACTGTACACTCACCTACCATTTTATTTGGTACATCTGTTCAATTCCTTCTAAACACAGCGACCCCTTCCTGATGCACAGCAGCAACTCATTGCATTTAGGCTTCGAGATATGAAGACAAGTTGCTTAAGTCTAAAGTGATCATCAGAATGAAGAAGAAACCAAATTTAAATTACTTGTTAATTCATAGTTTTGAAGCCTTCAGTGTGAATCTACAATGTCAATAGTCATGAAAAGAAAGGAACCTCATTGAATGAGAAGGTGTGTCCAAACTTTTGGTTTGTACTGTATAAATACCTTGTTAAATTCAGAGGAAAATCACCAGAGTAGTTTGAGATGATGGAAAGACAATTGTTGCTCATAAGGCTACTTGCTACAACCCAGATGTGCAGAATGCCATATCTGAATGTACATGAAGCCTTGAAGTGCTTGCCTAGTCTGATGATTCTCCGCTTCAACTGGAACATTCAAAAGGTTGGGTAGAAACTTGGTGGAAACATTGTTCCACCTTGCCTACTATCTATTGCTTAGACTAGTGGTGGTGCTATGGTGTGGAGGATATTTTCTCTGCACACTTTTGCCTCTTTTTTACCAACTGAATATAGTTTTATTGTCATAGCTTGCATGCTTATTATTCCTGATCATGTCTGTCCTATTTTGTACCCATGTTCCAAATGGCTAAATCCAGCAGGATAACTAACCGAGTCAGAAAGCAATAATCATTTCATTCGGCCTCTTGAACATAATTAGTTTGCTATCTTTCAATGGTCTCAAAATTTACAAGATCTCAGTCTACTAGCACCTTTGGGATGTGATGGAGCAGGAGATTTCTACCAGGATTGTACAGCCAGTAAATCTGAAGAAATGTATTGTATCATGTTAAGATGGACAAAACTATCTGAGGTAGGATTACTTTATACTGCTAAGTATGCAACAAAGATAAAAGCAAAGTGTACCTAATAAAGTGACTGATGCACAAAATGGGAAGTCCCGCAATATAGAAACTCTGCAGATTATGACTTAAAAGGTCTTGCTGCTTTTAAACATAAGCAACCTAAATCTAGGAGAATATAATGGTCATATTAATTGTGCAGTTGGTAGCACTGTTGCCTTGTAACGAGAAGGTCCTGGGTTTAAATCCCAGCCTGGGAGATTTCTGCATGGAGTTCGCATAATCTCCCAGTGAAGTCCCTATAAATTGTCTTTAGGTATGAGTGTGTGTGTGTTTGTGCATAGATGTCTCTGTGTTGCGTGTTGATGGATTGGCAACCTGTCCATGGTGTCCCCTGACCCTCACCTGATGAATGCTGGAGATAGGCACCAGCCCCCCACAACCCAGCAGAGTACAGACAGGTATGGATGGATGGATGGAAAAAGTCCCTGTTAAATAAAGTTTTAAATTAATAAAGTCATTTTTAAAGGAAAATAAAAAATACTAATGAAACAACAATTTCATATGAATTCATTTTTTTCACAATTTCATGTCAGGTTTCTTTTATCTGTTATTGTAGACATTTAAATCAATAGCTTTTATTTATGTATTTGAGCATTTTGGCATTCCATAAGGGTGTACCCAGCCTCTCTGTCGATAATTTCTAGAAATAGGCCTCAGTGTCCCCCCTGCAACCCTACAAAGGATAGATGATATAGATAATGGATGGATGGTCATATTTACTTTCACAGATAATTTATGAGTAAAATAATAGTGTACTGCTGGGAGTCTCTGTTTACACTTCCGTCTGTATAATTTTGTCTTGTCCATCATAAGCACTTTGCCTACTTGTTGCTCATTCATTCCACACAGAGTGAGGGACGACTCAACCTTAGAAAGGGTGCAGTGAGCTGAAAATGAGAAAATCAATGTGAGAGGAGTTGAGAAAGTGTTGTTAGATGGCCAAAAAAGGAGCTGATGTGTCTGGGTGGGTAGCCTCTGGCCCTTCATTTCGCAGGCACATCGACAGACGTGCCTCGAATAGGCAATGGCTCTGTGTGATACGTTTAAAATGGACTCTATGCTAAGAACCAGCTTGATTTATCCATCTTCCTGTCAAGGAGTGGCTTAGTGTGCAGAAAGTGTGAAAAAGGTTAGAAAGGTTTTTTTTTTTTTTAAAGTATCACTTCAAACATCCTTGTTAACTCTAAATCTACAAATCAATGGCAAATAAGTGTAAAACAAAACTCCAGTTACTCGTTGATTTATTAGATACAAAATAATCTTATTGTATTGTTAGTTCGCTGTGATACCTGGAAGCTCTTTTCCTTCTTATGTTTTAGTATAAAAGTTTCAAGAGCTTAATATTTAATATACGCTTTAGAGAAGGCTTCCTAATTAGCTTTTGTCTAATTTCAAAACAAAATTTGTTGGACGATGTAAAAGCTTTTACAACTTTTTTTCTACTTCTAATGTATCCATGAGATTAAGCATTAAGAGTGGCTGATTTATCTCACATAACGAGCTCATACATCTGCAGAGAAATGCCCAGTGATGGTGAATATGTTTATGCACAGACTTTTTAAAGATAAATGGTTTTATTCTGCTTAAAAATGCAAAGTGTTTTCTGTTTTTAGGTGGACAGACTAATGCTGCTTCAGTCTACTTTTACTCCCCCTGAGTATAATGGTGATTGAAACTTCAACTGCCAATGGATTATTCATGTTGTACTGCCTGCACTACTTGGTCCCTGTGTGCTGTTCAACAGGGATTTAAACACCTGAAATAATTTAAAACAACAAGAGCCAAAATGGATCAGCATGGAGCAAAACATTTCCATGTAATGTTTGAAATTTAAACCCATCAATATTGGAAAGGAAATTGATTTTCTGCAAGAACAAAATACATTATAGATAGCAGTATCATCACTTTTTACTTTGTTATGCAGCTTTTTACAAATTTTGTACAATTATTCCCACGCCTTGAACGTCGCCCAGTGTGCATGTCTAAAGAGTTACCTGATAGATGAACAAAGTAGTGCGTAATTTTCCAGTGGAAGACAGATAATTTTCATAATTTTTTTTATAAACAAATATCTAAACAGTGTGGCTCCATTTTTTATATTGAGCTTGTATAGTTCAATATTTAAGTGTCTTAATGGTCTTGGGCCTTTTTTATCTTTCAGAAATGCTTTTACCATATGAATCCTCGCGGTCTCTGTGCTCTTCTGGCAGCCATCTAATTGTCATCCCCAAAATCAGGACACGCACTCATGGTTTGACTTTTTAAAGGGTTTTTAAAGGGTTCCAAAAGGCCTTAGAGAGCTAGAATTCTTGTTAATTACCTGATGTTCAAATACTTATGTGCTTCAATATAATACCAATACATTTCTTAAAAATCATACAGTGAGATTTCTTGATTTTTTTTAAATGGAGTCTCTCACAGTGGAAATGCAACTACAATGTGAATTTCAGACCCCTCCATAATTTCTAAGTAGGAGAACTTGCAAAATCGCAGGATGTTAAAATACTTCTGTTCCTCTTTGTATATATATTATTTCTGTTTTTGGCAGACATACATGTGAAAATAACAAAATAGGCATGCAGAATGTACCTTATTTATAGAATGAACACCAGTGGTCCATATGGCAGAATGTGCTCTTTACACTTGCTTGTTTGCTAGTGGTTGCTACTCTCTTCCAAAACCACAGATTCAATGATTCTGGTCTTTTGGAATCTTTGGGTACCAATCGGGTACCAAAGCAGTGGCATAATAAACAAAGCTCTGGATATAAATGATAACGTGACTCTACATAAACGACTCAAATATTGACACAGTACATTAGAAGCACTGTTTTTCTCTTTTGGTGTTATCTAAAAACTTCAGGAATTTCACAAACGGTTCCCCTGAGGTGCAGTGATTTGTGTACAGGGAGTAGAGGAGTGGGGCGAGCACATACCTCTGGGAGGCGCCAGTGCTTATAGTTTTTGTATGGTAGAATATGCCAATCAGTCAGAAAGCTTGTGATCAACTGACATGGAGGCAGACACTCAGCAAAATGCAACAAGAGAAAGTCGAATTATTACCTTAGTCTGACTGAAATCACACTTTTGAAATGCATGTATACACCTTAGTCTGTAAAACGGGTGAACTGGTGTTCTATTTTTAGTGATTAAGGATTGTTAATTACTAAAGCATATATGTTGTTTGCCTAAACTCTAGGGAAATCTAAATTGTCTTTGTTGGTATATGACATGATAAAAAAAATAAATAAATAACCAACTACATCCATATTTACTGGAATATGAATTAGAGGTTTCAGTGTTATTGAGGTGGTTAGGGCAAGCCTCTGAAACACCCAGCTATTGACAGGGTAAACAGACACTATAATAAATAAATAGCAGTGTGTTTTGGTAAATGACCAAACACTAGTCATATCTTCGAAATAGTAGCCTTGATGTCCTATGAAGCACTTCAGATTGCTTGGTGCTATGTACATAAACTTGCTTTGCCTTGACAGTTATTTGCTAATTAAACGAAACCGGCTGAAAATCATTTTCTTTCCCTTGCATCCAATTCTCCCCTTGCTTCCTTTCCTGCAGCCGAAATAATTTAACCAGTGAACATTTTGATCAATAATACATTTTCCAACAGTGCTGAGACAAGTATAATTGCACTGGTACATCAGGGCTCAAAACAATTATTGTGATTTACCATGCGGCATAAGTTATGTATGGATCATTTAGTATAATGCCGAGAAATACATTTGCATCTCTTAGCAGAAGAAAATTATAAATATCCATAATAAAATAAAATAAAAGGTTGGTTCATGATCCCCCATTAGAGTATAGCAATGGTACTCTATTATAAAGTTCAACTTAGTGTCTTGCTCTACTCTTCATGGCTGAGTTAAGTTCAGCAACGCTATCCCAGAACAGATACAAAGTCACGTTCAATGACATATGCTTAACTTTTAAATAAAAATTGAATTTTCTAAGCTGCATGCCTTCCAAGATGCCCCGAACTCTGAGGGGAATAGTAGTAACTATAAATAATAAAACATTGGCTAAATTAAGGAGTTTTGTGGCAGATAATGCCTTATTTAGATGCGATACTTCCCTTGGCCTCAGGAATCCCATTATATGGATAGACACTGATTGCGACTGGATATTAACTTCTTCCGAAGTACTCGAAGTAGCTCCAAACTTGTCTGGGTGAGTAGGCAAATATAATGGATGCGATAAATAGTCCAGGTTGGAAAAAAAAGAGCAAACATTCTTATGAAACCACTGCGACCTGCAATATTTGCAGGAAACAAGTTAGGTCCTGTGGCAACAGCACAAACTTATATAAGCACCTGAAAACATACCCCTCCCAGAACTCTGAGCTGAAGAGCCAAAGGAAGGAGAACGAAATGGAAAGCAGCACCCCAGCACTAAAACAGAGGTCCCTTGCTGATACTTTTCAGCATGGGCAACAATATCATGGTAATTTACAGTGAAGTGAAAGTAAGATTTAGTCATCTCCTGCATTAGATAGGCTAATGTTATTTTTCAGTGTATTAGTCGTCAAAGTAATTTAGCAGATGGATTAATAGACTATTCAGACAATCACATAGAGAATATATATTCAGTCAGTTGAAATAAAAATAAATGAATTATTTCACTGGAACTGCAAAATTGATATGCTACCTACAAAAAGATATATCTATGCCTCAAGCTTAAATAAGAATATGGCTGAAAATAAATAAATAAAAGATTACATAATTTAATCATGAAAATTCAAGCAATCAGACAAATCTTAATACTTTTTGATACACTGCTCTCCCCTATACAAAAGTAGATGGTAGTAGTGAAACGTATTGATATTAGCCCTGTATTTATTTGGTATTTGATCAATACCAAATATCCATATTGTAATATCACACAGCCCTACTGTCAGGGCTAACAATGCTAATCATGGGGGGTTTCCAGTTTGATTATACTGAGCCTGGCGGCGCCCCCTGCTGTATGCCATGGGCACTACCCACAAGTAAAAAAAAAACGTTCTTGACAGTGGTCCGAATGCAGCAAATGAGGAGCATGTGGAAAAAGAAGGTGTGGCTTGTAAAGTAGCGTTTGTTGCTCACATCAGTGGATTTTGTGTATTGCATTCACTGATTTGTGTCTGTGACAAACAAAAAAATTGTACTTAAAGCTGCAGTCCACACAATTTATTTATGTATCAAAGTTTTATATATTCTTAAAATGATAGTGGGGTTCAGTGCTATGATAAAAAGCTAGTGCTCCACAACATTTGCTATTTTTCTTAAAGCTCCGTGTGTAAGAATTACCTCTAACTAGTGGTGCGCTAAGTGAATGCAAGCAACTGAGCAGTGTTCTCTCGTTTCTTGCCGTTATAACACGTCATTACTACAACGGAAACCGCGGAGTCTCATAATCCCTCTGTAACCGTCGATGACCAACAAGGCTCCTCCACCAACGACCAGCCAAGCACCCTCGCCGCTGCCTCGTCCGCAAGAGAGGACCACCGGGCTGTGATTTTTTTGTTTGTTATTTTTTTCCATGGCGTCTGGGCTCCGCCTTTAAAGGAGGGAGGTCCTGTCATTACTCACCTCATTCACTCCCGCTCCTGATTATCATCATCATCCTCACCCGTGTCCTCAATCATCATTCACACCTGATTCTCCTTACCTCCACCCTTTATAATCCGTCACTCCTCCTCACTCAGTTGCCGGATCATTTCAGGAACCCATTTCTTTTTTGAACTGCTTATACAAATCTCTGGCCCTGTCTTTCTGTGCAATGTTTGGAGAAACCATATTTTCTTTAGGTTTACAAGGCCTTGGCAGTTTGATAGTTTCTGAAAGAAACCTATCTTTAACCATCTGCCGTCACTTGTCCAGTGTGTTCCATTTCTACGTTGTAAAACCCTGGCAAATGGTTATATTAAATGCACAAGTCTGTCAAGTTAAAAATCCCAAACCTCAGCCTCCAACTTACCTAAACAAAAACCCTTGTCACATTTTTTGTGTTGGTGCTTTGTGGAAATGCTGGGTAGTTCATTTTCCATTTAATAATGAGTGCTCTCATCTTGAGTGAACAGTGATAGCAAAGCAGGAACATATGGCTATACACTGTCAGAGCCTACTGCACCAGCGTAGGATATGACAATGAGTTCAAGGATTTCATCTAGATACCTTATGGCAGTCAGAGCACCATTTCCTAGGCAGTAGAGGCCTCTGGATATGCCTCCCCAGACCATCACTGACCCACCACCAAACCTGTCATGTTGAATGACGTTGCAGGCAGCATAACGTTCTCCTTGTCTTCACCAGACTCTTTCACGTCTATCATAGGTGCTCGGGTGAACCTGCTCTCGTCTGTAAAAAGTACAAGGCGCCAGTGGCGGACTTGCCAATTCTGGTGTTCTTGAGCAAATGCCAGTCAAGCTCCACGGTGCTGGGCAGTGAGCACAGGGCCCACTACAGGATATCGGGCCCTCAGGCCATCTTCATGAAGTCTGTTCCTGATGGTTTGGGTAGAAACATTCACACCAGTGGCCCTCTGGATGTAATTCTGTAGGGCAGGAGCAGTGCTCAGCCTGTTCCACCTTGCACAAAGGAGCAGGTATCGGTCCTGCTGATGGGTTGAGGACCTTCTACGGCCCTGTCCAGCTCTCCGAGAATAACGACCAGTCTCCTGAAATCTCCTCCATGTTCTGGAGATTGTGCTGGGAGACACATTAAACCTTCATGCTGCAGCACGTGTGGATGTGCCATCCTGGAGAAGTTGGACAACCTGTGCAACATCTGTAGGGTTAAGGAATCGCCTCATACTGCCAGTAGAGATAATTACTCAAGCCAAAACCAGCCAAAAAAGATCAGGAGGGAGAAACTTGAAATGACCTCCACATGTGAAACCAGTCCTGTTTTGAGTTTTTTTTTTAATTTTGCCACCTGTTCTTAAGTCCATGAACACCAATACAGCTGAAAGTGATTAACGATGCCCTCAGCTGCTTAACCAACCAGAAAATTATCAGACAGGTTTAATTGATTTCATGCCAGACCCAATAAGAAAGTTTTCCTTTAATTTTTGTGAGCAGTTTATATAATGCATATTTTCTCCCCAATAAGAGGAGCAGCGTTTTGAGCTTGTTGGTGTGTAAGATCCATGACTAAAGTATTTAAAAGGCACATTTAACAGCTGAACCCTATAGCTATGTTTTTACATAGGTAAGTACTGGCCAGCAAACTTATACCATCTGTATATTTTCAAATATTTAAACTACATACTCGACTGGGTCATTGGTATAATGCATGGGCGCCGTAAAGGGGTGGAAGGTTAGGACGATTCTAAGGGCCCAGGCTGATGAAGGGCCCAGAAGAGCAGACCCTCTTTTTCTTTTCTTATTTCTTTTCTCTTTTTTATACATACGTTAAATGTGCTAGGGCCCCTCATACACTTAATGTGTATTTTGTCCGTTTTGACCATAGATTTAATATTTAACAAACAAATAATGTATTTACTGTTTAAGTCACACCCCCCTCACAATGGTTCATTCCACCTGCGCTGTCCGAGCTACACTCGCTAGCGTAACGTCTCTTGCTTATTGCATTTGTTATGATGCAGTGCAGATAGTGACACACGCAGGCATGTCACATCAAAAGTCAGGGCATCAAAAACGGAAAGAAAAGAAGGAAAGAGAAGACCGAGAACGCCGAAGTCGACAGTATGTCACACAGTTTTTCAAAAAGAAAGGTAGCTTGCCCTATTCCTGTATTCCAAAACTTTCACTTACTTATTTTTGTTGCTACATGACCTGCTTTTATCTAGCTAGCTTAGTAAAATAATTACTGAATTATGATTTACATCCAACAATAATAACATCTCTGCTGTCTCCGGGTTATCATGTCTCGTAGACACAGATTCAGCGGCCGCTGCACACCCACGTCTTCCTTCCCCCGCGGCCCCCGTCCCCGTCTCAGCCAAACAAGGTGAGCCTGAGCGCAAAACTTCACGAAGATTGAAAGCTCTAAGCACGTCTTATCTACTGTGTTCTCCACATGATGATAACTTTACTAAACAAAAAGTAATCTACACGCTTCAAAAATTACAAAATCAGTTTGCCGTGTGTTCTGTGAAGTGACAGTGCTGCTGCTACGATCGATGCTGTCAAACTTGACGTTCTTAATATGAATAAAATGCCCCTTGAAAAAATAATATAAAGTGGAATAAAAATGTGTCTGTGGTAACCATTGGCTATAATTAGTTTACAGAATAGATATTTAATATTTTATATTAAGAAAACTATACAAAAAAAATACAGTTTTGGATTGTCTAATTTTTTTCTTGTGTTGTATAGTTATCTATTTCATATTATTCAACAATGCAGGTGGCGAGAGAGCATTCAGTAAGCTCAAACTGATTAAAAATTATCTTAGGTCTGCTATGTTGCAGGACAGACTTTGTCACCTTGCCATACTGTCCATTGAAAGCAAACTGGCAAGAAAGCTGAACTTTGATGATTTGATACATGATTTTGCCAGCAGAAAGGCACGCCGCTGGGCCATTATAAAGTGATGTTGAACATAACTTGTTATACCTGGATAACAAACAGTTTATGTCTGGTTCAGTACTTGTTTAGTCCTGGACTGGTTTAGGCCTGGCATTACTCCTGGTGTGTCTTGATTTTGAGCCCTTTTGGCCTAGTTTTAGTCTTGGACTGATTTAATTATGGGTTAGTTGTAGCTGATGTTTCCTGATTGAGCAGTTGGACCCAGTCTGAGCCATTTGAGGCAGGTGGCTCCTCTTCTCTCTGCAGCTATAAACAACAACTCATCAAGAGCCTATATGGAGACCCAGAGGGCTCTTGCGTTTTCTCAATGAGTTCAAGGCATGCTTTACAGAAGCATGACATTCAAAGACTCACAACAAAGAATGCTACAACTCAGTTTCATTGTTATATTAGCTTTCTATGTCCCAGTTAGAGCAAATGCTATTGAGATTAAGCACCAGTAATATGGTGTATACAACCCTTTATAAAATAGGTTCTCAGTCAAGTCAGTTGACCTTTTTTCACCCAGTGAAACCTCATCAGGAAGTTGCATTTGAGAACAGCGGGCCTGAAAACAAGCTCAAACCATTCCAAGCCTACTATTATTTTTCAGTAATATTCCCCTTGATTCAGTATGCCACACTTTCCTGATTACTCTGTAGACTGACAAAGATAATTAATTAACTGAGATTTTAATTCATTGAAACTGATTGAAAGTGTCCTCCTGCACCTATATGGCAAAAGCCAGAAGCCGCATATTGCCTGTGACTGAGCCATGAATCTGATTGTATTGTAATGTTTTTTTAAGCCTTAAGTTTCCATAATCGTATAGGTTTTTAGTGTTTTAGTTTCAATTTGACGTAAATATTTAGTAAATACCTAATAATATGTAAAGTGTAAACTTTGCTTTGCAAACTTATAGCTAGCTCAGTGTCATTTTCTTTCATTTCTTTAGTCCCCCGAGTCTTCGACCTAATATATTGTGGGTTATTTATTTTCTTGTGCATGCATCCTTCCTCCAGCGACATTTCCTAATGAATGTAACTCTCCAAGGCCTTCACACAGAGGTTGCAGCAATCACTATTGGAGCAGCGTGACCCGTGAATGGTGCCTTTAATTGTTTTTCTCAGAGTCTGACAGCAGACAACACATGATTGATTTGGTGGACCACCAACCAGGACGCTATGTATATAAGCTAATCACTAAGGAACATTTGAGTAAAATAAGTCAGTGAGATTTTGTCTGTTTTTAATAGTTGTATTTTTAATGGCTAGGAAAGTGTCTCATTTGCATTTGAAAGTACAATGCAGTCCACAAATATTCACATCACTTGAATTTTTACAGTTGTCACTTTGAGACCACATACTTAAAAGACCAACAAAAAGTAGTGCATATTAATCAGTAGTGACCACTTATAACCCAAATATTTAAAAGTTAGTGAAAGTAGAAATTGCATAGGAAACGGGGTGGCCTACGACTAAACAACATTTTTTAAACAAAGACCATAATGCAATACAGGTGAATAATAGCAAAGTATTATGACCCTTGATGATAATGTGCATAACTGATTGCATTTGCTAGACTAATAAATACTTTATTGGAGTTGGAGACTATGGAAGCACAGCCACTGGTAATTGAAATTTGAAACTCGGTTGTCTTTAAACAGTCAAGTGTGTGTCCAGTTTAGCATTACAGTACTTAACTGCAGATGTGTAAGAAAAAATGGAAAAGCTTTGGGTTTCCCTGAAGACGCCCATTTCCACTTAATTCTAGAAATGTCCCTTTCAAGTATCAAATATTGTTCTTTTTAACCCATGTTATTTAGAAATGACAATCTGCTTTAACATACTGTCTGTCATCTCTATTTTTGTATGTATTTTAGAGATTAAAAGTTAATGTATGACATTACTGAAGCACACAGATTTTGGCACCTTATATCAACTGTAATGGAGGATTGAAAGCGAGTTTCCTTATTTGATTTCTGCAGCTTGGTGATGTGCCTAAGGTCTAGTCAGAATCTAAAGCAAACAGGTTTTTGGGAATATTTTTATGTGAAATCAAATTCATGTTATATTTGGTCCACTACAGTTATCAGGCACCACAGTATATTTTATGTATGGCTTATGTTTTTTAATTTACTTCAATTTTCCAATTTCTTGTTCCACAGACCCCATAAAAGGTCCTTCACATGCTCAAGGTTCATTTACAGCTGACACATCAGCCACTCCTACTGCTAAGGTTATACTGTTGCCGTGCTCATCTCATATAATTTTAACTGAAATTATTGCATAGTGCATTGAATGGCTTTGTTTCAATATTCTATTTTTTTATTATGTCTGAAATTTTCTGTTATTGAAACTATGTATACAGTTTTTATACAAGAAAATGTTTCGCTTAGTGCAGTTAATGGCTTTATTTTAACATTATTTTTGATGTAAATTATGTTAGAATTTTATTTTTTCCAAATAAAACGAGGTGTACAATGTCAGAAAATAATGGACGACGCGGAGGCGTGAACCGTCTGACACGAAGTCCATTATTTTCTGATAATGGACACCTCAAACCTTAATGCAGTGTCTCAATGCAATTGTATGTAAAAGTTGTTTTTTTTAATTTTGTAAAACATTTTGAAAACCATGAATCATTTTCTTTTACAATCAGGAACGTGTTTGTGTTGGTCTAAAATGTAAAATACAATGATGTTATTGGTTGTAATATGACAAAATATGAAAATGTTCAAGGAGTGTGAATACTCTTGCACTTTTCACAGTTACTGTTCCACAGCTTCACCATCCCACCTTCCTCTTGGACCATTAGTTATTGATAGAAACGTGTTTAATGAGCTGCGGGCTTCAGGAGAAGACATCCTTGCCATTTAAAAACTGTTATCAAAAACTAATCTTAAGATAATTTAGCATTGTGTTTCTTGCCCCCTCCAAGGCATTAGTAACTCTGAAACAGATAAGTCATACATGTTAAAGCAACAATACAATTTAAGATTACAAATCTACAAAATGTTTAATGAACTGTACACTTTCATCTGCACAGTGGAACACAGATTCCACCAAGACACTTTTCAGATCTCCTTTATTATTTTCAAGGACACTTTATCCACCAAAACACTGAGATGGTTCCTTGTCAAAGCTCCTGTATGTCATTATCATTATTTATGCATGCTTGGGGGACTAAATGACCTAAGTTTTCAGTTAGAAGATTGATAGGAACATATAGAAATATGTGATGAAGACAAGACAAGTGTGATGGTATATTTTTCAAGAACACTTGATTCTGACAGAAGCAGAAGTGACTTTGTAAGGACCTTCTGAAGGCTAAACATAAGGAATATTTAAATAAAAAGTAACATCTAAGTATTAAAAGTTTAATGTATTTAAAAAATACCAACTCAATTTTTTTTTGTTCCTATACATATCTTGTAAAAAAACTTTACTTTTAGAATTTAAACACTGAAATTGTCAATTAATTTGTGGCATCTTTTTCTTAGGAAGGAAGGAAGGAAGGAAGGAAGGAAGGAAGGAAGGAAGGAAGGAAGGAAGGAAGGAAGGAAGGAAGCGTATGCCTTTTTTGCCTGATACAAAGATCAAAATAGTTTTTTAACCTCACCATTGAATGGCTCCTCTTTTTCTGGTGGAGGGTATCATGTTCAGGTCAAGAAACCATTTCAGAAGTCCTCTGCAGAAATCATTTGGACAAAGCAGGGACTGCTGAAAGAGCTCTTAGCAGATGACTGGATGAATTAACCTTGTGAATGGTTCTGCAGTCACTCTTCTTTGGCCATAAGATCATCATTTACCTTTATGCAGGAAAGGTGAAAGATATATATATTTTTTTCAGTATCTTCCCTATTTCCTAAAAATTTCTGCATTTTATGGTGATATGGCTGGATTGTTTTGACAGACTTTCTTTTCACTAGCTTACCAGTGTCATATGTCAGATACTCAAGCAGATACACGTTTTTTTATTTTTATTATTTGTTTTCTGATTTTGTTTTTTTGTAAATGTTTGAATGCTTACTGTCGAGAGCATCAAATAGGCCTCTGTGAACTGGTCTCCAGTATTTGCACCAGAAAAAGTATAAATGCCTCAGTTATTTAAAACATGAAACATGAAAATACTGACAGAATGTAATTGAAATTAAACACTTACTAACAAAGTCTCGCAATTAGATTTGACAATTACAATTAGAACATCAAAAACGTACTATAGACACGTTGAATCTTTTTTTTTTTTTTAATCGGGTACTTTCGGGCATGCGTACAACACTGGAGGGCAAAAAGCTTCCACACTGCTATGCAAAACATGCAGTCGCAGTTGAACAATTACACTAACAAACTAAAACCTAACCATCTTTGTGCAGATAATCAAAAACTTCACATTACAAAGCTAACTGTATGTAGCACAAAACTTCCATACTGTTTATGATAGTAACAAGCTACGGGATGAAACTCCTCAGATACGACCGTCTCGAGTTCAGTGTGGGGATATCTACAATTACTTGATCAACATGCCTTGACTTTACAAGGCAGAAGCAAAGAACCCATTCAATTACTAGGACTACTCCCAGTGCTCGACTCTTCCATCACGTTTTATACCGATCGATCATCAACGTGGCAGTTTGATGAGTCAGAACAACAGATTTACCATTCAGCCAGTTTAACCCTCAACAAGCCACTATTTATAACTTCACCAGATTACTGACATGTCATAGAAATATTCACAATCCAAAGACAACAACACATTAATACATTGGGGTGGCTGTGGCTCAGTGGTAAACTTGTTGGCCTGCAACCCAGAAGTTTTGGGTTTGATTCTGTGGCTATAAATGTAGCTTGATTTCGCCAGTGTATGAATGTGAGATTGAATGAATAATGATATTGTAAAGCGCTTTGAGGGGCTTTTTAGGGTCTCAAAAATCGCTATATAACTGCAATACATTATTGTTATTACTGAGTGAAGGTACAAGGAACTGACAGCTTACACTGTGCAGGCTAGGTTAGCGGTCTGTGTAGAGAACAGTTAGCTAACGCCATCACTGTCAGTCTGAGCACAGGACTTACAACCTACAGGCAATCAGGCAGCCGTTTGTACAACAAGTAACATGTAAGAAAGCTAAATAAGTTTAGCTGTATAGCTCAGAGCTAGCCCCAAGAGCTAGCTTCCAGACCGTTTCAAACAGCTAACAAGCTGCTTGTAGAAACTCTTTAAATATGACAGTTCAGTTTACAGATATCTACAAATATTTGATAATCATGACTCAACTTTACACAGCAGAAGCAAAGAAGGCATACATACATATTACCATCAACATACCTCCAGTGAGGGAGAGTGAGCAGATTCTGGATCCTTGGATGGATAGATCACCCACTCTAACTCACCCATAGATGTCTGCATACTTCGTCACCTGGAAACCTATTAAATATTATTACTGTCCTTTTTTCTTCTAGTTGTTCAGCCTACAGTGCTGCACATCTTAACCATGCTGATAGATTAACTTCCTTTTGATTTTTCTCAACCGCCATGTAGCACTGATCTACTGAGTACTAACAGCTAACAACAACGGTAGTCAATGGGGCGATCTGTCTTTCTGCCATTCTGGGGCGGGGGCTTCGGTATGTGACATCACGTTTCAATGTGTCCATATAAGATTAAATAAAAAACTACACTTATCCATTAGAGGAATCTTTTGTAATTCAATCTATCAAACATATTTATTTTTTTGTAGACTCTATTTCATTAGATGACATTTGAAGTTAACTGCTTTCATAAAATTTTATTTAATTGTCTCTGAATATAAATGGCTTCCATGATTCTTATGATTTTCATTTCAACACCTTCTTTCAAATTCACTTTCATGTCATTGTTTTAAATCTTTTTTCCCAAGACACAATGTTTCTGTCATGAATGTTCAACTAACATCTGAAGAGCAGCATACTTTTTCATCTATGTAATCCAGTGGACTAGATTGATTCATTTTCTTTTAAACTAGCAGTTTGTACTTAAATCAATTATATTATTAGACAGTAGACAGTGAATCGACAGATATAACAGGGAGAGATGTGATGCTGCTTTATTTTCAAGGATGTCCGTCACAACTAGGGAGAAACTACGTTTTAATTAAAGGCAAAAATCTTGATTGTCAAAGGACCCAGACTGAGTCACCGGCTTGTGCCTGTGGGGATTGACTTCACTTCACTTCATTATCTTCCTCCTGCATGCATAGATTTTCTTTTACCTTTCACTCAGCAGACATTCAGTGGCTCCTTGACTCAATACTCTACCTATAGAAGACTTCTGTGAAGATCAATTGAATCCTGGCTTGTATAAAGAAACATGAACACTTGAACTGTTATTCATTTTCACTTTTGTGTTATTGTTATAGTACCATCTTATACAGTGTGGGGTTGTCCTGAATATATAGGACACCTATATATTCTTATTGAATTTGAGTTTAGCATTTCTCTCAATAATGTAACAAATTGACACATACTGAACAAAAGGGAAGCATCTTGTTAACATTTGACTCTTTAGATAAAGATATACTGTACATTATTTTGTGGAAGGATGTCATTGAATGTAATGACATTTTAATAAAATTACGCTTTAATCTTTCAGGTTTGCTGTGTCAACGGAGGATAATACAAAAAGCTTCTTGACTCTTACAACATATAAATGCTGATGTAGTTATATTCCAAGTCTTTAATGTAATAGAAATTGAATGGGATTTATAATAATTTTCAAATAATATAATGAATGTCATTATCAATATAGTTAAAGTTAGCTACGGTAGAACAGGTAAAAATGTGATTAATTTTTTAGTTTACCATCTAGTTAACATGCAGTGGGACAAATCAAGTGTTTGGCAGCCACTGAATGTGCAAGTTCTCCCACTTGATGATGAGCAGTCAATAATTGTCATTATATGTACCCTTCAACTGTGAGACATTGAATGTAGAGAAAAATCCAGGATATCAAATTAAATATTTTTAAAGAGTTTATTTGTATAGGAACCATAAATCCGTGTCCCAGGAATAGACGCAGACATGAAGGAGACTGGAGCCACAGATGTCCAGAGGACCCCAGAGCCTAGGAGCCCAAGATGGACCAACGCTGGATTGACTGCACCCCCCAAGGGAGGAGCAGAGGAAAGCCCCAGGGGAACATCTTGCAGCTACTATGCAGGGATCTGGGAGGGTGCAACGACAAGCCCACAGGCTCTGCCTGGTAACTGTCTATGCCCGGGTGAGGACCCTGACCCGGAGACCAGGGGCGCACCACCCCCCAACAGGGACCTCATAAGGGAAAGGCCGACAAGGACCCACCCCTGCCAGGCCGTGGAGCCTCAGCCGGGTAATGGCTGACATATGCCACTGCCACCGTTTTTCTTTGGTCATTTGTCATCAGATCTGTAGTGTCATATTAGAGTATCCATTTTGGATCTGCACTCAGTAGCATAGAGAAGAGCTTCGTCATATCCTGTGCAGAAGTAGGAGTATTTGTCCATAAAATTTTCTTCCACTCACTCATTACCAAAATTTTTATGACTTTTAGAATCAGAATCAGAATCAGAATAGGTTTTATTGCCATTGTTTGAGAACAAGTTCACAAACTAGGAATTTTTCTCGGTACAACCGTGCACATAAAACATTTAACATAAATAAAAATAAAATACATAAAAATAAAAAGAATGATCTATAAGGCTAAAGTCTTTATAAATATTATAATCTGTATGTATATAAAAGAACTATGAAAAGATAAACATCCTTTTTAACATGAGAACAGCAGCAGGGTTCCATTCACAGATGTGCAGGTGAATGACAGCAGCAGATCTAAGTGTGATCAGACCACACAGTGCAGTAAAATAAAGTTACGTAGTGCAGATGGTTCTATCCTACATGGGTCTTTAACTGAACTATCGGGTCTTGTTATTGTTCATGAGTCTGATGGCGGAGGGGAAGAAACTGTTCAGGTGGCGGGAGGTGTGGGTCTGGATGGACCGTAGCCTCCTGCCTGAGGGGAGGAGGGAGAATAGTCGGTGTCCAGGGTGAGAAGAGTCAGCTGTGATCCGACCCACACGCCTCCGGGTCCTGGAGAAGAGCAGGTCCCGGAGGGATGGGAGCCTGCAGCCAATCACCTTCTCAGCAGCACGCACGATGCGCTGCAGTCAGTGTTTGTCCCGGTCTGCGGCGCCGGAGAACCACATGGTGATGGAGGAGGGGAGGATGGACTCGATGATGGCCGTGTAGAACTGCACCAGCATCTCGGTCGGCACCTTGAGTTTCCTCAGCTGCCGCAGGAAGTACATCCTCTGCTGGGCCTTCTTGAGGAGGGAGCTGATGGTTGGCTCCCACTTGAGGTCCTGGGTGATGGTGGTGCCCAGGAAACGGAAGGAGTCCACGATGGAGATGGGGGTGGGAGAGTCCATCAGGGTGAGGGGATACGGCGGGGCTGTGACTTTCCTGAAGTCCATGATCATCTCCAATGTCTTCTGGGCGTTCAGCTCCAGGTTGTTGTGACTGCACCAAGAAGCCAGCCGGTCCACCTCTCTCCTGTAGGCGGACTCATCACCGTCTGAGATAAGTCCGATGAGGGTGGTGTCGTCCGCAAACTTGATCAGCTTTACGGACTGGTGACTGGAGGTGCAGCAGTTTGTATACAGCGAGAAGAGCCAGGGGGAGAGTACACAGCCCTGAGGAGTCCCAGTGTTTGTAGTCCGATTGTCCGAGACAATCTTCCCCAACCGCACGTGCTGTCTCCGGTCCGACAGGAAGTCAGTGATCCACCTGCAGAGGGAGTCGGGCACGCTGAGCTGGTAGAGCTTGTCTCGTAGCAGTCCAGGGAGGATGGTGTTGAAGGCAGAGCTGAAGTCCACAAACAGGATCCTGGCGTAGGTTCCTGGGGAGTCCAGATGCTCCAGGATGAAATGGAGGGCCAGGTTCACTGCATCATCCACAGACCTGTTGGCTCTGTAGGCGAACTGCAGTGGGTCCAGGAGG
The DNA here is from genome assembly GCA_028564705.1 of Apricaphanius iberus. Lineage (NCBI taxonomy): Eukaryota > Metazoa > Chordata > Actinopteri > Cyprinodontiformes > Aphaniidae > Apricaphanius > Apricaphanius iberus. The sequence goes on from JAPXFQ010002567.1 coordinate 169,036, forward strand.
GGGGCGGTGATGTCCTTGAGGTGGGGCAGAACCAAGCGCTCAAATGACTTCATGACCACAGACGTCAGCGCCACCGGCCTGTAGTCATTAAGTCCTGTGATCCGTGGCTTTTTGGGGACAGGGACGATGGTGGAGGTTTTGAAGCAGGACGGCACGCGACAGAGCGCCAGGGAGGTGATGAAAATGTCCGTGAACACGGGGGCCAGCTGATCCGCGCAGTGTCTCAGGGTGGAGGGGGAGACACCGTCCGGCCCGGGGGCCTTCCTCCTGTTCAGCCTCAAGAACTGTCGGCGCACATCCTCCTCCTGGATGGAGAGGGCAGGGGGGGAGGAGGGGGGGGTCTGAGGAGTCCTTTGATGAAGTGCAGGGGTCGTTGATGGTTGGGGTGATGGTTGGGGGAGCAGAGGTGTGAGGAGCAGATGGCTGTTAAAAGTGGCAGAATTGTATATTCAGGCCCTGGGCGAGAGTCCGGTCGTTCAGGGCCTGGGGGGCTTTGGGCTTGTAGTTTGTGAGAGCCCTCAACCCCCTCCACACGGCTGCAGAGTCATTGGAGCTAAAGTGTTCCTGTATATGGTTGGAGTACACAGATTTTGCTCTTCTCACTTCACTGCTGAAGTGGTACTTTGCTCGTCTGTATGTACTCCGGTCTTCGCTCCGGGAGGACTGCTACTTTCAGCTTCAAAGTTATGGAAATGCTTTTTCTGATAAAGACAAACAAGTAAATAGCTTTCTCATTGCTTTAATTTCAGAGTTGTCATTTGCTACATCTGTTCAGCTATATCTCCAAATGGTGAGTTACACTCACAGCAGGATGGTTAAATTTACCCTCTTGACAGGAAATACATGTTTGACTATAGGGCACATAGCTGCAACAGTGTCCAAACTGTGCTCTAATTTCCTAGTCTCTTTTTTGCATAACTTTTTTTTCTTCAATTCATGCTTTGGTCTGCATATGTTTTTCATGTGAATGGATTGTGCCTGGGAGATTCCTTGTTATGATTTCACTGGCATGCAGTGTCAGTTTTTACCTTTTTGGTCTCATCTGATTAGAGCACCGCTTGCATAAGCTTGCTTGTAACATTTCGCTGTCTATGGCTCTGATTTCCTTTGTGTCTGCATCAGTTCCTGGAAGACAGATCGTCCTGCGGTGGTGGAAGAAGACAGGAATGCATTCTTGTTTTCTTTGTTCCCTCCCCTTTCTTGTATCTTCGACTCACCCTCTCCCTCTTAACCTTTACCTTCCCTATCTCTCTAATCTTATCTCTTTTCCTTTCTTTATTTTCCATCTGTTTCCATAACATCAGGGAATAAGGATCCACAGCAATTTTTTATAAAGTTTTATTACACATATATACCAAGTGGAGTGCTAACGCAACAGCCGTAATGCTCCCCTTGTGAAAGTAAATCTGTTGGTGCTTCTATTTGGTTCAATTCTGTGTCACACCGCCAAACAGGACGTAAACTAAAAAAAAATAATTGGAAAAGCTGTTGGTCAGCAACAATGTGTAATGCACAGCAGCATGTGTTGTTTGTGTAAAATTGCTTTACAAAAGCAGTTTCTTTACCCAGATTCCGTGTTAATATTAGGCAGAAATATTCAAGTCTGACAGATTGACAAACTTAATTTAACCAATTATTTAAACTAAATTGTTAATTTAAAAAAATCTTTAAAAAGTCACAAAGTTAAGAGGTTTTAGATTTGTCAATGTCAGTTGGTCTGTTACTTATATTGTACTTTGGTTTCAGTCTGATGGCTACCACTTAAAACATCACATATGGCCTCGTACAAACGGTGTGAAAATTTTTTCACATCACTGCACTTTTGTTTTAGAGAAAATAAATATATAAATGTTGGGAGATGCGAATGGAAGAACTCAGAAGTACAATCTATTTAATACCTTCAATCTTTTCACGTGATTAAAATAATAACTGATGCCCTTTAATAGCACACACAGGTTTAAGTCATCGTGAGCTATCCAGAAATCCCATCATAGTAATTCAATTACCATTTTGTAGATATGCAGTACCTGTATCATAAATACATGGCCTGCCATTTATGGCTGATCCACAAAGTGCACTGTTGCATTTAATCTTCTATAGCTGAATGTTCTTTTGGCCCTCTGACTCCAAGTCATGGTAATAGAGCTCCATGCAAGTTCGGAGCAATGATTCAGTTTGTATAATCTGATTGCTTTCTATCTCTTGCAGGCTAAAAGGTACGAAATGGCAAGAATACTCTGCTAAATTGAAGCCAACTATATAGAGACAGTAATCAAAAGTAGAGGTTTGATTATAATATTAAAAATTGTGTGACACATAATTATTTTGCATGGCGGTTAAATTTTTTTGTTCTTGAATTATTCATGGATTGTCGTGAGAACGCAGTCCTGCACTGAGACTGAAAATATAGTCAGTTCCAGTTGCTTCCATATGTCCACTATATTTGCTGGATTTCTAATGTAAAAAACTGATATTTCTTAAAAGTAAGCCTCATGGGAATTATTCAGATCTGCCATAAGTAGAAGCTTTTCTCTTGTTTTTTTGTCGTTGTTCCTATTTTGACAGGTTTGGTCTGTGGAAAACACTCTTTTCTCCACAACTGTCAGGCTGTTTTATTATTATTCAGATGTTGGTGTCCCAGGAGAAATCCTTTCATCGAAGGATGTGGCAAATGTTTTTTCTTTCCCTTCATCAAATTCTCTATTATACACGGAGTTTAAAAAAAGAAATGCTGTTTAACAATTTGTGCCAAACCAATATCTGTTATACGTCTTTGCATTTTCCTTACAAAACAAGAAAGAAAAAAACAATTAATTTTATCAGCAGGTTGCTACTTACAATATAAAAATCTTTTGTCAGAGGGAAATCTTTTATATATTCAGAATGTGAAACCTCCAAGCTTAACCTGTTCTGTCTACAAATATTTTTAGATTTGATGTTTTTTAGTCTTCTAAATTTGACATTCAGAACCTCCTGAAATGAATGTAAAATTAGGTCTAGTCCTAATAGATGTTATTATAAATCAGATGCATGGTGATTAGGTTGGTAACACTGTCGTCTTGCATCAAGAAGGTCGTGTTGCTGTCATCGCTGTTGCAGTAATCAATCCGGCTAAATTGAATGCATGGATGAGTTATTTAAGGTCCTTTAATGACATTAGTCTTTTAATCCTTAAAATGTTCTTCAGGTGATAGACGGCTGACCTTGTTATTGCCTTTATATGACCCTGGATGTTCAGGTCTGAGTCCATTATTACACCTAGATTACGCGCCTGATCAGTAGTTTCTAGTTGTATCAACTGAAGATGTGTGCTGAGTCTTGATTGTTCCTCTTTAGGTCCAAATATAGCTACTTTAGTTTTGGTTCTGTTCAGCTGGAGAAAGTTATGGGACATCCAGCTATTGATTTGCTTGATGCATTTACTTAGTGCTTGGATTGGTACATAGTCACTTGGTGACATTGTAATGTAAAACTGAGTATCATCTGCATAGTTATGGTAATTAATCTTATTGGTTGTTATAATCTGGGCTAGTGGGAGCATGTATATATTAAATAGGCCCCAGAATGGAGCCTTGGGGAACCCCACATGTATGAGGCCAGATAGGTCTCATAATGAATAAACTCATGCAGGGTATTTCACAAATGCACATGCTCTGATTCAAATAATTATTTTTGATTTGGAAATACACATGATCTTTTTCACAAATGTACATGCTCAGGGTTTATTTTTGACATTGTCGTTTTGAGGCAAGTGGCCTGACCCGGAAGTTCTCTCTGCCTTGCACAAGCCTTGTGGAGAGCTGTTTGTTTACATACACATACTGCCCCAACAGACTGGCAGTGGCACCCTGACCTTTCTATGTGGATTAAAGAAACCGAAAGAACAGAAAAGCATTTGAGATCGGTGTCTGATTGTACTGATAGCCAGATAGCTAGGCCTGCTTACTCAGCCACCCAGCCACTTGAGTAAGCAGGCCTGGCTATCTGGTAATCAGTTCAATCACACACTGATCTAAAAGTTTTTTCCATTTTTTTTGTTTCACACAAAAAAATTAACTGCCTGAATGTATGCTAACAAAAAACGGCAGACAACAAAACCATAACAAAACCTTACTGCCAGATTTTTTATATACTTACATTTAAAACATTCTCCTCTCCTGGTTTCCCCACCACTTTGTTCACCATGTTGCCTCCCGTTCAGCCCTCAACAAAGATAGAAAATGTTAGGAGCCATAGGATTGGCTGAAAACACAATATATCAACGTCATCAGTAGGGGAACATGCAAAGCCAAAGTAGCTACTCTAAGGGATTTGATTTTTTAAGTCAACAGATAAAATAAATTTGATATATTCAGGACAGGAGTTAGCACTGTAGTCTTGCAGCAAGAAGGTTGTGGGTTCGTATCCCGGCCCAGGGTCTTTCTGCATAGAGTTTGCATGTTCTCCCTGTGCATGCGAGGGTTCCCTCCCGGTACTCCGGCTTCCTCCCACAGCCCAAAAACATGACAATTTGTAATATTTCAACAGCTGTAAAACATTTGAGGTGATATCATGTTCTTTTGTGAGCTATTGAACTGTTTTCTAATAATTTACTGTTGTTAATAAAGTGAAGGAAGGAGAGAAAAAAACGTTTCCATTGCACCTTTTAAAAATCTTTCCACTAATCCGATTAATCGATTAATTGAGTCGAGACCTCATCCTATTCATTGATTATCCAAAAAATCGTATGTTGCACCCCTAATACTTAGTAAATTTATTTAATTACAGAATACTGAATACCTGCTTTAAAATGTATTTTGTAACGTTTTGCGTTACTTTGCTGAATCCTGGTACTGTATTCTAAATACTTGGAATACTTCCAAGTGTCAAATGTCACAAAATGCGCTGATAGCTACTCCTGCAGGAAAACAGCATATTAATGCTAAATATTAGGTACTGACTGGGAAAAAATAAAAGTAATTATATTTGGCATAACACAGTAACCAAAAACAAACAGGTTTTTAGCTGTAATATCTCTTTACATTGGCCCTGCAACAGACTGGCGTCCTGTTCAGGGTGTACCCTGCCTAACGCCTGATAATTGCTGGGATAGGCTCCAGCTGCCCCGTGACCCTGAATTGGATAAGCGGTTAAGAAGATGGATGGATGGATGGATCTCTTTACATTTCATTTGATTATATATTTAGTCATTTGAAATGAAGTTTAACAGTTTTGCAGCCATAGCCAATTAGGAGATTTTCGACTTTCTGTTAGAAATACGCAAAGTATTGTAAAATGACATTCATTGCACTCCAAATGGAAAACTTTGATCCTTATAGCCAAAATTTTTGTTAAACCCATCACAACAACATAGAATCTAGCTAACGTCATGTCAGATTGAACCAACACTGTAACTGCGACAAATGACCTAACTAACACGATAGAGGCCCTGTCAAATAATGGACATTGTTGATGTGCGGCGGTGCAGTTTCTTGAGACCCGCCAACAAAGTTTACACAAAAATGTAATGGTACTTACACACCAAACGCGATAGACGCGACCAAAAAATGTGACAAGCCCCCAGCTGGTTGCTTCCACATTCGCACCTTGAAGTGTGAATAAAGCGAACTGGCCGCGCTTTCCGCGGATAGTGGGAGTACTGGCAGGGACCGCTCCGCTGGCCTCCTCCTCCCTCCCTCCCTCCTTCTCCCAACCTCCTGGGAGCTCCCAGTGGATTCTGGTCTATGAGCTGACCACGTTAAATGTCAGGACCGCTGCTGCGGGGCTGGACCCAGTCGAGCAGCGGCGGAAGGATCAGTAAACACCCCGGCTCCTCGTCCAGTTTGTGCAGCGAAGGTTCAAGCTTTGCCCCGCCACCACACCAACTACCAAGCTGAGCGGCTATCCATCTGTCTGCCGTTAGTAAAAGTTTGTATGTGAGCGGCGTGGAGTGTGCTTTGGTGGAGACATTACCAGGTCTGGGTGTCCGGATGAGGAAGCTGTTTTGCGGCCACAACGGCTCTTTTACGAGCCACCCACAAACCTCTTAAGAGCATTCCTGTTCAAATAGTTTAACCTCTTATTAATGTTTATTTTTTTTATTCCTGTCTCTGTATAGAAAACAGCTGGTGTCATGTAGCTCGGGTTGATTAGCCACAGTGTTTATCAGTTTACATGTCCTGCTGATGCTGACTCCATTCAGTCAGTCACAGCATCACTGACACCCCTCAGCTGATTGGTTGTTATGGTGCGACTTGAAGCTGTAGTTGAGATTTCTCCGACTTTCGTTGGCAGACATAAAATGCAGTGCGTATTTTGGGTCGTGCCTGAAACACATCAGCCGCACTACTTGGTCGCGTAAATCAGGCAGAAAAGCTTTTTTGCGATGCAAATCTGCTTCTGACGTGTCTCTTAATCGCGCTCCTCCATTGACTTAACATTTAAACCGGATTCTCTGGTCACGTCTATCGTGTTCGGTATGTAAGCAGTGTAAAAACTTTCCCACCTGGATCATCACTAACCTTTGCCAAAAATGTTTTAGGTTGGAATTCAAATATGCTGCTTCATTCACTGATACCGAATAACAGCTGCTCCAGCAATCACTGGAGTTTGCCTGCATACTTTGCAGTTTGACACCAGAAGCTAAACCGGTGCAACTCGATGACTGGTGTTACCAAATTTGATCTTATCCCCCATTTTAACCACCATGGCTTTAGTCGGGCTTTTGTCAGGAATCCTTGAACGAAATCTAGCATCAGTTGAAAAAACAAACTGCAAGAGAGCAACATTGAATGCATAAAATGTTTATTTGGCTGCGGTTGTGGCTCCAACCCCCCCCAGCTCCGGGTCTCAATACATACCTGGCAACTCACATTTACAGTCAGGTCCATAAATATTGGGACATCGACACAATGCTAACATTTTTGGCTCTATACACCACCACAATGGATATCAAATGAAACGAACAAGATGTACTTTAACTGCAGACTGTCAGCTTTTATTTGAGGGTATTTACATCCAAATCAGGTGAACGGTGTAGGAATTACAACAGTGTTTTGCGAGGAAGTTATCCACCAACTTGTTTACGGAGGTGGAATTGGGGGATGATGGGGTGTGGTGGGAGAGTAGATTTGTTTAAAAGTTTCAACTGAACTGTCCCCTATTAAAAGCTGTTTTAAAGAGGTCCCATTGTGATTCAAAAGTTTGGTAGAGCTTCGAAAGAAAATGCACAGATGGTCAGATAGCACAGTATTGACTACAGAGATGTTAGAGATATGTTAACATTTGTTAATAATAACCTCTAGAGTGTGTCCTCCTGTTTGTTGTTTGACATGAGAGTCACTTAATGTTTTTGCTTTCCTATCTTGTTGGTTGTCAGTATGGATATTGAAGTCACCCACAGTGATTAGTTGGTCATACTCAATACATATTACAGACAGAAAGTCATTAAAATCATTGAAAAAAATAGAGTTAGGTTCTGGTGGTTTATATAATGTTAGAAATAAAGCTTGTTTTAGAATCCTTTATGGCTAGATATTCAAAAGTTGCACACAAGACACACATTCCAGTTCACCACAGGGTGGTCCGAAAAAGCAAAAGAGGCCCCTTCATACCATGAGGAGGCCCCATTTTCACATATAATACCATATGTACCCTAGGCAGTGAATATTGCTGCTTACTGAGATACGTGATGTCTTACAGCCAGCATAATGATGATGGAGATGAGATGGAGATGATTCAAAGCAAGTCGGTGGATAATATCTTAATACCAGGCTCTAATTAGATTTAACAGCTAACGTAAAATTTATTTTCTTGCATGCTGATTCATTGGACACCTTCAACACAACAGTGAATATCACAGAGCTCAGAAACTGTGACTATAAACACAAAATCACCGAATTAACAAACTTCATTAAAAAAACAAAATTAAATTCCCCCAATATAAATTGGAGGACAACGGAGGGCCTCACAGCAAGACTCTTGAGTGTAACAAAGCAATTTCCACACACTGTGATTCAGCCGCATCAATTACCTGCAGAGTTATTAAAACTCAGACGTGAGCATGTGAGACTGTTTATGGGCAAATTTCAACAATTTTAGTGGTCAAAGCTAACAGAAACATTTACACATTTAATTTGATTTCCTTTTACATGTAGAGTTTTAGTTGCTTCAATTTCTTTCATATTAATATTACTATATATATTCCTCTCATTATTCCTTCCATATTTGAGGAGGAGAAACATATTAAACTCCATTTGTGGATATACCAAGTTTTGAGAGCATTTTCAAAGCATTCACAAACAGTATATCATTGTTCTGTTACAGCAGGGTTTAAACATACAGTTGAAACACTACTCAGCAGTATTTATGGAAACCATCCTCAAAAGATCATCAAAAGGATCTGTTCCTGGACCAACTCTACTCTTCATCTACCTAATCAGAAATCCTGTCGCCAACTATCAGTATCTGATGGGTTTAGTGAAACACCCTTAAACTTCATGATGAGTTGAAAAAACAAAATACCTGCTCCTTACTAACTCTCCAATTAGTAAGTTGCTTATTGTGACTACCTGTTTAAGCCTAGCAGGTTACAGCAAACTAAATTTAGAATGAATAAACCTTTTGAAAAAAATGTTTAAAAGATACATATAGATGAACAAGAAGCAAATTATTTTAAAATCCAGATGAGCTTCCACATCTGGGACAGCCCCTATAAAACTGAAGAGTTTTGTTGTACAAACATTTTGCTTTTGACAAGAAAGCAACAAAACAGTTTTATGTAATTTTTAGATACTGATAATGAAAAACTGTTTTATATGAGAATACACTCAATGCAAAGAAATCTAGATTAATTATAGACAATGAGAAATCTTTAGGTTTTTCTAGTTTTTCTAAAGTAAAAAACAGTTAGCCTTCCTTTATGGATATATAGACTGATACAACTCATACCCATAAGAGAGTTCTCAGCACCCAGTCATCTCTATTTTTAGTGCAGATCTAAATGTTATATAAAAAGAAAATACACAATATGAATTCATTCTTTATGTGCTTTGTGTCCTGTATTATTTGTTTACTTTAAAAAAACTCAGATGCCAAAACCATAAAATAAACGAGTTAGTTTTGTATGATTTTTTTAAAAGTATGTATTTATGTCAGGTGCCCTATGTGCTCCTACAGACCCACACACAGCTGCAGATAAGGTGTAATTATATTTATCAAATAAGATGATGATTGATAGAGAGACAGGACACCAGACTGACATGAACGAGCAGCAGAGAAAAAGTAGGAACTAACATGGAGTGAAAGGAAGTGAAGGGTTTAAGTACGCAGAAGGAATGAAAGAGAGGTGGTGACTAGAATTAGAACAGGGGAAAATAATGAGTAACACAGGGAGTGAGCAGAGCGGAGTGCCGATGGTTCTGAGATTTAACAAGTCTAACGACAAGTTAAAGAGAAATTATGAGAAGAGCTCCAAATGAATATCAAGAGTGTTGGTAACTGAATAAATGTTTAAATTAATCAAAGACATGTCAGTGTGCCATTCTTGCTGAAATTTTAATACAGAGCTTTTGTGCATAGTTTGGAGACAAGTTTGAAGACGGAACAACTAAGAATTCAAAAACAAGTTCCAGAAAAAAAAAAAAAAAAAAGAAAACTCACACAAGTTGATAGGGTAATACCTTACTTCGGCCTGGATCTTCTGGATGACCCCAATTGGTTCTCAGGTATTTTTTTTTTTGAGTGTGCAATTCTTAGGTTTATACTGAGCCCCGCAGGGGAGATGGTGGAGAAAATATTTTAAGGTGAGAAAAATAAATAAATAAATGGATTTTGCGAGATCTTGAGAAAGTCGTTGCGTTATCTCGAGAAAGTTTTGCGTTATCTCGAGAAAGTTTTGCGTTATCTCGAGAAAGTTTTACGTTATTTTGTGAAAATCCGACTCCTTCAACACCAGCGATACGTCCTCTTTTCTCACACATTGTATATTTTCTCGCAAAAGTTTCTCAAGATAACGCAAAACTTTCTTGAGATAACGCAAAACTTTCTCAAGATCTGGCAAAATCCATTTATTTTATTTCTTTCTCACCTTAAAATATTTTCTCCACCATGTCCCCTACGGGGCTCAGTAGGTTTAGGGATAGGGTTATCTCAGCACAACATCTGTTCATTCTGGCTTCAATGTTGCCTCTTCAGGGAAAGACCAGCTGTTTTCCTCTTTCACAAGTAAAAAAAAAGCTGGCTCCGCAAAAAATTGTTGCTTTTTGGAGGCAAATTGTCAATAATACAAAAGTAATCTTGCTGGAAAGATGGTTTTAGTATTTCCTGCCAGTGCACATGTGGTAAAAACAAAAGAGAGCTTGCTAGAACTTTCAAGAAACAAATGGTAAATACATAAGATTGTGAGCTAAGGGTGAACCCTCTTGTTGGTGTATTCTTTCAGAGTCAGCATCAGAGAGTTTATATAAATGATAATAATATTAGGTACTGATTACCCCACCAAATCCACAATTTGGTGAAATGTTGATGTCCTGCAATATGGACATAAACGTAACAAATTATAACTGATTTTGAATAAATTCCAGATATTTCTAGCAGAGTTCTAAACTAGCAGAATAAGATAGTTCAGCTCAAGAAAGACTTATTCACAGGCCTTTTGTATTTTGATCATACCATTTCATTAAGTAGTTTTGTATACTTCATCTATCATCTACAAAATTAAACAGTATTAAAGCTCAATGTAGAGCAAAGGTGCCGAAAGTCGGCCCTTAAGGGCCATCCAGCAAATTTTATTTCTTTCCCTGGTTTATCGCACCTGGATCAAATAATGGCTCGGTAGCAGGTATCTGCAGAACTTTGCTGTGCTGAGTTTGTTAAGAAGCTATTTATGCTATACTGTTAGACAGTTTTCTGCCTCAAGCTGTAAAACTGCTGAACGGCTCTTAAAAATTACACTCATGATTGATATTTTTTTAATCTGTTAAGTTCTTGTGTTTAGTCATTTTTAATATCATTCCGCTGAAAATCTTTGAGAAACAGACAATCAAAAGACAATAAATTGATTGGGTCTTCGAATGTGGATTGTATTAAAGAGGGTCAGTTAAAATTATTGAGCTGTTTGTTTACACTTACTCAGGTTTAAAGGTAAAATAGAAGCTGCATGGTTATTACTGTTTCTTTCCTCAGAAAATAATATTTTATTCTTAAATATTTAGTTCTGTGACTAGGGTGTGAGTTAATTAAACAAGCACTTCTGCTGTAGTGGAAATCAATTTTGTCTATGTTGTGAACAGTAATTACGAGAGAATAAGCTCATAATTCCCAAGAGTTTCACTCAAATGGGATCACAGCAACACGCAGGTCAAAAAAGGTTAAAGCCTCACATCGATTCAGAAGGTAATTAACTTGGATAAGCTGTGACAAGTTCTTAGACAAATGATGTGCTCAGGTGAGTTAGAGAAGTTATTTTATAGTGGAGTGCTGCAAGAAGACTTAGAAACAAGGATTTCCTGTTTTCTTTTGGCCAAGATATAAATGAACAGGCAACTCTAAACTAAAGAGCTGAAACCAGAGAAGTCTGGCGTTAATGCTAATATAATCTTAGGGACTCTGTTCCATCAGATGGGAAACAATAAATATTTTTGAGAGTGTTTTTTTGTTGCCTCACTTTCAAAATGCACTTATCAAAGCTGAACAAACCATCTACTGCATCACATAAGTACATTTTACTTTTTTCTATACAAAGCCACACTTCAGCAGGTCTTCAGACTGGAAATGCATCATGTGTTCTATTCTCCTGTGTTTCATGAAGACCATTTGGGGCACATCACCTCCAACCTCTATTTGTCTTGTAAAGAATCATTGAATTCTGTGTAAACAACTCTCCAATGCAAACATGACAAAGGTGTAAAGTTATGATAAATAGGTTTAGAATCACCTGCTGCAATGTGTTACATATTTTTGTTATTTTAAGGCAGTGGCAGTCTAGTTTGGTCTTGGTCCCTTTCAGACTGCTGTTAGCTTCAGCCACTAAGACCACTTGGTGAGCTATCCCCATTAAGGTTAATGTTTAGCTGGATCACCATTGGTCAGTCACTGAAAAGTTTAAAAGACAAAATATTTATTGTTGCTTCATCGTACTTAAGGTTTTATCATAAGCCCAAATTCTTGCTACACCCATGTCTCGATTCTTAGCTAGAGTTATTTATTTATTTAAAAAAATTAAAAAGCATGATAACTTTTAAAAATTATAAACCAACATCTAGAGGCTATTAAACAGTTAATAGAAAACTGATTTAAATAATTCACAAAGCTGGTAATGCAAATACTAGTTCCTTAAAGTAAACTCAAATGATCTGTGATTTAATATAAAAGATTACCATCCTGTTCATTTGCTTGTAATGATTAACTGAGTTTCAAAGGAATTTTTCTAACCATTTTGACTAAATCCACTTTGTGTAACAATGTGTTTCTGTGTCACACAATGAAACAGTATGCTTCTGTCTTGCTTCACTGCATTTGAAAAAAATTCCAAATGGAGTAATTATAAATCTCTTTTACTCTTTCTATATCATTGTTAAATTACTGCGAGAAGCCTTACCTCACTGCTATGAGGTGAGACTTCTATCACACGTGTATTGATTTAAACAGGCCTGTCAATCTAGTTGAATAGACCTCACCATTCTTTCTCATTAACTGCAGGCCTCTTTTGGTGAAAGAAGAAAGCCTTTATTAACCCTACGGCATCTCCAAAAATATCTCCTACATTATGGCCAATCATTTTTTTCTCTCCCATGTGTGGTTTTTCAAATAGACAATAGAAATTTGTTGTGGTGAAAACTTACAAACCAATGTGTACTTTTCTAAGGATATCTACAGTAGCTAGACGTCCAATGCCCCCCCATGCTTTATTGCACTTGCCTATCTGTATCAGTTTAATTTGATTAATCTGATACCAGTTTAATTTGACAGGCAATACATTTGGAAAAAAAGCAGTCTCTTAGACAATGACAGCCCTGCTTATTCTACTTGAGAAGTGTGTTCCGAACACTATTCGTATCTGGAACCTTGTGAATTTCAATAGACAGGTCGAATGAAATGATACTATCTGCAGTCGATGCCTTTGTCCTGGAGTTGACAACAAATAACAGAGCAGTTTTTAGACAAAAGAATCATTGTTCCTGACAGACTCAGTACTGTCTTCATACCTGCTTTTTATTCTTTTATTAATTCTATGTAAAAGATGCAAAACTCTTGAAACTGGGTAAAACTGAAGCAGAGCTCTTCATACAGTTTGGGCTGCATTTATCAGCACCCTGGGTAAAAATGCATAAAAAGTCCTTAAAAAAACTGCTTTTACTGCAGTACCATAATCAAAGTCAAAACATGTTTGGAAAATTCCACTTGTAATTAATTCAATCGGAGCAAAGCAAAAATCCTTTACATTGACATTTACAAAAATACTCTTGACACACTTTGCTGTTTATCTACAGGCATCCTTCTACCAAAAGGACAGCAATAAACTTTCTATAATATTGGATGAGGTTTGAGCTTATGGGATCTTACTTTCTGTACTCATCATGCAGAGTCCTGGGAATGATCTAATGCTTCCTTCTCTATACCATATAATTTACTCTGATGGCCTGGCTTGCATTTGTACAGTATCTATACTTTTCAGTCATCCCCCAATCACAGATGAAGGGCATCCGCATCACCTGTGATTTGACAGCATATCATTGTGTACTTTATTAATAAAACGTATTGAATACAGTGTTGTGGGTAACCCGTTACAAAGTAACGCGTTAGAGTATGCTAAATACTTTTTTCGGGCCATGTGTAACTTAGTGCGTTAGTTTTGTGCGTTGAGCAATCAGTAATGATGTTATTTTTTTAATTAAGAAAATCTGTCATTTTAAGAATTTTTCTCAGTAAGGAGAGCAAAGTCCCGACTACAGCCTGCTTTTTGTCAGACAGTAGGACTCGGGAGTCTGTGTGTCTTTGCCTTGCTCCTCGACCCTGTGTTTGTGTGTGTGAGTGTTTTCGAACTCCAGGTATGATGGCAAAGTACAGCTTTTGCATCGTGGAAGTCTGCACATAATTTTTAATTTGACAACGAAGAGGAAAAGAGCATAGCGGTAAGATGCACACTCTGCGTCTGGTACCCAAGTCCAGTCCTATAGAGCAGCCATGCTGCAACTTTTTGATGCATTCTTTCTCCAGAGCAACATAATCAAATGAATGGATTGTTACCTCTTATCTGCATAGCTATATGAATGCTAATGAGGGAAACTTGAGGATTCATGTAAAAGTTGCAGGATGGTAGCTCTTGAGGACTGGACTTGGAGATCACTGACTAAGAAGCTCCAAGAAATGCTTCTCAAGTTTAAAAATTCTTTAAACTTGAGAATCCTTTTCAAGGATCCTTTTCAAGTTAAATTTATTTAAAATAAGTTTTCAGATGATACTTTTGAATTTCCCAAAAGCAGTTGTTTTGTAATAGGACTGTCAAATTATAGTGTTATTGCTATGCACCCCTGTAAAAACACTTTTTTCATATATGGCAGAATCATCACATATATTTCAAAACAGGAGTTTGCACAAAGCGGGCCATATTCCGTTCACCATCTGTTGTGAAATTATTTGTAGAGCCGCTTAATCCCAGAGGAAAACTCTGACAGGTGCCTTTCCATATCTGCCAGTGAACCTGTCAGCAAACAAAGGTTGAGCTGGCTTGTAGAGAGAACAGCTGGTGAGTGCCAATATACCGGCTCAGTGAACTGCCAAGACCTCTGTGGCTCAGTCCCTCCAGGACCTCCATACTGCTTGAGGTCTTAATCTGAAATCTGGTCTCAATACCACCAGCACCTGTGTTGCTAATTTGGATAGAATACACAGTTACAGGCAAAATTCAGCTCCAGTTTACAGATGATCAATTTTTAGGAGAAATATGGAGCAATAATGTGTTCAGCAAGTTTGGACAAATTAGTGAACATGCTCAATTTAAAAACAAAAGATCCAATATTTGGAAGTCTCGAGGGGTTAAATTAAGAAGTTGGTTAAATAAAACTTCCTCTGTGTTTGAAAGTGAAAGGAACATAATGAGAGTTATTTCTACCATTTTTAAGCTGCTGCAGGCAACTTAGCACTGATTATTTCCACTTCAGCTTGACTTGCTGTAATTGTCCAGTGGGTCTCTTAAGTGTTACTCTGCAAGGCTCCAACACTTTGTAGGCCATTATGTTGACTCAATTAGTTCAAACATTAGCCAAAAAAATTGGCAACTCTGCCTTTGTTTTTTGCATTTGTCTTTCAACCTTTCCCAGACATTTTCTTCAATTACTGTATGTCTTGACTTAATGATATGATTGTGATGGGTGTTAGTTTTCCAATTGCTCAAAAATCCTAGGTGCTTTTTGACAAACTCAGCTTTTTGTGGGGACTTGCTTCCCTCTGGCCTTTCTACAAAGGCCCGGCTGGTGGTGTGCTGAATTGTAGGTTATTTTATGTGGTTTTCCTAGCTCCACAAGGGAATCCACAGATCTTGGTTATAGTGACTGGCGACTTAATTGGTAATCTGTTTGGGAAATTACATGTATTCCTTCCATCTTAAATCAAGAAAGTCTGTTTTGGACTTCCCTATACATATTTTGTTACTTTAATTCTTTGTAAAAAGTGAAACTTTTCATTTGGAGAAAATTAATTCACTTTTATGTTAACTAATGTTTGTTTAAACAAACTCATTGGTGCTATTTTTATTAATAAAATATACAAAAATTAATGTAATTGTTGTATGTTGTTGAAAGGCATTTCTGATGTAAATCGAGGGGGATGAACACATATCGACATAACACCCTACTCTGGTCTTAAATGGCATTTTTCGAGTTTATCGCTGTACTTCCCATTGTTTTTCTTTCTGAAGTTGATGTAGCCCTGGGTAGCTGGGGAATGGCTAACTATTTAGCAGAAGTTTGCTGTGACTTCTCCATGACCGCTCTCTGCCATTATCGTGACTGTAAACAGAGGACATGGAGCGGCCTGTCTGTGCGGCCTCATCTCCACATGCATGCACATTGATTGACAGTCGACATGGCAGAATATTGAATTCTATTGGTTAAAGAAATTCGTCAGTCAGTGTGAATTTCATAGGGGTCTTTGGGAGGGAGGAGGGACTTAAGGAAAATAACAATAATAATTTTGTGGAGAACTAGCCTTTTACTATAGTACTGACCCCACATAATTTTAAGGACATATAAAACTTTAATAAAAAAAATAATCCTTGGAAGGCATCTTTAAGTTCATCTGTGTGTCTATGTATTAATAATCGACACTCTGCTTCATTTTTAGGCTTAACTTTTTATGCAAAGGGAAAGACAGTATTACGTGTCTTTTGGATGAGGCAGATAAGCATTAAATTTAAAAGTAGGGATGCAACAATACTTCTTTTTTCAAACCTATACAATACCGGTACTTGGATATGAGTGTTTATTGATACCAGTGCACCAATGCGGATACTTCCACCACACAAAAACATGCAATGTATTGGAAGACAGGTTTTATTTTTTTTCTCTGTTTATTTAAACAAATTAAGGTGAATTAGATAAAAAAGTAAAATAGAAATAAAAATGACCACAGAACTAAAATTTGAAGAGAAAAACAAACATTTTCTTTGAAATATATTTTCCATATTCTAAGTACCGGTTCATAGTATTGGTAAACTAACCGATACTGAGACAAGTATTCCCATAACAGTATCGGAAGCGGTTCATAATTTTGTTATATACTTTCAGAGCAATTATAATAATAATAAATAAACTGGAACAGTAACAAATAAGGCTGGAAAGAATCCAAGTTACTTTTTCCAACACACACAGCAGGGAGAATGCAACTGCTATAAACTGCACAAGATGTTTTGATATAAATTTATGCTTTAGCAACAACATACATTTCAGCTTAAATTCAGAATAAATGTAGACAGAAATAATGGAAGATCATTTATTTTTAGCTATGCTCTGAGCAAACATTGCAGTGAGTCTCTTGTACTATCTCAGATATTTTGGCTATTATCTCAACATTATTATTTAGGTTTTACTCTAAGGCTTACCCTCAGCTGTTAAGGCCCGTATCGACAAATTACTGTCATAGTAAAAAATTAGGATAAAAGCGGGTACACCTGTTAATTTGAGCAGACTTTTAAAATAAATTAAATGTAGCAGCAGTAAGTGAACAGTAGCATAAAAATTCTTAGATTACCTGTCATTTAAAATTTTTGACTAATTATAAATTGTTCAATATAAAAAAATTAAATGTGTTTCACAAATTAAACCATTTGCTGAAATGGCAAGAATTTCAAAAAATGTAAATGTTAAAGGGGCATATTTGCTTAATGAAGGTGGATTAAGATAAACACTAAAGATCTGAGCTATTAAAGCAAAACAATTAAATTATGCTAAAACTACTATTTAGTTAAACTGTGTGGAACTTTAGCCCCCAGGTTTTTCTACGGTGGGGTAAATTATCTCATTGCTCATAGTATACCATATATTGCAAAAATACTCATACCTCATTTGCTTTTCGGTTGTTGTGTAAAAAGTAAGGATTAGAAATCTTTGTTTTATTTTAGATACGAATAAAAAAAGTAATGACTTTCATTCGATTTGCATATATACAGCCTATTTATTCTGATACCATTACATAAAAACAAACATAATATAAAATGCTTGCCTTCGATAATCACCCAATTCATTAACTGAATTTCTTCAAGATCTCAGAGAGTGCTACTCAGTTCATCATCTGTACAGAGGATGGCACAATTCCAAATCCACAAAGACCTGACCAAGTCGGGACAACTACTAATTATGTATTTAGCAAATCTGGCCTTTGTGGAGGTAACCAAAACTAAGACTACAAATCACCCTGAATACACCATTCTGAAAGTTAGGCATTGTGGTGGTGGCATCGTACTGTTGAGAGTTTTCTGTTCAGTAGGGGCAATAAAGGTGGTTAGTATTGATGAGAAAACTTTCAGAACCATTCATCCTTGGCCTTTTATTTCACATCCCTGTTTTTGACTCTTCACATAACTTCCCAATGTGATATTTTATAATAACTAAAATGTGTGTTTGCAGAGTGACAGAAGGTAAACAGTTTAAGAGAAATACTTTGCAAGGCACTGTGCATGTCAACGAGTCCTTTTCTTGGATTCAGTTTTAAAAATGTCAGCGACCTAAAATAATGTCAACATCCAGACTAAACCACATACAATCACAATAAAATGTGACCTTATATAATAAGCATGTACAATTTAAATGCATGTTACAGCCTTTAATCCTTACCAGTCTCTTTCTTGTTTCAAAGACTGAAACCTCTGAATAGAAGCAAATCATACAAAACCAAAAGGCAAACTGCCAAGGTCCATCAGCTTTCAATCCATATGGAGGTCACAGCCAAGAAACGCAAACCTATAAAGCCACATGAAAGCCGCAGGAGTCTGGGGACCTGGAAAAAGAGATGAGGGAGCAGGAAGTAGGACACATAACAAAAGGGTAAAATAAGCCCAGAAAATTCCCTAAGGGACGCTCTGAAGGTATCTTCACTCAAACAGTTACCACACACAAACCAGCACACACAGACACACTACACAAAGGCTGTTGTGATCCATTAGGGGAATGATAAGAGGGATGTGGAGCTGGGAGGACCATAGATCTGGATGCAAATTCTGGTTCCTGATAGAATGAGAGGAGTATTCTTTAGAGGACAGCCCGCCGCTTGGGGTTCAGTGGGTGGCTGCACTACGGTAAAAATAGGAGGGCTGGTAAACAAGAATTTAAATGATTCCGAGTTTGCCTGCATGACATTTCTGCTCTGTGAGATTAATATGGAAGGAGATTACAGGCCTCTCGATGGGGCTGCACAAATGAAACAAAACCCAGGAAGATTGTTATGAGTCTGACAGCCGATGTCAAACAAGAGCTCATGACAGCTGTAGTGAAATTAATATTTCATAGGTTTCCATCAAAGGCTGTGCAGATCTTGATGTGGTTGGCTTTATAAAAAAAACTAATGTGGTCATGTAATAATAATATCTGGTGATTATTAGTCTAATAGCACAGTAAAGTGAATTTTCACTGTTCCCTGAAGGGTTAAACTATTATAATTCATGCAATACACAGTTACACTATTCTAAAACCCACAGTGGCTACATCAGTTATTCTTAAATTCAAATGGCAATACAGGAGGAAACTAACAAGGCAACAAGCATATTTTGCAAGTATTCCAAACATGTTCATTTTGGTAAGATGTTAAAAGTTTGGGATAGTGTTCAAGCTGTTCCTAATGCTGTTTGTTTTTCTGTGTTCTCAAATGAACCTCTGAGGCCTTTTTAAAATATCTTTCTGAGATTATATAACACATAAATGGACACATGGTAGCCTATTTATTAGATGTGATTAAGGCAATATTACCACTTTTTCCTCTAGGGTCCACTGGGTCCATCTCGGGTCGGGCAGACTCTCATGCCTACCTATGTAGTGGTAGCCACTGGTTGGCATGGGCTGTGTCCGAATCCAGCGGCTGGATCCTTCGAAGGACCCGGTCTACTCGGTATACGTGGGCTGGGTCCTTCGTCGACCGGGTAGACCGGATGTTAACGGCTGTGAATTTGGACGGTCTAGCCTTCAGTTGAATTCCCGCCCCCACTTTGCCGAACGTCCTGTCGCCTAGCAACCGCGATCACGCTAAACCAGCTGCCAAAGCAAGAAATATTCCCCAGTATTTTACTCACCTTTTTTACTCTAGAGGAGCAACAAGTTTTACTGTCTGCGCCAATGTTTTATATCTCTGGCTGAGAGGTCATCATATCAAGATCATTTTATTTAATCCAGGTTACTACTTAAGATAGCTACTCTCATGATAAGTTCTGTAATTGAATGACTAGTGATCAAATGTACAAATTTGTATTATTACATTTTTTATATTCATTTTAACTGTAAAAATTCTTTGTGAGCTCAAAATTATATATGCCTTTTGGATCAAAACAGCATTTTCTAATTTGATTTTATATATCTATGATTTTTTTTACCAAGCATTTTCCAAATTGGCTCTTCCTAAATAAACTGAATTGTTTTTTGTAAACAACCACTGCAACAAAAACTAACATTGTGTTTTAACAAAACTGCAGGTCATAACACTTTTCTCCACAGCTGCCTCTTGGGATGAGCTTGAAGATGAAGCTGCTGGAGGTCTGTGGGGCTCTCTGGTTGGAAAAACTTGTCTTTTGTGCACGTCGACTTAAGCAGCCTGTAAACCCTGATGATGGATGCAGTGGACAGCATGACGAAGCTGCCCTAAACTCTCTCAGCAGACCAACCTGTATGATGTTCCCCTCGTCAACCAGGAAATATTACAAAATATCTGTATTCAACTGATCCAGCAACACTGCCTGTTTGTTCTAATTAAGCTTAAAGAGGTCATATATACACTTATAAATAACTGCAAAAAAACTTATCCTAATGCCAATATGATATGTTATTTTAAACTGTTCAACGTAAGCTTCTTTAAAAACACTAATACAACTTTTAATGAAATAACTTCATGATATTTAACATTTTTAGAAATTCATTTATTCACAACCATCGAACACCTAAATAAAAGATGTGACAAAAACATGAATGAAAAAAAAAAACAGTCCATCCATTCGGTCCCTGCTCTCCTCTCCAGTCTCCCTTTGCTGCTTCATATCCTAAACAAGAAGACAATAAACACAGTTTACAAAAAAGAGCAACACAACAACCTTTATGAAATGTATATTTTGTTAAAGCAATCAGTCATAAATTATGTTATTTGCGCTTTTGCAAATATACAAACAGTAGGTTTATTTTTTGCTCTCAATTTTTTTTTTCCGGCAAGGGATTAATTTCTCCTGCAGATACATCTCCTCCTGAATTTTCCTCAATAGATAGAAAATAAATAGCAGAGGAACGTGACAACTTTATTGATTTAAGAATGCAGAACTGTAGTTTTCACAGCAGATCACAGGTTCTGTGTTGTATGAGGCTCAATAAGAGTCCTCTAGCATAAGCTGTGTAACTGGATTCAATCTTCAACCTCCAAGCCACCGTGCCCCGATTTTCACTCGGTAAAGAGGTAATAAATTCTCCTAAGAGGAGTTGACTTTTAACTTAATTTACCAAAGCAGAAAGTGGCTGCGTAAAGATGAAGAAACCATTACACTACCATACGAGCTCGTTTACAAGCGATGCTTTACAAAAAAATATTAAAATACATGTCTAAGCCAAGAATAAAAGGCAAACAACACAACCGCTTTAAGATTTTCATTTTTGAACCGCCAGATTTTAATATACTTACATCTAAAACTGTGCTACTCAATCGCTTCGCCTGCCACTTCGTCTGCCGTGTTGCTGGAAGAATATTCTCCCATTCAGCCCGCAATGAATCTTGGGATATGTGGACCAGCGAAGGATACACCGCAACGGTCCTTCAAATCGGGGAGAAGTCGGCCGGATTCGTCGGCCGCATTTGAAGCAGTCTTCGAATTTGGACAGTCCTAGTCGCGGCGCTGTGACGTAACCGGCCGACAAATCCGGCCTTCGAATGATCCAGCCGCTGGATTCGGACACAGCCATGGTGTTTGAAGCAGTGTCACAGAATGTTAATGTTGCCTGACCAACCCTAAATAAACAGCTGGCAACAATGGTAAGTAATAATGTTTAACTTGTAGCATTATCTGTCAAGTTTTCCTGTCGTGGCAGAATTGCATAGGGATGAAGATAAGGATAAGGATGATTCAGTCTCCATTGGCGTTTTAACCTATTTATTACAAAGGTACAGGAAGCCCTGGTGTGTCTACCCTGCCTCACTGCAAGCTTCCAGAACTTATATCAAAAGTGAGCTACTCTACAGACATAACAGCAGACATAACAACAATAAAAGGAGTCCTTCAGTTAAACCAGAGTAGGTGAAATGTCCATAAGTTTTCTTCAACTCCAGTCTCGTCACTGAGTCCCAAGCATTATGCCATATTCCCCGGATGCCTTTACTAATTATTACCAATCACTAAACAGAACTAATCTTGAAATAATTTTCCTATAACAGTCCGCTCAGAAGAACCAGACACCACAGACTTTTCACCACACTTTGGTACCCTGAACCCGCCGATGTTATTGAGTTGACAATGGAAACACATTGAGGCCGTGTTGGGGAGAGCGGCGTTGTACTGAGTCAGATCAAACAGACCGTTGTGGAAAAGGGGCTTAACTTGTCATTTTATACGCACATACATAACTCTTCACCTAAAAAAGAATCATAACAAGAAGCCTGTCAAAAAAAGGTTAGACAGACCCAAAAACATGATTTTACAAAACCTCTCATAGAATTCAGAAAAAAAATATCTTGGAGGGCCTTGTGAACACATTTTATTTAGGGGTATCATAATGGAAGTGATGGTGATGGTCCGAGCAGTTTTAAATGAGCCAAAGGAAAAAAAGGAATCAGAAAAAATGAGGGTTTCATTTACCCAACACTGAAGAAATATAAAATCACAAAATAGGGCCCATAAATAGGGGTCAAACTATAAAAATGTAACTGATAAGGCTCCAAAGTAACACCACCTTAAAAAAAAAAAACACAATCAGTCATGCTGGTGTGATGACATCATCTGTCATAGAACAGAATAGAATACAATAGGATAGAATAAAATGGAATAATCCTTCAATTGTCCCACAAGGGGAAATTTGGTTGTAATGTTATGTGGCAGTCTTCATTTTCTTCTACAACATGCAATAAAAACAGTCTGCAAATCAATTGTGTTCAGACATATCAAAGTAAAAGAATCGACAGAACAGAAAAGGGCGGCCTTAAAAGGTCAAGGAAAGCTGACAAAAAAAAGGGTATTTGGCTTTACAACATTGAAATATCAGGTTAGAAATCTAGGGGTAATCATGGACTGAACTTTAACAGCCACATCAAAGCAACAACATCAACAGCTTTTTACCATCTGAAAAACATTGCCAAGATCAGAGAAATAGTGTCAAAACCAGACTTAGAGAGACTTATCCATGCATTTGTCTCCAGCAGGTTAGCTTACTGTAAAGGCCTGCTCACTGGCCTCTTTAAAGGAGCTGTTAGACAGCTGCAGTACATCCAGAACGCTGCTGCTCGAGTCCTGACAAGAATCAGGAAATACAACCATATTAGTCCAGTGCTCCGGTCTCTGCACTGGCTTCCTGTCACTCAGAGAATAGAATTTAAAACAGCTCTGCTTGTGTACAAGTCTTTTCATGGTTTGGCACCAAAGTACATCTCTGACATGTTAGAGACATGTGAACCATCTCGGTCCCTGAGAACCTCAGGGAGGGGTCTCCTGGTGGTTCCCAGAGTCAACAATAAACATGGTGAGGCTGCATTTCAGTTTCAGGCAGCTAAAATATGGAACAGTCTTCATGAGGATGTGAGACAAGCCTCAACTCTAACAATGTTTAAATCCAGGCTGAAAACAGTTCTTTTTACCCGTGCATATGACAATTTAAAGTATTTTATCTGCACTCTTTCTTTTTAATTGTAATTATTGTGTTTGTGCAGATCAAGAAGATGAAAGAGTTCGGAGCAGAGCAAGTCGGGTTTCTAATCTGCAGGGAATATCAGTGACAACGTCTCACAGAAAATCACAAATGGTGGTCAGGAATGTAGCTAGGCACTTTTTGGAAAAAAATTCATTAAGGGGGTCTGAAAAGTAGTTAGAAATAGCAACAAATAGCTAAGTTGACAACACAGAATTGACCCACTAACAGGAAACATTACAGAGATTTTATACTGGTTGATCAGACCATTAAAACGAGAGGAAGGAGACTACAACACATTACAAACTAAAGCAAAACAATATAAATAAATAGCTAGCCATTGAAGTTAGATTTACTGAAAAAACTAAACTTGCACCTTATTAAAAAAAAGAATTATATACTCTTAAATACAAGCAAACTAAAAAGAAAGACTTTCGGCTCCCCCTTCTTTTCAGCCAGTGGTTGAGGCCTTCATGCTTCAAACTCTTGCTTCTCCCTCTGCCATATCAATTCCTAGTCTCAGGAGAACGGCAATTTACTGGAAACTCAAAAGAAAACAACGTTAATATTAAACAACAAAAACTAGTTAAAACATGATTAACAAAATGTGAGCGCATTTCAGTGGATCCTGCCATCACATGCTCTACATAAATCTCTAAATATTATGCAATGAAGTCTGTAATGTTACATATTGTAATACACCCTACCAACTTCAGTTGGTAGGGTGTATGGAGATTTTAACAGATGTAACAAACCTGACATCTGAAAAACCAGAAGATCAAAGGAGGTGTCAAGAAGTGGTCAGAAAGAGCCATGATAACATTTTCACTAAACACTGATATGATAAAATCCAACAACATTTTGTGCCCTTTTTTCCAGATGTCTGAACATAGTTTGCATTTTAAAGTCTTGAAATTATGTTGTGTTCTAGCATCTTGATGCAGACTGACAGTCAGGCAGGATCAAAAAGATGTGGATTGACAGGTGAATTTAATTTGCACGTCTTCTCCCCTCATTTAATTCTGAGTGCTGATTTGGATCTGACAGACACATCAGTTATCACTGGCAGCTCCACCTCCATCCAAAACCTGCAGAGGGGGTGCTGCTTTCATCACTTTTATCATATTGCCAAAGCAGGCCATGCATTTATATGGATAACCTAAAATAGATGACATCCCAGAACTGGTTAACATGTTTGGTTTCCCTTCCTAGGTCCCCTGAGTTTGAGGATGTATAGGGGAACTGAGTATATGTAAGCTGTACCTGCACTTGCTAAATCATCACTACATGAAAACAGCTGCTTCCTCTGTATACGCTCTCATGTGGGGTCACTAAAATATTCCCATAAGATTTTTGACATTTGACGGTGAAGGTGAGAGTAAATAGCTGGTGAGATGTGTTGATATCAAGCTCCATTTAAAGCTTGTCCAAGGTCACTGAGCTTTGCAAAAGTGGCTTACCATCCAACCTCTTTCCCTCAGTCCAGCATTGTCACTGTCAAAGCTTTTTGTTTGTAGGGTGCAAATGATTTTACAACATTGTAAAAGCCTGAATACACACCTAAAATAACACTACTTTCAAGAAGATTTGCACTAACATTTCAGAGGAGAAATTAATAATTTATCGGCTGTTTTGGGCATCTTAGCACAATGATTATTATTTAAATCAACTGAAATCAGCAATGTGTATTTACATAATGAATCACAGTCATTAACAAAATAAAATAAAAAAATAGATAAAGAAATAAACATACCAATACTATAAATGCTGGCAGCATATAACTCATGGACATGGATTTCTTTGGATTGTTTTTCTCTTATTTATCAGATGCATTTTTTGTTCCTATCATTAAGCTACTCCAACTGACATTAGACAAACATCGACAAACTACTTTTGTACCACAGAATCTTGATTTCGATAAACTTTTTGAAGAAGTGAACCCATAGTCCATCACTGCTATTGACGATTCTAGAAAGTCGTAACTGGCTCTACCGTTTAGCAAAATAACCTATTCTTCTGTTAGCTGTTGACCTGCCTATTATTTACTGCTTTTTGATAATCAGACCACTATTGTTATGTTGTTGTGATGTTGTTTCAGTTTTTATCAAAAAGAACAACATGCCCCCCCCGCCACATATTAGAATTTTTAATGTCAAGACAACGTGAGTGCTTACATATAATATATATGTAAATAATATATTTTATTGATGTAACAATTATTCTTGGAGATATTGCTTTAAAATAAAAAAAGGTCTACCCTGAAGTAACTCCAGCTGTACCAAACTAATGTTCTGTTTTGATGCAATTCTAATGTATGAGTTTACAATCAGGAATAGTATGTAAAAGCTGATGTTCATGCGTGTGCTAACAACCCAGTGCTCCTGAGAAGTGATTATATGTTATCACTATGTCTATGTGTTTCTGAATGCATTTTCAGCAACTGGTATATAAACGTTACGCATCTCTAACGTTTTTTGTTCATTTCTTCATTTAATATCTAATCTTATTTAAATATTTTTCTAGACGTTAACTGATGGTAATAATAATAACCTGAAATTCTAGACAACTTGCCAGTACTGATCCATATAGAGAATAAAAGCACACTGGTCATGTTTGAGAGAAATATTAGCTTCTTTGTTGTATTCATTTAATTCATCTAATATTTTACCTCAACAATATGACCACACTTGAATTGCTATCAGGTCCATGTGTCTTTTGAATCATCCAAAGAAATATTACCTAAGCTATTCAGCATACACTCTTGAATGGAATCTAATTTACAACGTGCCCACAATACCCTTCTTTTGTAATATGAGGTGAGAGTCTGCATATGTGAGGGACAGATGGAGGACTATGCAATAGAAAAGGAGAGAATATTGAAAAGGACATATTCATATGCACTTGTGCAAAGCACTGTGGAGGTTTTATCAAGTAATAAATGCTGCACAGACAGAAAAGCCACTCTGCCAAAAAAAACATACACACGCACACAAAAAACAGAATAAATAAACTGTGTGAAACCATTTATGTTATAAGAACACAGTGACAAAATTCTTAATAGAAGCAAGGTTAGCACCCAAATTTTTTATTGCTAAACACATGCAGAGGGTAGAAGAAA
This sequence comes from Apricaphanius iberus, assembly GCA_028564705.1. NCBI lineage: Eukaryota > Metazoa > Chordata > Actinopteri > Cyprinodontiformes > Aphaniidae > Apricaphanius > Apricaphanius iberus. Next base: position 195,703 of record JAPXFQ010002567.1, read on the forward strand.
ATTGTCAAGTTGTTCAGAAAAATCAGATTATGATTCATTTAAATTTCAAAATATGATAAAAAAACATAAATACTTGTCTTTTAAATACCTGTATCTATTTTGATATGAATCTTATCTAAATGCACAAATCTGGGGATTATCTTTATTTACTTGAATTATATCTCAGTCTGCTTGTAAAGGGTTTTTCAAGAAATCTCTAACCGGTAATGGATAAATGATGGAAAAAAACCCAAAAAACATTATCATGGTGGATCACTTTTTGTTTTTTATGGCCGAGGTGACCTGAGTTATTTTCAAATAGCAGTGATCAGAAAGAGGCATTCCTAATTCTTGTGGTTTTGTATATTTTACAACACATCAAAACGTGTAATTTGAAATGTGGTTGACTGGCAAAAAAACTTGTGATTTTCCCGACAAAGCCTTAGAAGCTCAATTTAGGGGAGTCCATATATTAGAAATGTAAACATGCACACTAAACTGCTGATAATAAAATATGAACACAATAAAGATGTTTCAATACTTATGTTTTTTGTTGTTTTTGTTGGTGAAATGTGACAAAATGTGGAAAACTTCAATTTACTCTTTATAAATACTTTTATACACTTGTACATGTGGGCATCAGAACAACACATCAGTTTACTTGTAGGTGTACATGCTTTTTACATGTGCTGCATTGGTATACAATGACATTATTCAGAACCAAATCCACAAATGTGCACTTCTTCGTAAAACCGCTTCAGTAATGAGGTTGTCTTTTGGTGCTCTCGAAGCCCTGACACAAGTGGAGGTCAAATTATTCCCAAACTCTTGGGGTTTGAGAATAGATTTCCCGCCTGGGAAATAACAGTTAAACAGCTGTCATACATCAAAAAAATTTATGTTTTACCTCCTGGTCAGTTCCCACAAATGGCTGCCAGTCATTTTGACTAAATGCATCCCCATCATTAAAAACCAGATTGCCCCAGGTTGAAATTAACTGATTGCCACCACCTGACAAAAGCTAATATAAGCTGGGCATCGCATTCCTTTATACATTGTCATGTTGACTCTGGGTGCACAAAGAACCTCAAACTATCTGAAATACCCTTTTTGAGTGTTATTAAAATGATTTACCATTATTTCTTGATAGCAGCCATTTTACTCAACTTAATCTCAGATAGATAGATAGCTAGATAGATAGATAGATAGACAGAGAGACAGACAGACAGACAGACAGACAACATAATTGCTCCAGTTGTTAAAACTGCTAATTTAACAAGAATCGTATCTCTCTATCTTGTTTAATTTTATGACAGAACATACGGACAGTATGGAGGGCCTGAAGGCAGAAACCTTTGAGGCTTATGCAGCCGAACATGGCGCAATGTACCATGTAAGCATCAAATCAGCAAAAAATAAAATATTCTAACATTTGCTGATATATTATTTACACCATTGTGTATCTGTAAAATATTCTCTCTCATTCTACTTGCAATAGAAGTTCAACCTGTGATTGATCCACATTCATAAATAAAAGAACTAAAGGTATTAAGGTGTACACTGTCTATATAATGTGGGATCTTTATTTGAAATAAATCATATAGTATACCATGTATAGAGTCTGTACTCTCAGTTGTCTAAAAAAAGTCAAACCGAAGTTGATTTGAAAGTCAGTAATGTAACAATGATGAAATAGTGTCAAAACACCAAGCAAATGAATAACAGGGCAGTACTGACCGTTTGGTTTATGGCTGTGATTGTTAACATATTTAGGATAATCATAAGGGATTATAGTTGTTTTCATTCTCCTAAATGTGCTCACTTACTCAGAAATTTAATGTCTTGGCATAATTAAAATTAAATTTCTGTAATCGCCTCTTCACGAATCACCCAAAACATACTGGGTATGGCATGGTAGAATAAATTTTAATTGATTACATCACAATACAGCAGCAGATGCTCATAACATTACTTTATTAGATATCTTAGCTGTTTGAGAGCTTAAGTCTCCAGACCCTTGAACAGCAAAAAGCTAAATACACATGCTGCCAACCATTCAAAAATAATTACATACTGGATTTTCAGAAAAAAAAACAAAAAAACTTCAAACAATATGCATTTGCATAGTTTTCAATCCATAAAAATATACCATCACCACTATTTTGCGCACTGCTGGTGCATAAAGATCACAAACCAAACCACAGTAGAGAAATTCCTGCAGCCAGTCTACTGCAGAATGCAGATAGGATATTCAGAAATAACGAGCAGGATGACAGTGATGCATGCCATATTAGCCAGTGGCAAAATTTGGTGCATTTTTCTGCTGTTTCTTTCCTGAGGGTATTTCAAGACTCAATTTCCATTATTATTATTATTATTTTTTTTACAATCAGTGAGGCTACTTGCATAGAAATTAAAATTGATAACAGTATTTAGCAGTGGTCCCTCTGACACATTTGTAGCTTCACATTTGGTGAAGTAGTCAGAGCAAACGTAGAGCAAGTTGCACACCATGCTGTGCTGTAGTATCTGATCTATTTTTATGTCTCCATCTGGATGATAGCCATGCCCAAGGACAATTTGCTTTGGGTTATCAGGGTAATAGCTGATCATTTTTCAACAAAGACTACAACCCATTTTTAGAGACAGTAAAGCACCTCATTGTGTTGTGCTTGGAAGTTATGTTTTCAAAAGTTCTTATTGTCTAGTTAATTTTCAGTTATTCCATTGTTTTTCATTGCAGATTCAATTCAATTCATTTTATTTATATA
>JAPXFQ010002568.1:0-195287 GCA_028564705.1 Apricaphanius iberus
CTAAATAAGTTGGCAAGATACCCTGCATTCTCCTTTCTGGTGGAAAGAGTGTACAGCATCTGGTATTCCCAGGCAGTCTCCCATCCAAGTACTAACCAGGCCCAACCCTGCTTAGCTTCTGAGATCAAACGAGATCAGGCGTACAAGGGTGGTGTGGCCGTTAGCTGAAAGCCTGCAACAAAGTACTTCTTTAAACTGTCACAAAGCTGGGTTTAAAGCGTGGTAAGATGTTCCAACTATTTCTTCTGCATTGTTTTCATCACAAGTACTCAGGGCTCAAAAAAATATTTTTAGCTTTTAACTGTGAAAATAAAGTTGGCCAGATACCCTGCATTCTCCTTTCTGGTGGAAAAAGTGTACAGCACCTGGTATTCCCACGCAGTCTCCCATCCAAGTACTAACCAGGCCCAACCCTGCTTAGCTTCTGAGATCAAACGAGATCAGGCGTACAAGGGTGGTGTGGCCGTAAGCCGAAAGCCTGCAACAAAGTACTTTTTTAATCTGTCACAAAGCTGGGTTTGAAGCGTGGTGCAATGTTACAACTATTTCTTCTGGACTGTTTTCATCACAAGTACTCAGGGCTCAAAAAAAATTTTTAGCTTTTAGATGATCAGGCGTACAAGGTTGGTGTGGCCGTAACGTAAAATTGGCTGATTATGTACGTGTTCTAGATCCATGCACTTATTTATATATATATTCAATCATACTCAATAACTCTGACCACGCAACCATCACTTCAACATAAAAAGACGGCACTCCAAACAACATACTACTCCTTCCTCTCACATCCAGAGAGGTGTGTGCGTAATACTTAATTTGTAACCCATAAAAACATTTTGTGCGTAACTGTGTGTACTTACAGTTGTGTAATCATATATACACACAAATATCAAAAACGTACAAGTACGAAATACAATTTACGCACGCACAACTTGAAATTATACCAGCTTAAAGCTAACTATGAATTCAAAAGGGCCCTACACATACAATCCTCAAATATGTATGCACCAAACACCTGATACACACAGACAATACTACAGATCATAGTTACTACTGCAAGACGGTGGTTGAGACTCTTTTCACTTCTGGAGATTTGTGCATAGATGATGCGTTTGAATGCTGATCGAATGCTGGGTTCTATGAGTTTTCTCTCCACCATTTTCCTCCAACGTTTTTCCTTCTATAGCTGTTACTGAAGTGACAAATACTTGTAAAAGAAAGAAAAAAGGAATTAGGCATCACTCGAAATTTACTATTTTAAACCTAAAAATAATATTTAAAATATTATCCTTTTCTGAGACGTAGAAATAACATGGGTAAAAAAAACAAAAAAAACACCACTAGGTGGTGGTCTGGTTGTGTTTGCTGAAGAAATCTGGTAGACTGAGAGGGTAAGATCTAGCTGCAGGCGTAACCCCCACAAAACACGTCCCCAGGCGACTCAAGCTCAACTGAAGCAACATGGCCGCCGCAAGCAGTGTGTCTCCAGGCAGGAGAAATCACTCACGGCAGCTCTTCAGAGATTTCTCCCTCGGCCCCAACCCCTGGAATGATGTTAAGTTAAGCGTGTTTCCTTATGTATTTTGTTGTATACTTTTGGAAGTGCTAATACACTATAATAAAGTTATTTTAGGCTTGCTAACATATCAGTTCCGAAGGATGCAAATTAATCTAGCAGGTACTGTAGGCTACTCAAGCCACCTGAAATGTAGTTAATCCTTCACTCATAAACATAAATATAAGCATGTCCAGAAAGTATAACCGACTTTTGTTCACTGTAGTATCAGTTTTGAGCTTGATAACTTTGCTTGTATTTAAGCTAAGCAACGAGGCAAGAGAAACGTTACCATAGCAACGCGTAGGCACACTCGATCTCTGTTACAGAGTAACGTGAGGTAACAGACTTAAGTACATTCTTTATGTTTTGTTAGAAATCAAATTAATGTAAGCATGAGCGCTGTTAATGTTGAAACATGCAGATGCCCATATCACACAGCATCAAGATTTTACCCTGTTGTGTTGGAAGCGGTTTAGAGAATGGATGGATGTATGGATGGAAGTTGGAGAAGCTAAAATCTACTACAGAAAGATACACTTTTGTACAAACCAACTACTTCTTCCAATTTTATCTTTAAAAGTAGGGGCTTTTTACTGTGTTTGAATTCCTATTTCATGAATCATAAAAATACTACAGGCAGAACTCTTTCAGAAATGTTGATTTTTGCTAATTAAACTTTTTGTCTTGTTTTAGGGGCTAAAGGCAAGACTGCTTCTTCTGGAAGAAATACATCCGTATTGGGGCAAAGAATTTGCTAACTGTAGCATGGAGGTAGAATAAATCCAGTTACCCACCTTGTGCTTAAAATACAGTATTAACAACCTTCAAACACCACAGAACCTATGATCTCAGTATACTGTAGTTCCTCTAGTGGTCTGTTGTAAAAAAATAGTCTTGCTTTCACAGACTTACACAGTTGTCTGTTTCCCCTTTTTTTTTTCATGTTTTAGTAAAATTTCTGAATAAAAAAATAATTCCATGCACATGTGTGCTACATATATAATATTTAACTACTCAAGTTAATGGACAATTCTTTAAAAGTTTTGTTTTTTTGTAGTCTGCGTTTCTTGATTTCTTCTGTTTCAGAGATGAAACGGCAGGAGGCTGATGAAAGAGGAGAGACGGGATGGATAAACAATTCTGTTTATTCTTGTCATATTTGTTGTTTAGTTTTCAACTAGTGATTCTCATTCTTATTTTCACAGTTGATTTACAATTGGTTTTAACATGACCATAAAGATAACTCTGAACAATTTAAAAATGTCAAATGAATGTAAATAAAAACAGTAAAACAATAGGTAAAGGAAATAAAATAATTAGAGAAGGAAAACTTATGTGGCCTACATACAGGATGAACCTGAATAAACATTGCCTGGGCCAGTCTTTAAACTTTAATAGAATAAACAGAAAGTATCTGGTAGATGTGCTGGATCTACTAAAGAAAAATCAGATTTAGATGAGGAGCTGCGACATATAAGTGGGATATCATACAAGCAGGTCTGCAGAGAGTGCTCTGGGTAGCTTCATTATAGTGTCCACTGCTTCGTCCATCAACAAATTTTGTAACTTCTCAATCCAAAATTGTCATATCTATAAGTATATTACCAGGACAGTTGGTCCCACCAGAGAACCCTGCTGACTGCCTCCAAACCAACTCTTCCTCATCTTCTGCTATTCTTTAAGCTCATCCTCAGGGACCACAGCATCATCAGTGCTGAACCAGATGTGGAGAAGCCTGCATGCTGAGATGACCTGAATTGTTGCAAATGGAAAATTGTTCGATTTTGCCACTTGGTTTTGTTAAAAACAAAACAAAAATTTCCAAGAGATATATTCAGATTACCATTGTAAAAGCAGTTATTCAAATTCAGTTTCTGATGACAAAGTATCTTTATGATTCAAAAATAGGGATTTGATTTCGAACAAAACATAAAGAATGTACTTAAGTCTGTTACCTCACGTTACTCTGTAACAGAGATCGAGTGTGCCTACGCGTTGCTATGGTAACGTTTCTCTTGCCTCGTTGCTTAGCTTAAATACAAGCATAGTTATTAAGCTCAAAACTGATACTACAGTGAACAAAAGTCAGTTATACCCTCTGTACATGCTTATATTTATGTTTATGAGTGAAGGATTAACTACATTTCAGGTGGCTTGAGTAGCCTACAGCACCTGCTAGATTAATTTGCAGCCTTCGGAACTGATATGTTAGCAAGCCTAAAACAACTTTATTATAGTGTATTAGCACTTCCAAAAGTATACAACAAAATACTTAAGGAAACACGCTTAACTTAACATCATTCCAGGGGTTGGGGCCAAGGGAGAAATCTCTGAAGAGCTGCTGTGAGTGATTTCTCCTGCCTGGAGACACACTGCTTGCGGCGGCCATGTTGCTTCAGTTGAGCTTGAGTCGCCTGGGGACGTGTTTTGTAGGGGCTACGGCTGCAGCTAGATCTTACCCTCTCAGTCTACCAGATTTCTTCAGCAAACACAACCAGACCACAACCTAGTGGTCGTTTTTTAAATTTTTTATCCATGTTATTTCTACGTCTCAGAAAAGGATAATATTTTAAATATTTGTTTTAGGTTTAAAATAGTAAATTTCGAGTGATGCCACATTAATTTTTTCTTTCTTTTACAAGTATTTGTCACTTCAGTAACAGCTATAGAAGGAAAAACGTTGGAGGAAAATGGTGGAGAGAAAACTCATATAACCCAGCATTTGATCAGCATTCAAACGCATCATCTATGCACAAATCTCCAGACTTGAAAAGAGTCTCAACCCCCGTCTTGCAGTTGTAACTATGATCTATAGTCTTGTCTATGTGTATCAGGCGATTGGTGCATGCATATTTGAGGATTGTATGTGTAGGTGCCGTTTTGAATTCATAGTTAGCTTTAAGCTGGTGTAATTTCAAGTTGTGCGTGCGTAAATTGTATTTCATACTTGTACGTTTTTGATATTTGTGTGTATATATGATTACACAACTGTAAGTACACAAAGTTATGCACAAAATGTTTTTATGGGTTACAAATCAAGTATTACGCACACACAAATCCAAAGTTACACACAAAGATGCTGACACAAGTTACAAATCAAGTATTACGCACACACAAATACAAAGTTACACACAAAGAGGCTGACACAAGTTACAAATCAAGTATTACGCACACACAAATGATGTGAGACTATTTTCTCTCCATACTTCCTCATTAGGAGCATAAAGATATATTAACTAAAATTTTATCCCACAAAAATCAAACATTATCACTAACAATCTCCCATTTGTATCCCTGTAAATCAATTTTTCATTTTGCACACAATCATCCTTTACCATTATAGTTACACTACACGCTTTCACCGACCCAAGACTTGTGTACATTTTCCCTTTCCATTCTTCTTTCATCTCCATTTCTTTTTCCTTTGTCCAGTGTGTTTCCTGTAGGCAAATTATTTCACATTCTAATTGCCTTAGGACCATCCTTGCCTTCCTCATGTTCCTCAGTCCATTACAGTTTAAAGAAGTGATTCTTAGTGATGTCGTCGCCATCAGCTTTTTTTATTCATAATAGTTTATACTTAAGACAGTTACCCATCTATCACTTTCCAGTGTGATTTCGTCCTTTCCTCTTTCCCAGGATCCAATGAGTCCTTTTTCCTGATCCTGTTTCACTCCTTCTCCCTGGCTGCAGAGATGATGTAAGCACACCTTTTCGTCAGCCCGGCACATCCAGTCCATCCGTCTGAGACGCTCCATCTCCTCACGTCCCACGTCCCCCGAATGCACCGCAGCCGGGATATGCGCATCTCTTCCTCCCCTGGGCAAATTAAACTCATTTTTAGTGTACAGGTAGTCAGTCATTTTTAAAATGTATTTAAATTTAATTAATTAATTTTTTATTTTACTTAAACTCCATTTCCATTGGCGGATAAAAAAAAGAACACCACACAGACTGTATCAGAATGATAAGGATGCCCGTATTTCCTATCCTATCTTCCAACAGGAGCGTCCCGAGCATGCCATCTTTTACACTACGCAAGAGATCACAACATGGGAGGTGGAGAAAAAGTCTCAGATTTGCTGTCATGTTTATTTTGGTTTTTGCTTTTTTATACGTCTTCTAGAGAGCCTGTCCGGATTTTGACGTTTCTTTAGAGCGGCCAGCTCATAGTCCATCTCCGACTCAGATGACGTGATGGTCTTGGGCTCAGGGCATGAATCCGGCACGGAAGGTACCGCAAACATGTTACCTTGAAAATCAGAGGAAACTCAGAGACGCTACAACCCACCTTCAAGGCCAACGGAGGCTCCCCATCACAACCAGTGCACTCATTTAACATCCGCGGAATAGGCTTCTGTCCCAGCAAGCCAGCCCCCCCCCCGCCTTTCGCACCATGTGCTGGCCAGATCCATTAGGGGTGGGGCCGACCATCTGCTCTAGGTTTTCTAATAGCTCCTCTTCTTCACTGGTGTTACACATACAATTATTTTTGCTATTGAAACAAACTGAACATCTCTCCAAACTCTTGTACGCCTGATCTCTGAACATAGCGGGGACGTCACTACTCTTGTGTCCCCAATCTTAAATCCTTCCAAGAGACGGTCCTTCGCCACCTCATTCGACATTGTGATCTCATATGATTGGGGTCCAGTCTGGGTGCAGCCAAGAATACCTCCACAAAGAATCCTTATCGATCTAATCACTAGCAGGGGGGATATCTTTTCCTGTCCTTCTAGGTCTATTTTAACAGTCAATTCTTTTTTCATTCTCGAATTACTTATCTTATCATTCTTTGTTTTTCCGTCATCTATTCCTTGTCCGTTTTCCTTTTCCATTGTCAGCGCCTAGTTGTCCATCCAGTACATACAGGCACCTGCCCCTACAGACAAATTCTGTAGGGGAGGGATAGCTTAAATAACTAAAGTTAAGAAAACTAAACTCAAAATCATCTAATCAGGTTTTAAGTCTCTGAATAGGTGTTCAATTTACAGTCAGTTTTTGACAGTGCCAGGATGGCATGTGTGGTCATAAGAAAGAACTCCATAAACAAACCCTTCTCCTTCCAAGACTTGAGTCAAAGCAATTAACTGATTTCACCTACAGTGGAGGTGTCTGCAGTAATTAAGCCTATTAGGAAAAAAATTGTTCCAACGATGTCAGTACATAGAGGAAATTAGCATGTGTGCTCTGTGAACAGTACATCATATATTCATGCTTTTTGTTTTTGGTGATGTTGAGTTTGGTGTTCTTTGTTAGTTTCACTGTGGGCCTGAAAAGCTCAGTTGGTAGAGAATCAGACTTTTAATCTGAGGGTCCAGGGTTCAGGTCCCTGTTCAGGTGTGTTTGTCCTAAATATTGAGTAAGTAGACAAGGTTGTTAAGTACTATGTCTGCAGGTCGAGGGTGTTGAACCCTTTTCAGGCTATTGTACTTTCAGTCTTTACCCTAATAACGGAGAAAGTAGACAAGCTATTTAAACACTATGGCTACGTCCACACTAAGCCGATAAGGTTATACAGGCAGTTAGATGCCTAATGTTATCTACTCAACACGAGCATATACGCCTCCGTTCAAGGTCCCATGATTGCGCAATCCCATACGACCTGTGCAAAAAATGGGCATGCGCAAAAAGACGCACGAAACACGCATATAATCTATGTGACACCAGCGCCTACATAATATATACAAGAAGCTCTACAGCACAGTACATATCTGCTTCTCCCGTTAACCGAAGAGAACAATAGCTGCTCAGAAGAAGAGAGAGTTTTTGGTGTGGACAGTCGACGAGATCAATCGTTCATTCTCCCTTCTTGTGGAAAAAGCTTACAGCACATGGTATTCCCAGGCAGTCTCCCATTCAAGTACTAATCAGGCCCAACCCTGCTTAACTTCTGAGATCAAACAAGATCAGGGTGGTGTGACCGTAAGCGATACAGATGCCACGAAGCACATTTTTAATCTTTAACAAAGCAGGGCTGGAATCTTTGTACAAGTAACAACTATTTATTCGTCATGGTTTTTCATAATAAGTACTCAGGACTAAAAAAAATATTTTTTGCTTTTAGGTATGAAAATACAGTTGGCAAGATATCGTTCATTCTCCCTTCTTGTGGAAAAAGCTTACAGCACCTCATATTCTCAGTCTCCCATGCAAGTACTAACCAGGCCCAACTCTGCTTAACTTCTGAGATCAAATGAGATCAGGCGTTTTTTCTTTTTTTTTCTTTTATTATCAAAAAGTACAACAAAATACACACTTTTAATCAATATATAATAATCCATTCCAACAACACATTATTACAAAAGAAAACAAAAACATATTTACAATAATCAAAATGCCAAAATAAAGGAATCTCCTTGCTGTTTAACAAACTGATTTTGTACAATAATAATGCTTTGTGACAGATTAAAGTAGTACTTTGTCGCAGGCTTTCGGCTTACGGCCACACCACCCTTGTACGCCTGATCTCGTTTTAACTCAGAAGCTACGCAGGGTCGGGTCTGGTGAGTACTTGGATGGGAGACTGCCTGGGAATACCACGTGCTGTATGCTTTTTCCACCAGAAAGGAGAATGCAGGGTATCTTGCCAACTTTATTTTCACACCTAAAAGCTAAGAACGCCTGATCTCGTTTGATCTCAGGAGCTAAGCAGGGTCGGGCCTGGTTAGTAATTGGATGGGAGACTGCCTGGGAATACCAGGTGCTGTAAGCTTTTTCCACCAGAAGGGAGAATGAACAATATCTTGCCAACTGTATTTTCACACCTAAAAGCTAAAAATGTTTTTTTTTAGCCCTGAGTACTTATGATGAAATCAGGCAGAATAAATAGTTGTAACATTGTACCACACTTCAAACCCAGCTTTGTGACTGATTAAAGAAGTACTTTGTTGCAGGCTTACGGCCACACCACCCTTGTACGCCCGAGCTCGTTTGATCTCAGAAGCTAAGCAGGGTTGGGCCTGGTTAGTACTTGGAAGGGAGACTGCCTGGGAATACCAGATGCTGTATGCTTTTTCCACCAGAAAGGAGAATGCAGGGTATCTTGCCAACTTTATTTTCACACCTAAAAGCTACAAATATTTTTTTTAGCCCTGAGTACTTATGATGAAAATAATGCAGAAGAAATAGTTTTAACATTGTACCACGCTTCAAACCCAGCTCTGTGACAGATTAAAGAAGTACTTTGTGCCAGGCCTTTGGCTTACGGCCACACCACCCTTGACACGCCCACTTCCTGTATGTGAGTGAATTGTTTGGTGTGGCAATAGAGCAGAGACTGGAGAGGAGTGTCAATTTAATTTGGTATGAACACCTATTTATCGATGTACTTTTGAATTCTTTTTTTTTTGTTAGATATTTCCATTTTTCCCTCCCCTACAGATTTATCTGTAGGGGTAGGCGTTTTTTGTTGTGTGTTTTTTCCGGATGGACACAATGGAATTGACCAAGGAAAGGAATCTGGACCATGCCAAGGAGAAAGAAAATGTTGGGGAAAAGAATGAAAAGATAAGTAATAATCAAATGAGAAAAGAGCTGACTGTTAAGATTGAGATAGATGGAGATGAGAAAATAACACCAATGCAGGTTATCAGGACAATAAGGTTGTTGTGTGGAGGGATATTGGCCTGCACACCTACAGGAGTAAAAACATATGAAATTACCTTGTCAAATGAGGTAGCGAGAGATAGGCTTCTGGAGGGTTTTCGGATTGGGGACACAAGGGTGGTGGCATCTCAGTTAAGAACAAATGAGATGATTGTCTCCTTTCTTCATCTGCCTAGCTATATTGAGGATAAGGAGATATTAGAGAAGATTAGCTGCTGGGGTGTCACTGCTGTGTCCCCAATCAGGAGAAGAGTATGGCCTGGAACTATTGTCTTTGATGGTACGAGATTCCTTAAAGTAAGGTTTAATGAGGACACTTCCTCGCTCCCTTATTTGACCAAATTCTTAACGGAAAATGTAGCAAGATATTATAGGGTTGATTCATGATAGACAAGCAAAAGTATGCAGGTTGTGCTTGAGTCCGGATCACATCCTCAGGGAGTGTCCCGACTTCCTGTGTAATAGATGCAAAAGACAGGGCCATTATGCGAGGGAATGTCGGGGGGAGATAGAGAAGTGTGTTATTTGTTTTAATAAAAAAGAAGAGTGCATATGCAATGAATCCTCTGAAGAATCAGACTCTAATGTAGAAGAGAGAGCACCTGTTGAGGTTGAGACGGAGGGGGTGAGTGAGGAAGAGCTGCAGCCTGGGCAAGAAGCCCATGAGGACGGAGCCGACTCAGCTCAGGAGATTGAGAGGACTCCTAAGGGAGTACCGATGAAACAAATGCAGCGGGTATTTGGTGTATCTCAGGGTCCAGCAAAGGGGAGTAAACCTAGTGCGGATGCTACCCCGGAGCTGGCGGGGGGGGTGGTGATGGACAGCCCCACCCCAGGTGAATCTGGCCATCATGATAGTCATCTGGAAGAGAGGCCTGGCTCGCTGGGACAGAAGCCTATGCCGCAAAGAAATAGGTTGAGTCTAAAAGGTCATACTGGGGCATCAGGGGTTAAGAGTTTTGCTTCTGATGACTTAGACGCCTGTTTGGAAAGCCAAAAAGGCTTGTTAGCGGCACCTTCCGTGCCAGATTCACGCTCTGTAAGCTTGTCCATTACAACATCTGAGTCGGAGATGGAGTTTGACCTTGCAGCTAGCAATAAGCGTCAAAACCCTGACAGGTGCTCCAAAAAAGCAAAAAAGAAAGTCAAACCAAAAGATTAGACACAATGAATAGGAGTGTGTTTCTCTGTCTCCTTTGTAATGAGCCTTGTAAGTTCCCTGTTGGAGTTGGGACGGTACCTGATGGATCTGATCCAATGCACGACCTTGTTGTCCTGATCAAGGCTGGTTGGATGATTTTCCTGTTTCCCTGTGTAAATGATTTTTGTGATCAGTGCACAATATATAAATGTTTGAAATGTGTACTGATGCACTTTTCCTCTGATCGAAGGAATAATGTCTTGAAGACTCAGCGGAGGAAAGAAGAGCTGATATATGGAGAGAAGCTGGACTTACATCTCTCTGTGATACTTTGTAATGGAGGAATAATGCATCAATGGATCTTTTCCAGAGAGAATTATATGGAAGGACAAAAACTGGGCTGGTCCTCTTACCACTCTCAAAGACCTTTATGGATAAAAATAAACTACAGAACTGAAAGAGTGAATGGTGGAAGAACAATGGAGCACCTTGATTATTTCTTGAACTACTTCATATCTGGATTTAAAGATCCTGCTGGGGAAGAAAAAACAAGCAAGAGTTATATGGAACTTTACTTCTTTTGATAGTCATAGAACTAGATGAACAGTTTTTTAAAAATCACTTCACTGAACTGTAACGGATTGAGAAATATAGAAAAACTGGAGCTTATACTAAAGCAAGCAGATGGAGACATTCTCTGCTTGCAAGAAACACACTGGACCGATGATAAAAAGGATGAAGCATCACACTTATGGAAAGGTAAGATATTTTCTCTTCATAGCTCTATGAAATCGTGTGGAGTTGCAATTCTATTGAAAGGTAATAGAGTGAAAAACGAAAAAATTATTTCTAGTGACAGTGAAGATAGATTACTAGTTTTGGATTTTTGTTTTGAAGACACCGAATTAAGATTAATAAACATTTATGCGCATAACGATGAAAAAGCCAGGAAAAACTTTTTTGAAAAAGTCAGAAAAATTTGTAAGAAAAAAACAATAATTGTTGGCGACTTTGATGTTAAATTATCAACTATGGGTATCGGATTATATGATAAATCCAGGACAGATGTTTCTAGAACCGAATTAAAAGACATGATGCTAGAGAAAAACTTAATTGATCTTTGGAGGACAGAAAATCCAACTACTAGGGCTTTTTCACGAAGACAACTTGTTAAAAATTCATTGAAGCAAACAAGAATTGATTTATGCCTTGTAACTGATAAAATAATTAACTTGACGAGTAATATGAAATATACCTTTTTACCCACCCTGTAGTGATCATGCAGCTTACTCGTTTTCAGTCGAAACAAAATTAAAAACAAGAAATGGAGGAACTTGGTGTTTAAATAATAGTTTATTGCAAGATAAAAAGTATAGAAAAATTATTAATGATTTCATAATGTGTGAGTTAATTGACAAAGAAATATATAGTGACAAATTAGTGTGGTGGGAAAATGTAAAAAAACAAATCAAAACTAAAAGTATAATATTTGCTAAAGTAAAAAATAATATAAAAAATCAAAAAATTAACAAACTAAAAAATGAAATAGAAAAGAAGTGAGAGCAATAGAAAAAAAATCCAATGAGAGATAAAACAAAATATATCCAATTAGATTTAGATTTAAAAGATTTAGAGAGAGAGAGATGGGAAGGGGAAAAAATAAGAAGTAGGGCAAAATACATAGTAGAAGGAGAGAAAATTTCGAATATTGAAAAGAGAGTATAAGGACCGATTATGTGTCACTTTTTAATCGAAGTTTGATGGATTAAAAGGGGGCGGGGCGATTAAAGAGGGCGGGAGGGTCAAAGGTCATCTCCTGGGGCTAAACAGTTGATTGGGGGAGGGGCAAAGGTCAAAGGTCATCGCCTGGGGCTAAACAGTTGATTGGGGGAGGGTCAAAGGTCAAAGGTCATCGCCTGGGGCTAAACAGTTGATTGGGGGAGGGGCAAGGGTCAAAGGTCATCAACTGGGGCTTAACAGGTGGTTGGGGGAGGGTTAGAGGTCACTCAAAAGGTCAAATAAGCTATTAGGGAGGGGCTATGCCCCGCGGGCAAAATACTTTCTGTCAAACTCACTCGTGAAGCTGGCGCCGGTTAGGGAGGGGTTGGGGTTACCAGCGGTCAAAACTTTCTGTCAATCTCACTCGTCAAACTGGCGTTGAGGCGTGGTTTTGTAGGAAAGGAGGAGTCGGTGTTTCTTTCGCCAAAAAATCGGAACCACCAGATTCATTTTCCTTCAGAAAAGCGTCGGAGCAGGTCGTGTAAAAGCAGAAGGGAAGCGCAGTAATTCTCCCATCCAGGGCTGAAAAATGGTGACACTCTTGCTCTTTAAATTTGTATTACAAAGCCAGGAACTTATGTTGTTCTCAAAAAGAAGGATGCAAAAGGCGAGTGAGAGTGATTTTGCACCAGCAAGAAATGTTCTTTCTATTTTAGGAAAAAAAGAAAACACTAAAAAAACTATGCTTTAAGAGAAATCAAGGTTTAGTTCTGAGGATGAGGACGAGCATCTTTTTCACACAACAGTGCATGGTTATAAGAGTGCGTCGAGGCCTCCACTCAACTCTGCGTCTCAGGGTTACACCCCCCTGTACGACCCCTCCGCATCAAACGGTTGTTTCGTAATGCCCAATTTAACCCCATGCAACAAATGGCTGTTCTTGATAGAGTCGTTTGATAATGAACAATTTGACCCAGAACCAGTATCAAATAACGCTCAGAGGGTTGGGGACAGTATATGTTAAACATATCGGCGCCTGAATTTGTCTGGTTGATGTGCGTCGCTCAAACATTTATAGACTTTCCCCAAACACCCCTTTGTTACGCTCTTACCCTCTGGTTATATCCTGCCGGCGTCATCTCATCGATCGCTGGGGTGGGGTGGGGTGGTCTCACGTCTGGGAACGACCCGTGGCCGTATGTTCTACATATCGGCGCCTGAATAAGTCTGATTGATGGGTATCACTCACCTTTGCTAGGAGGCCCTAAGACCCTTCAGGCTATACATTTTGTTGTGGTATAAATCAACCACCCCAGATTCAGGATTATTGGAAATATGGCTCATAGAGAAAAAGAGTTGTTCACAGAATACACTCAGAGACTCCGCTTCAATTCACCTTTGCAAAGCGGAGAACACCACAGCTCTCACAGACCCGCGTCTGTCTTCAGCAGCTGTCAGTATGTGTTCTGGTGCTCTCTCCGCAACAGGCTTGTTTTATTGAAAAACACACAGCAGTACGAGCCTCCTACTTACGTACAAACAAAGAGCTCTACAGTTTCAAAGTTCAGTACTCTTCCACTAAAAGTTTTTCAACTCAGTGACCTGTCGTTCCACATACACATGAATGGTCAGCAGACGAATCATAGTTTTCCCATACCTTTTGCTTCCCCGAGACCTTGAATAGTTCATGTGTGAGTTATGTTTCTTATTATCCCAGCACAGCGTTCCTTAACTCCCTTTTCTCTCCTTGTTTCTGCTTAGACTCAGCTTTGTCCTCCTAGATAACCACCTGCCATAGACACTGAGTTTTCCCACGATCACAGATTCACATAATTGTAATTGTATATATGACCCTTACATAAGTATATGTTCTTACTACTTCACTACACACAAAAATGTTTACCCAAATATATGTAAAGCATATAAAAGTATTAATATTCTTCAATTTTCAGTATTATAAGACCACTAACAACACGATGCACACACGGCACAACAGACCGCAGATTCGCCAGGATGCTGATGCATTTAGGTAACACGTCAAGAATTAGTTACTCTCACTGCTAAAATCATCTTTAAAATACCCGGGTGTGTTCTTTTATTAGTGGAAGCCCAGGTGCTGCGGAGTCAAGATAACGAAGAGGGTGAGTGACTTATTTTTAATTCTCTTAGCTACTCTCACTGTTTAAATCATCTTTAAAATACCCGGGTGTGTTCTTTTATTAGTGGATGCCCAGATGCAGCGGAGTCAAGACAACGAAGAGGGTGAGTGACTTATTTTTAATTCTCTGTCATTTCAAATCTCCGATTTAACTTTTTTAAATGTCCCCAGACACAGATGCTGAGCTCACACGCGTGTTGGACATCGGAAAATCCATATCTGTATTTACGCGAAATGTGTCACTTTACATAGAGGGGAAAAAAAATTTTATCTGTTATTTTTTTTCTTTTAAGACTGGGATGCCCTTATTGACACCCAAGAGATTAGTTCAACAGTTCAATTTATACAGCCCGCGATCCCCGAAAGCAGGCCTGGTAAGTTTTTATTTTATTTATTATGTATATTTATTATAACGATCACTACTAACAGCATTCCCATTTCGCATAGATTCTCCGGTTATAATTAGCGATGATGATGAATATGGTGAGTGTTAAAATAACATTGCTATATACATATATATACATATTGAAGAAAGTGGAGAATATTAATACTTTTATATGCTTTACATATATTTGTGTAAATATTTTGTGTGTAGTGAAGTAGTAAGAACATATACTTATGTAAGGGTCATGTATACAATCACAATTATGTGAATCTGTGATCGTGGGAAAACTCAGTGTTTATGGCAGGTGGTTAGACAGAGGACAAAGGAATCTAACTAGAATCAAGGAGTGAAAAGGGAGTCACGAGCGCTGTGCTGGGAACTATTCAAGGTCTCGGGGAAGCGAAAGGTATGGGAAAACTATGATTCATCTGCTGACCATTCATGTGTATGTGGAACGACAGTTCACTGAGTTGTAAAACTGATTCTTGTGCAATGGAAATTTACTGAACAATGGAAATCTACTGAGACATGTAACTGAAGAAATGATGTGCTTGCACTTTTTGAGATGTTGCGAACTGCTGTGTGTGATTCAATAAAACTAGCCAGTTGCGGGGAAAAGCCCCAGAACACATACTGACAGCTGCTGAGCTGTGGTGTTCTCCGCTTTGCAAAGGTGAATTGAAGCTGAGTCTCTGAGTGTTTATGTTGATCAACTCTTTTTATCTACAAGAAACGTCTCCAAGAATCCTGAACCTGGGGGTGGTAGAATTATACCACAACAATTTATGTATGTATTATTTAACTTCTGTGTCTGTTTATTTTTTATTTTTTTTATTTCTTATGTATGTCATGTAGAAGCCCCTGTAAGAGACGGTAGAGAGCCGATCATAGAACAAACTCCTACGATTGGAAGAGGTCTGTGTTAAATAACACCCAGTTAATTAATTTCATATCTCTGCATCATTAATGTGGCTTTATTATGCTGCAACATAGGTTGTTAATGAATGGTATTTTTTTAAAACAACTACAACCATTATTTAATACTTAATCTTTGTATTTTTTCCATATCGTGCAGGATCACCGGGGAGAGACGAAGAAGAGTCACGTGAGGAGGCGGAGGAGACGGACTTTGGTTAGCGTTATTACAACAACAAAAATAACATTGTCTAATTAATTTAATAAATTAATGTGTTATTAATGCTTTTTTAAATGCCCTTTAATCGGTAGCTGTGGTGAATGAATCGCCAATAACAGATGCTGTGCCTATACACAGAGGTGTGTGTCGGCTCGTTTCCTATTTAAAAAAATAAATAAAATAACAATGACACTATTTAATGCATAATCGTTGCATTTTCCATGGCATGCAGGATCACTGGGTAGCGACGAAGAAGAGTCACGTGAGGAAGTGTAGGAGACGGCCAATGGTTAGCGTTATTACAAAAAATAACATTGTCTAATTAATTTAATAAATGGATGTGTTATTGATGCTTTTTTCATTTCTTTTAATCGGTAGCGGGGGTGAACGAACAGCCAAGAACAACTGTTGAGCATACACGCAGAGGTATAGGTCGTTTTTTCTTTCAAATATCATCACCATGTATGTTTATACAGATTCACTTATTTTAATTTTTATTATTAGGAAGGAGAGCACAGAGAGAAAACGATCATAGCAGAAGGGGAAGAAGAAGAAGAAGAAGAAGAAGAAGAAACAACTCTCTATGGGCCAGGAATGTTTTGGAAAGAGCAGTTTTCACCATGAACCAGATGACTGGAGTGTGTTTAAGATTGTTGGACCAGTTGTGAGTAAAGGGTGTTTTCTCTAAAAAAATAAATAAATAAATAAAAAGACGTCGTCGGTCGTACACTGCTTTAAAATAATAAAACGAGATGGCTCACAATCCGTGTGGATCCGGTTCACAGAATTTTGACCGTTTAGATGCTCTACTAAGCTGTTTAAAAGCGACCCTCCCGAGGCCTCTGGGGAGTTGGCGGTGTCGATTTTGACTGAGTCGGCCCTAAACTCTACCGCTGCGAGTGTGGTCTTCCTACGCAATGCCGCGGAGCAAATCTCCGCTCCACAAAATACAGCACCAATACAGCAGAACTATCTTCCATGTGCTGAAACGAGTAATCTCGTTTCTAATAATCGTTTAGAAAATACAAATGATCCTTTGTTGAGTCTAGACATAATTAACGAATATATCAACCAATTAAATGTGGAGGAGCCAACAGGTTTGTGTTTGCTGAGAGAGGCCGTTTCTGCCATAGCAGCATCTCCACCGTTAGAAGGAGGGGAAATAATCCAACAGTCCTATCCGCTCTGTGCTGAAACGAATACAGATGTTTCTAATAACGATCTAGATAAAATAAACGCCGAAATTGCTTTACTAAATCAAAACGAAATAAACGTTTCACCATACGTCCAACAAATGGTTTCAGCCACGTGATGGGTCTTTGTTGATTCAACCAAACACCAATACATTATCGCCAGATATTTTACAAGAACAGAGGGTTAGAACTGGAGTCATATGTACACCACCACATTCATCACAAAATGGATGTGTGGTGTTTTCTACAGATCAAATTACAGAATCCCCAACTCAAACAGGTGGCGCTGTTACACCCCAACCACAGCAGCAGCAGCAGACCGATGATGGCTTTATTTTAACTCAATGTGATAGCGATCAAATAATTGAACGCCCCTCTTTTAAGAACGTTGAAATTAGGCATGATTTAATCATACCTGTACTGCAGCAGCCTGATTTGGCACTATTCTACAGAAATGTCATGGGTCAATTAGCTGAGCTGGCTGATAGAGTTACCAATCGTGTGAATGTGAACGATTTGGTTCAGATTGGATTGGTTGCTGGTAAACAGCACCATCATAGAACGTTTGTAGTTGACACACAAGATATTTTAGACCAGTTTGCAACGTTTCTGGAAGAGGTTGTTCAGTCTAACGCGGATATCTGCGCCCGCGAACGTTTACAATTTATCATTCAGATAATCAATAACCCTCGTGGGGGTGGGTTGGGAAAAAGGAGAATACAAACGTTGCTGGGTGACGAGTTAATTAAGAATAAGAGAAGACATCTGTACATCGTAAATAACCGTCATGACCAGATTTTTTTTGCCATCTGTCTAGCCTATGTATTAAAACCTGGATGTACAGACCAGGATGCTGTGATACGAGGGGCTTCTCTACAGGAAAGAGCAGGCCTATCAGATCAAACCCCTGTTTCATTTTCAGATGTCGGCAGATTCGAACAATTAGTCGGTAGAAAAATCGTGATATTCCACAGAAACAATCTAAAAAGCATGTTACAAAAGTTTGAAACAGAATTTCCCGACAGATCAAACCCGGTGTTCCTTTTTTTACACCATAACCATTATTATGGAATAAAAAATTTAAAAGCATTCATAGGCTCAAAAAACATCTGCTCACACTGCTTCCAGCCCTTTGAAAAACCAGAGCGTCATTGGTGTGATGCTTACTGTCCGGTTTGTTTAGGAACAGAATGCAAGCAGCTACAAAGACAGTTTATACAATGCACAGATTGTCTCCGGTTATGTTTTAATGCATTATGTTTTCAGAAACATAAGGCCCCGAGTGGAGACAAAAGCCTATGTCAGTTAAACAAAAAATGCCCTGATTGTGGTTACATGTACAGAGGTTCTGGTGCCGTGCATCAGTGTCCCAAACCTTCATGTCGCATATGTGGAGTTAAATTAGAGACGGGTGGGAGAAGAGACCATTTATGTTACATACAAACAACCTCTGTGGACACAGAGCTTAACAAAAAATGTTGTTACTATGATGTGGAAACTTTTCTATCAGCTGATAAAAAGTACATTCCCTATCTGGTTTGTATGAAAACGGATGATGGCAGGGAGAAATCTTTCTATGGCCCATCATGCATGATGGATTTTGTATTTTACATCAGGAGACCCGCTTTTTACAAGTATATGTTCATAGCCCAAAACGCCCGTGCCTTTGATTCATATCTAGTATTAGAAACCATGGCAAGGGTCGGTTTAACCCCGCAGATTCTTATGCAAGGTGCCAAGATTCTGTGTTTCATAGACCCGCATTACCGTTTGAAATTCATAGACAGCTTATCCTTTGTTGCTGCAAAGCTGGCCAAGCTCCCAGCTGCTATGAGGTTCACGGATATGACCAAGGGTTTTTTCCCACACAGATTCTCATCAGAGGAGAATTTAAATTACAGAGGCGTATACCCTCCTGCTGAATATTATGGTGTCAGCGACATGTCACAGCATGAACAGGAGGCATTCAATGCATGGTACAGTTCTGTGTCGGGCAATGTATTTGACTTTAGAGAACAGGCCATTCTCTATTGTCTAACAGATGTGCGCATCCTGCATGAGGCCTGTAAAAGATTACGTAATGAGTTATTCGATGATGCAAATATTGACCCGTTCAATCAGATAACCATCTCGTCTGCCTGTATGCAGGTCTTTCGAGCCAATTATCTACAACCTGAAACGCTGGCCATACCATCTCCGACAAATTACAATGAACAGTGTAAACGGTTTTCGTCACCCGCAATTCAATGGTTAGAATACCTGGCAGCCACAGAAAAAATAAAAATTATACATGCACCTAATGGGGGTGAACGTAAAATAGGGGCCTTTTTTGTAGACGTTTATGCAGAAATACAGGGGGTTAAACATTGTTATGAATTCTTGGGATGTTTTTTCCATGGCTGTGTCGAACATTGTTACCCATACGCAGAACATCCGTTCTTTAAAAAAACAAATGGGGAGATTTATGCGGAAACCATGGAAAGATTGCAAATGTTGGAAAACCAACACGGTGTTAAAGTTGTGCGCATATGGGAGCACGAGTGGTCAGAAATGTGTAAAACAGATCCTTCTGTCATCCGATTTCTGTCCAGTTACCAAACGCCCGAGCCGCTAGACCCTCGTGCCGCTTTGTATGGGGGCAGGACGTCAGCTGTGCGTTTAAGACACAGTGCAGCTCCCGATGAAAAAATTCTGTACGTAGACGTGACGTCTCTGTACCCGTTTGTAAACGCCACGAAAACATACGCCCTAGGCCATCCTGTCATAATTCGGGAGAATTTCTCCGCACCTATAGAGTATTTTGGTCTCATTAAAGCGGTTGTGTCACCCCCTAGGGGTCTCTTTTTCCCTGTGTTACCGGCAAAAATAAATGGGAAGCTAGTGTTCACACTTAATTTTTACCGACTACATCTGTACGTTTCTAAAAAGAAAACAGGAGGCGTCAGGTTTCCCCGAAGGGGTTATCGAACAAGAAAGCCAGGAGAAATACATCCGAGATTTCGAGACGAACCAAGGGATTCGTTTAGATCCCTCGAAGATTTGTGTAAACCCCGCAAAAAGACAGGTTGCAAAACTATGTCTGAACAGTTTATGGGGGAAATTTGGGCAGAGAAATGATTTAACACAGACCTCCATCATCAAAGAATCAGACGATTTTTTCAGTTCATGTTTTCAGGCATGTATGTCATAACGTATCTCCATTTTTTTGACACAGGTTCTGTTCTGCAGGGTCACAAAGTTACGGCTACCAGCTAAGACACAGTAAAAAAACTGTTTTGAAAGTCAAGGGGATCACGGAAAACGTCCAAACGACAGGTGCTGTAAACTTTGATTCTGTCAAAGATTTAGTGGAGGGGTATTTAAAGAACAATCGAAAAGAATGACATACCTGTCAAAACACCATTAGACGCGATAAAAGCGACTTTCATCTAACAAACGCATCATTTCACAAAAAAATTAGAGTTGTGTTCGATAAACGTCTTTTTTCAGACGGTAAAACGTTACCGTTTGGATATTAAAAAATGGATGAAGTTGAATTTGACCCCAGATTTAAAACACCCTTTTCCTGTCTAATAGCTGGTCCAAGCGGTTGTGGTAAATCAATGTTTGTGAAAAATGTATTGGAAAATTGTATACAAGTTTTGGATTCTGTACCTGAAAACGTGGTTTGGATTTACACTTCGTTTCAACCTATGTACAGTGAATTGCAAAAGATCAATAAAGCTGTGAAATTTGTAAAAGGACTTCCTGATTCTCTTGAGGATGAGGACCTCTTCCCTGCCCACCAGACACATCTTGTTATTCTGTGTGGCTTCTGAAAGTCCAGAGGTTATAAAGATTTTTACACAATACAGACATCACAAAAACATGAGTGTTTTCATGTTGTCCCAGAATGTCTTCCATCAGGGTAAACATGCAAGAACCATCAGCTTGAACAGTAATTACATGATCTTATTTAAAAACCCCAGGGATAGAGCGCAAGTTAGTGTTTTAGCACGACAGATTTTTCCTATTCAACACAGATACTTTATGGAGTGTTTTGCGGATGCCACAAAGAATCCATATGGTTATTTAATCATCGATCTCACTCACACATGCCCAGAACAGCTCAGATTACGGACAGGTTTGCTTCCTAGCGAACTGTCGGCTGTATATCTGCCAAAAACCAAGTGAGCCATCATGTCGGCACGTTTAAAAAGAAATGTACCGTTACTGAAAGCTTTTTTACAACTCCACTCCCAGCAAACGAAGGGAGATCTTAACACACTGTCCCCCCGACTTTCTACAGGCATTGTGTGAAATTGCCCTAAATGTGTTAAAAGGACATATAAAACTATCCCCAGCCCATTATAATAAGCTGAAAAAACAAAGGGGAACCCTTAGATTATTAGCTGATAAAAAGGTGGGGTTGAAACGCAAAGAAAAACAATTATTAACCCAGACAGGTGGGATATTTCCTCTGCTTGCCGCTGTCGTGCCGATTCTGGGGGAACTGATCGCGGGGGCCATTAGCCGGAGAAGATGACGCTAAGAGAAGCACAGAAGATGTTTTTGGTCAAACAGCGCAGGATGATATTGATGAAGACCTGAGAACCATATTAAACGATAATGGTCTAGCCCGTTAGGAAAAAAACTGAAAATATGAGACGCTTTTACAGAAATATCTAACTCTGGTCAAACAAGGTGAGCGAGATGACCATCGAGTCACCCTAACTCTTCACAAGACTCCGGAAGATTTATCCGATAAAAGATCAATAGTGGAAACTGACGATGCTGAAGCTGATGTTATGACAGATGTGTTGAGAGGCATACCTAAACGCGAGCGCAGAAGGACCGAATATATCATGCGTAAACTGACAAATACTAGCTGGACACCAAACGGGGAGTTTGTTCACAAGGGACAAGTAATTAACGGCTCTCACATCCTGGACCTTCTAAGGAATTTGAAACATCCTTTTAAAAGGCCACACACACACCCTAAAGGGTGGAACGAATTTCTGTATACCCTGGCTGATTTAAACATCCCTCTATCAACCATCAATAACCTGGCTGCTCGTGATCAATATCTAAGGATTAAATCGGACTATGATACTCCAATGCCAAAAAAGAAAACGGCAGTTTTGTCTCCCCGGTGGTCCATGGATGGCAGAACTGAGAAGATAAAAAACAAAGAAAAACAGTAGCCCTCTCTCCCCGATGGACCAGGGGCGGTGATAGGGGGGGCCTGCGTGAAACAACAAAACCCTCCAAGTGGGCTACATTATCACCTTAGAAATAAACCAGAATGTTTACATTTTAATAATAAAGTTTTATTTATTATTACAAACTTGTTGTACATTGTGTTTATTAAAAGCATGCATCAATAATGAAAAATTAAAACATGACAGTCCCTGAACATTTGTAGAGAACACGTGTTTTGAGTAAAACAAGCTGATTTTCTAATACAGGGCTGGTATTTATTAACAAACTCATAAACCATCAAATCATTTTTGTATACATCTTTAGAATATTTTGAAATTACATCGTGCATTGACAGGCCGGATCCCCTCAGAGCATAATAAAACACACAGTGGTGGCCGCAAACCACTGATTCGATGTCTTGAAATTGTTGATCGTGGTAAAATATTTTGGAAGATCTCTGTTTTAAAAAATCCAGTATACTCGAGGGGTAGTGGGCAAACTGCGGCGGTAATCCGTATGAATCGAAGAAAGTTGCACAATTACCCTCATCTAACGTTAAAGCCAACCAGTGTTCTCCTGGCATGTAAGATGGGTGGGTGTTGACGATGAAAAATGCCGGTCGTTGGAACAAAAGGGGGAGCAGCGCTAGCTGATCTGCCGCCCAAACACCGCAGAACATCTCATCGAGCAAGTTATGAAGTAGCGATTCAAGTTCATTTTTTTATTTTTTTTCACCGGGTCGTTAATAATAATCCACCAAGACCCTTCTTTTTGAGTCGATTTCCAAAACTGAATCGTAGCAGGA
This sequence comes from Apricaphanius iberus, assembly GCA_028564705.1. Classification (NCBI taxonomy): domain Eukaryota; kingdom Metazoa; phylum Chordata; class Actinopteri; order Cyprinodontiformes; family Aphaniidae; genus Apricaphanius; species Apricaphanius iberus. The sequence goes on from JAPXFQ010002568.1 coordinate 22,884, forward strand.
ATACGCAATCAGTGTTACTGTGTGGGGAAGGGCCTGTCTGAACCTGGCTTCCAATCTGATGTTTCCTGTGTTGACAGGCGATAAAGCGTCGGAATCTTCTCACGCATTCAGGTTAAAGACGAATAAAGAGTAACCCGAGTTGAATTCCTCTCTATTTATGCTCAGAGGCAGGTCTTTTAAATGTCTCCCAGTGGATGTGAATAAACTGTAAAACTCTCTCACAGAACTCCCTTGATTAAAATTGGGTTGATAGGGTTTAGCTGGTATCTGACGGCCGTCTTTACACAGCGCCAAATATTCAAGGTCATAATGATGAAAATTGAATGGGTTGAGCGCGCGGACCCCTGTGAATGCGTGATGGTTAACCAGACCTATCCCCACATATTTGGGTAACATCCCAAGGAACAAATTTTCATGTGTAGGGACTCTCGAATTCTCGGGTATCGAATATGTTTTTATATTCACTCGTGAAAGAGGGTACAGAGCGTTTGCCTTTAATAAAGCTGTTTCATGCCCCAGTGTGACGGCTGGAGACACTGTGACTTTTTTAATGAAGAGAGCGGCGCCTAAAATTTTGAGTTTGAAGGTCGAGTCCTCGGGCCCAGCCAGACAGAACGCGTCACTGGCTCTCATCAGCTTTACTCTGAGATCCAACGCGTTCAATTGTAGTCTTTTGCTGAAAAAGATGTCCGCATGTAGAGTACCGAGCAGCTTTTGATTCTCCTGTAAATTGGGCTCTTTTATTCAATCCACGGTTTGGACCATTGGTTGTTACGATAGAATTTAGAGCGCCAGCTGTGTCTTTATAGAAAAACCCCGCCCCGAATTGTGTTTGAAGAGATTGTTCTGAATAGTTTAACAATGTTTCAATTATGGCTCGGTAGGGGTGGGTGGCGGAAGATTGCGAGATCAGCCGGTCCCCCAATGTTACATCACACTGACTAAAAATGGTATTCAGAGGGTAGTTTATTAATCCGACGGTGGTGTCCCTTGATAGATTTGAACCATCTGCGTTTGTAATTTTCACCCTCAGGAACAACAACGTATCTGATAAATCTAAATATTTTTCACCGTCTCCTGGTATAAAGAATTCGAATGGTCCTTCATCTGTAATTGCAATAACGGGTTGTATTTCAGTATAAATCTTATCTTCAACAGAGAGTTGGGTCATGGGGGCTGAAAATAAATCCAACTCAGCCAATGTGCACTCTGTCGATTTGTTGTGTAAAAATGCCATGTTATTTAAATATGTCGCGGTTCCTTGTTGTAGGCTTCTTTCCCCGACGCTGTCGCTTTTTAACTGATTGTTTTCTTTTCACAACTTGCACTTTTTTCTACCGGTCCACAGATGGGCACCAGGGGGTCTCTTTCTCCCCCTGCTGGATAGAACGACAATTCCAGATCCGCCTTGAACCCCCTCCTCATTCTGGTCAGGACGAGCAGTCATTTTTGTCATAGCTCGACCGATGACGTCGGAGGCTATGTTTGAAGCAGATGTGTGGCTGATGCCATGATGAAGTTCCTCAGGAATGATGATTGAACGATGCTGTCTGATTAAGAGTGAAGTTTGAAGAGACCTACTCTATGCTTATATGACGTTGTATGGGGCGAAAATGTAGTCTCAGAATAGTTTTTCCATAGCTAAAATTCACAGGTATGTTCTGATCCGTTTTGATCTGTATTTGAATGTTTTCTATATGTTTTTTTGAAACCGGCACGTAGTTGAGAGGGTTAAAAGTCTGCGTGATGATGTCACCAAAAGTCCCCTGTACGGGCAGGGTGCGTTAAAGCGGTGCATATGCATCCCCCACAATCTGATGTCGGACAATGTCACTGTAACAAAACAGGTTATAGAAGCCTGCTTTAATATCTGCTGGGAAGGGCGCCGCTCTATTGTTAAATATAATCCATTCCCCCGGCAACACACCGATCATCTATGCCAGTGGTGCAAAAAATCGGAGGTGCCACTGACCACCAGCTTGAAATTCAAAAATCTTTTTGAACGGGTGAACGATTAATTGTACTTCAGCTCCTATGTTTCTCAAGGCCGTATTAATCTCCATCCTCAAAGCAGTGATCCCGTTATAATATCCGCCCCTAATTTTTTGTCGAACTTTCCTTTCATCATCTTAATTTTTCCAATCAAAAAATGCAGAATCTTCAGGCACATTATGCCAGGTATGTGGGTAAGAAATTTCCGTCAAAGCCACTTCCCAGTCACCTGATAGGTTTATATGCTGCGCCAAGTTCACTCGGAAATCAGAGGACTGATTATCTTTAAAAACATCCAAGCACGTGTTTGATGGTAGAGTTATGTAAAAACCGTTATCGATCTTTTCACCTTCTGTGTTGAAACGGTTTTGAGGCCTCCTATCATGACAAACGGTTGTTTTATACATTTTTAAGATCGCTAGCCTTTACCCAGCTGGTGAATTTTTCTGGCCAGTTTTTCCATCTGACTAGTGCCTGCTTTTCACCCTTAACAACCCTGCGTTTTAATATCGCGGCCACTTGATAAAAGTGATCATTTTCCAGTTTCACTTTCTGTAATTCAGGCTCATAAAAGGAACCTTCTATAGATTCATTGTCTGCATCGGTCAGTTTGTATACGGGGGGTATACGAGGTATGCACTCTACCACTGTGAAAACTTCATCTGTATAACTCTGTTCATACTTTTTGTCAAAAACCCCTCTTAGTTTCAATAACCTGACCAGATCACCCTTCTTGAATTTCATTTTAAACCTTGTTCGTGGTGTAGATCCATAAAGATTGTCAAAAACTTGATCTGTGTTTTCATTGGTCACTTCATTAGGCGCCATTTTTATGCTCGAATGGTAGCTGTGGTTGTAGCTTGAAAGCAGGTCTTGAAGAATATCTAGATACCTCAGCGTGTTATTCGCAGTAAAATAACGCCACATTCTAGTTGAATCTTTCTACGACTGATGCCTTAAAATCGCTCGCTGTGCTGAAATGCACAATGCCGTAATTTTTCATCAATGCATTTAACTTTTTATTAAAGAATTATTTCCCTGCATCTGTCTGAAGCTTCTGTGGTATTTGACTTTCTTTGAAAACGGATACAAATGCATCTGTCACCTCTTGTGCTGTTTTTCTCTTTATTGCTCGAGCGTAAGCCCGCTTTGAAAATACATCGATAACGGTTAATAAATAATTATAACCATCGTTGTGCTCCACCAGGGCATGCATATCGCATAGATCAGCCTGGAACTGCTTCAAAGGTCTAGTGACAAACACCCTATTACGTGGAAAATGTAGTCTTGCTGGTTTGTGTAATGTGTAGGCGTCCTGGCCGGATAAAAAATTCTTTAACTTTTTCAACTTCAAATCTCCGACCATCTTTGCTTGGTAAAGATCGACGGAGTATGTCCACACCACCACAACTCCCTGGATGTGATGGTTCTCCATCATCCTGCGCTCCATCTTTCTTCTTAAACTATGAAGGAAATTAGACAATTTGTTCTGCGTCAAATGTTTAATTCTTTTTTATTTTTATTTTTTAAACAAAAAGATAAGACAAATGTTTAAATTCAACAAATGCAGTATAAATGTTTTAATAAAACAAAATGCATTATACATGTTTTAATTCAACAAAAGTAAGATAAATGTTTTAATGCAACAAAAGTAAGAAAAAATGTTTTAATGCAACAAAAGTAAGAAAAAATGTTTTAATTCAACAAAAGTAAGATAAATGTTTTAAAAAACAAAAGTAAGATAAATGTTTTAATTCAAAAAAAGTAAGATAAATGTTTTAATTCAACAAAAGTAAGATAAATGTTTTAATTCAACAAAAGCAGGGTAAATGTTTTTTGTTTTATTTCTAAATCAAAATTCTCCAGCACAGAATCAATCAGTCGTCAAATCCAAAACACTTTGAGACAGCATTCAGTTCGGTGAGTTGGTTCTCTGAAGAAACGTTTTCATACAATTAAACGATGGAAGAATGTTGTTTAAAACCACACTTGAGCTCATGCATCAAAGTTTTTACCACCGTTGTAACTTTGCCATCAGCCGCTTGTATATGCTTGTGATTCAACAGGTTTTGAATAGCCGGTACCCCCCTAGGGAAGCCGTCCGACACTTGGCATAGGCGCCATGTTAAGCATTAGGGATGGAGGACCGTTTTTTTCAAAAAATCCCCCCGCCCGCTGCGAGGGCCCGCCGGGGACGGGCCCCCCGCCGGAAATTAGCCGGTGCCCCTCCCCGCGATCCCCCGCCGGTCCCGCGCCTCTGGCCCCCCCGGGGGCTGCGTGGCGAATTTTCAAAGTCGCGCTGTTTCTTATGCCAAGTGGCAGCTGTGACAAAAGCGGCCACCAGGTGGAGCCTCCTGACCCGACTGTCAGAATCCTATGCCATCTGTCAGAAACGGATGCCGAATGTCGGTGGAACCGTAACCGACGTTAGGCATCGGTCTCCCTCCATGGAAACTTAATCCGAACGTCGGCGAAACGGGATTTGGTCAGATTTGGGACTAAACGGTCGGCCCTGGCTCCGTGTAAACGTGCCGGAGGCCTCTGTACTGGGCTCATTGTACTCTGTGTGGGCCCCTGGTGCTGTACTGTAGTGCAGGCCCAGTCCTGGGCTTATGTAACCATGCTGGAGGCCTCTATGCTGGGCTAAGCATGCACTGTGTGGGCCTGTGGAGCTACACTGTAGTCCCTGGCTTCATGTAACCATGCTGGAGGCCTCTGTACTGGGGTCATTGTACTCTGTGTGGGCCCCTGGTGCTGTACTGTAGTGTAGGCCCAGTCCTGGCCTTATGCAACCATGCTGGAGGCCTCTATGCTGGGCTAATCATGCACTGTGTGGGCCTGTGGAGCTACACTGTAGTCCCTGGCTTCATGTAACCATGCTGGAGGCCTCTGTACTGGGGTCATTGTGCTCTGTGTGGGCCCCTGGTGCTGTACTGTAGTGCAGGCCCAGTCCTGGGCTTATGTAACCATGCTGGAGGCCTCTATGCTGGGCTAATCATGCACCATGTGGGCCTGTGGAGCTACACTGTAGTCCCTGGCTTCATGTAACCATGCTGGAGGCCTCTGTACTGGGGTCATTACACAGTGACAGGTCAGTGACATCACAACACTTACTTTACTGACATTTCCCTTAAGTCCCTATTACTGGCAAGTGATTCCAAATGTCAGTCAGTATATTAGGGCTTTGACTGACATTTGCCTTAGGACCCCATTAAAGGAAACTGATGTTAAATTCCAATGGCCCCCCATGACGTTTGCCATCAGTTTCCCTTAATGGGGACTTAAGCGAAATGTCAGTAAAGTCAGACTTAGATTAATTTGTTAGCCCTGGCTTCATGTAACCATGCTGGAGGCCTCTGTACTGGGGTCATTGTACTCTGTGTGGGCCCCTGGTGCTGTACTGTAGTGCAGGCCCAGTCTGGCTTCATGTACGCAGGCTGCAGGCCTCTATACTGGCCTGCTGTACAGTGTTTGGGCCCCTGGTGCTCCGGTGTAGTGCAGGCCCAGCCCTGGCTTCATGTAACCATGCTTGAGGCCTCTATGCTGGGCTAATCATGCACCTTGTGGGCCTGTGGCACTCCGGTGTAGTGCAGTGCCAGCCAGGGAGTCGTGTACCAAGGTTTCAATCCTCCTTTGGGCTAAAAGGTCATGTTCACGGCCCCCAGAACTCAATTGAATGTCAGTGACATCACAACACTTACTGTACTGACATTTCCCTTAAGTCCCTATTCCTGGCAAGTGATTCCAAATGTCAGTCAGTATATTAGGGTTTTGACTGACATTTGCCTTAGGACCCCATTAAAGGAAACTGATGTTAAATTCCAATGGTCCCCACTGATGTTTGCCATCAGTTTCCCTTAATGGGGACTTAAGGGAAATGTCAGTAAATTTGGTGTTGTCAGATATTAAGTACCCATTACGGAAAACTGATTCCGAAAGTGATTGACTATGTTGTCAGGCATTTAAATTAAGTCATTATTAATGCAAAGTGATGCCAAAGTCATATTAGATATATCTAACAATAAACATGCCAGTGAGAAGTTTAAATATGTTATTTTAATGAAACAAAAAACATTAATCAAGAAAGAGTGAACAATGAACAATACCAAAACAACAATGAGCAGTGAGCAATAAATGTAACAACAATAAACAATCAAACACGAATGATCTAAAATAAGGAACAGTGATCATTCTACAATATTAACAAAAGCCAGATTAAATATTTAACCATTTACAAAAATAACAAAACAAAAAACAATAATCAAGAAAGAGTGAACAATGAACAATACCAAAACAACAATGAGCAGTGAGCAATAAATGTAACAACAATAAACAATCAAACACGAATGATCTAAAATAAGGAACAGTGATCATTCTACAATATTAACCAAAGCCAGATTAAAAATTTAACTATTAACAAAAATAAAAAAAATCTTTTCATTTTTTCACACCCTTGGATTTCGCCTTCCTTATGTTCTGCCTCAACCTGGTGGTATAGCGCCGCGCTAAGTTCTGTATGGGACTTAGCTTGACCGTTACATTTGGAACAGGGATTTTCTTTTTGGGTGTCTGGATGACAAGAAAAGCTTGATTAATATGGGTTTGATGAAGCTAATTATTAACTATGAATTAAATTAATGTGAATACTTACAGTCTTCACTGGAGGAGCAGAAGAGGAGGAAGAGGTGGAGGAGCTCTTGGAATCCTGCACCACAACAAAAGACAAAGAAATAAAAAGATATTATCGGTGACAAATCGCTTTTCTCACACTACTGTGAAAGTTTCACCCAAACATTTCAAAAAATTGCGTCACATCATCTGAAGATGGATCCTCCCCCGCTTCTATCTTCTTCTTTCTCTTCCGTTCCTTCTCCACCTCACGCATCTCCTACTCCAGGCCTGAGGAACCGGTCTCCTGGTATTCCACTTTTAAGTCACTCTCGCTGGAGGAGGAGGAGGATTCCTCATCTGCCCTGGTGGATTTTTTGAGTCTTTTTCCCGCTCCTCCCGGTTCAGCGTGTGGCTCCACATTTGGGCAGCTGGACGGCCTCCACTGTGGGAGGGGCCCCAGGGATGGTGGAAGCCTCAAACAGCCTCCGGACCTCGGCTGACTGGCTGTTGGTTAAGGTCCGAACGTAAAACTTATCCGCAGTTGACGTGTTGTGACACATTACTGCGGATAGTTTTGCCCGGACCTCAGGCTGGTGGAAGTTCTTTGCCTGAGAATTGAGAAGAAAACAGACACAAAAGATAGAGGCTTTTAAATTGTTCACCTTAGCCACTATTCAAAGCACTCTGTGTAAGTAAGTACAGGAACATAAACTGCAAAAATTTAACTCACATGGGTGGCGACGGCGCTGCGAATATCTATGAAGGTGGGCCTTCCAGGGAGGCCCATGTCCCCCCACGCCACCTGTAGGTAATTCACTAAATCTTTACAGCCAGATTTCTGCCCTGTAAAGAACACTTTGTCCGTGGAGGGCTTCAGCCTGGCCCGCAGCTCGATACATCTTTTAATCCACAGGTATTCCTCAGGGTTGAGGAATACCTGGGCAAACCCGAAGGCTTTGTTTGTTTTATGTTGTGCTACCTGAAAAGACAACGGATGCAATCAGTCCTGTAATGTACCGTTTGGCCATTTCCCTCAATGTCCCTCCGTGTTAAGTTTTGTGGAATGGGACGTTAATCCCATTTTGGAAAACCGCCTTTAAATGTAGACTTTGTGAGCTCATTGTACTCACGTTGATAACGTAGCCACAGTCATTGGGGATCCTCCTGGCCTCGGCCTCCTTCACCTCCTGGACCGTCATGTTCGTCAGTACTCCGGTGCGGTGGCCGTATATGGAGGCCACAAACGCAGCGAGGTACCCGTAGAACCGATAGCGGAGGCCTATCGTTTGGTCGTACACCATCTCTTCTGTGTGTGGGCACAGTTAATGAAAGAAACAGAGATTTTGGTTAAGCAATGAGGCTAACGTGTGTTGTTCATCACACATGCATTTGCCATGCGAATATGACCAAAATGTTATTGGGAAAACAATCAGCAATCCTTACCGAGTAGCTGAGGTATTTTTTCCTTGGCCAGCCGCCTGCAGCTGGCCAAAACCTCAGGGGGTATTGCTTTGGCCTCCTTCTTTGACTTCACCCGAATCTGGTGGACCGCGACATCCTGTATCGCTGCTGGATCCCAGCACGGATGGCGCGCTCCAGGCGGATCATGCCCTGCTTGGAAACCCGGCTGTTGGCGGGTGGTGTCTCACGAAAATACTTCAAGAACTGCTGGATGTTCCTGAGGTAGAACACCACCGTTGTAATAGTCTTACCAGACTGAAATAGGTGTTCTATCCACCTGAAAAGACAATAAGGGAATTTCATCATAAATCATTTTGCCAGGCAACATTACAAATGGGTTCGACTGTGAATTGAGCATTTAAAAGTTGTCTACCGGTTGACCCGGTCTGTGTTTTCCAGGAACAGCCAGTTCCAGATCTCACTCTCCCCTGCCGCCATGTACTCTATGAAGACCTTGGCCCGGGTTGTGCGGGAGATGGCATTCTCTCGCTGCTTGGGCCTCGCCCTCGCTCCCTCTAGGAAAGTCTGGTACTCCTGCATGAAGGTTTCTGCACAGAAAAATTGACGTCACATTCCACGTTTATAAAGTTCTTTCAGATCCATCATGGGAAACATCAGGCTCCATGACAACTCACCCAAGCATGCAGGGAGCGTGATGTAGCGGCGACGGAGGAGAGTCACCTACGAAACCAGCTCATCCTCCTCTGCGGGTACATCAGAGGGGCCAGCTTGTCTGGAGGGGACAGTTACAGGGGAGGGGCCAGCTTGTCTGGAGGGGACAGTTACAGGGGAGGGGCCAGCTTGTCTGGAGGGGACAGTTACAGGGGAGGGGCCAGCTTGTTGAGAGGGGACAGGTAGAGGACAGGGGTCAGCTTCTTGGGAGGGGACAGGTAGAGGACAGGGGTCAGCTTCTTGGGAGGGGACAGTTACAGGGGAGGGGTCAGCTTCTTGGGAGGGGACAGGTAGAGGAGAGGGACAAGGTTCTTGGGAGGTAACAGGGACAGGCTCTGTTGGAGAGGAGGGGAGCTCTGGACTCCCTCCCTCAGGATCTAACGGCCTGCTGCTGGTGGTGGCGGCAACGGTGGTGCTTCTTCTGCTGCCGCCAGTACTCTTTAAATACACAAACGTTTTACACATCATCAAAATGCATTACTTGTCTGGCATTTGGTCAGAAATTCAAGCATGATTACGTATTTAATCACATTCCCGGATATTTCCTCTTGTACCGGAGGAAGCGTCTGCTCTGCAGCCTGTAGTTGGTTCTGAGATGCTCCAGCTCTTCCTTGTATTTCTGGGCCTCCTTTTTCCAGGCTCTGCACCCCTCGCAGCTGGGCTCTTCTTCGGGGCTCTCAGGTGGGCCCAGGTCTGCTCCCTCTTCAGCTTCTGGACCCAGGTCCAGAGTGGAGCTCATGGGGGGATTGGGATTGGTGGCCCTGAGCTCCCTCAGCTTATCCAGGGCCACCTTCTCCTTAACAAGTCCTATTTGGAAGTCCCTTTCTCGCTTACTCAATTCGGGGTGAGTCTGCTGAAGGTGACTGTCCAGCCTGGGTCCATTGTATCTGCAAGCCAGAACAGGGCAGCTTCCCTTGCGAATGTTGATGCGCCCTGTTGCCAGCTTCAAAAGAATGCCCCTCTCCTGCAGGTTTTTTATTCGGTGGATCGACCGCAGATGTTGTGTCATGGCGGCCAACTGCTTACGGCAGATGGGGCAACAATTTGAGGCAACTGTTGGGGTCATCTTAAAGAAGAAAAACATTAATTAATTAATCCAACGCTTCACGATCAGGCCACCCTTTAAACAATTAAATCATATTCAGCTGTGATCAAATGTGCACTCTGCCTAGGTGGAATGACAATGTATGTCAATAAAGCGGGTAATAGCATGTAATTACATCAGACATGTCTCCTGTTTTACACACTCCATTGGAAAAGCTGTATAAAAAAGGGGACAGGCCCTTTAAACCTTAAAGGGCAGTAAAAAAGAGGCAAAGATGCTTATTGAAGGTTAGACAAATTCATACCTGCTCAATTTTTTATATCAAAGTACCCTTTTAAATTGTTAATGCATATAAAAAAAATTATCTGTAACAAATTGTGCTCTAAAGGTATGTGTAATAATTGCAAAATTGCATAGAAAAACGTCTGTTCCTTCACCTTTAATTAAACCACCATAAAAACGCTTTTCTTATTTTTTTTAATTATTTTTTTAATTCATAACAACTTAATTATGCAACAAGTATCATTCGTTCATGAAAACATCCTCTGCTTTTACAGTTAAATGTGCATTTATATTTGATAACTTTGCCGAACTAATTACAATTAAATGCATGCTTAATACTTTAAAAACACTCTGCTTTTGCCGTGAAATGCGCATTTATGTTCGGTAACTTTGCCGAACTAATTACGATTTAATGCATGCTTAATACTTTAAAAAATACAGCAAAACATCGACCCAGCAAGATGTTTTAACACTTTTTCGTTTACTTACCTCGGGTTCTATGTTTTTCTTGGAAAAAACTTCAAATACACGTCTCCGTTGCTCCTCACTGTCGCTCTGTCAATTGTCACATTAAGTCACAGTCTTACCTGCAGTTGCTTGGGGTGGGGGCTACACCCCCCAAGGTCTGTTCACATGAACAGAGCGTGGGGGGTAGTTCTTAAAGCGACAGTGTTTTAATATTTGTATTAATTATTTTCGAAACACTTTAAGGATGTTTCAAGCCACGGATTGTTACGTGCATGTTCGAATTTGACAGCCTGGCCATATTTCATTTCATTTAATTCTTCTTTCTTTATTCATTTAAGTCGTGTCATATACTTTTTCACATTATTTCTTGAATAACTTTACATGAGTTTTCCATGAATAAAAAGGAGCACAAAGAAGACAAAGCTTATAATTACTGCCCTCTCCAACCACAACACAAAATATAAATGATGATTTCATGTGCAATTTACAATATAACTTTAAGCCAAAGGCAGGTAATATTAAAAAAAAAAGAAAAAAGAAATCAATAGAAGATCAACAAGTATATGTTTTACATATACATTACATATTTTGTAATAATATATAAGATTTAACTGTTGTCAATTTTATTAGTTTTTTTTAATTGATGAACAGTGAGGGAGTTCTTTACATTTAAGTGTAGGGCATTCCACAATTTGACTCCTGTCACAGATAGAACTCTGTTGTACAGCAGGCCCAGTCCTGCTTTCATGTACCCAGGGAGGAGGCCTCTATACTGGGCTACATGTACACTGTGTGGGCCCCTGGTGCTCCACTCTAGTGCAGGCCCAGTCCTGGCTTCATGTACCCAGGAAGGAGGCCTCTATACTGGGCTCAATGTACACTGTGTGGGACCCTGGGGCTCCACTAGTGCAGGCCCAGCCCTGGCTTCATGTACCCAGGCTGCAGGCCTCTATACTGGGCTGCATAACCTCTGTGTGGGCCCCTGGTGCTCCGCTGTAGTGCAGGCCCAGCCCTGGCTTCATGTACCCAGGCTGCAGGCCTCTATACTGGGCTGCATAACCTCTGTGTGGGCCCCTGGTGCTCCGCTGTAGTGCAGGCCCAGCCCTGGTTTCATGTACCCAGGCTGCAGGCCTCTATACTGGGCTGCATGTACACTGTGTGGGCCCCTGGTGCTCCAGTGTAGTGCAGGCCCAGCCCTGGCTTCATGTACCCAGGCTGCAGGCCTCTATACTGGGCTGCATAACCTCTGTGTGGGCCCCTGGTGCTCCACTAGTGCAGGCCCAGTCCTGGCTTCATGTACCCAGGAAGGAGGCCTCTATACTGGGCTAATTACACAGTCATAGGGCCCCTGGTGCTCCAGTGTAGTACAGGGCCAGTCCTGGCTTCATTTACCCAGGGAGGAGGCCTCTATACTGGGCTGCATAATCTCTGTGTGGGCCCGTTGTGCTCCACTAGTGCAGGCCCAGCCCTGGCTTCATGTACCCAGGCTGCAGGCCTCTATACTGGGCTGCATAACCTCTGTGTGGGCCCCTGGTGCTCCACTAGTGCAGGCCCAGCCCTGGCTTCATGTACCCAGGCTGCAGGCCTCTATACTGGCCTGCTGTACACTGTGTGGGCCCCTGCTGCGCCAATGTAGTGCAGGCCCAGCCCTGGCTTCATGTACCCAGGCTGTAGGCCTCTATACTGGGCTGCATAACCTCTGTGTGGGCCCCTGGTGCTCCACTAGTGCAGGCCCAGCCCTGGCTTCATGTACCCAGGCTGCAGGCCTCTATACTGGGTTAATTACACAGTCATAGGGCCCCTGGTGCTCCACTAGTGCAGGCCCAGCCCTGGCTTCATGTACCCAGGGAGGAGGCCTCTATACTGGGCTACATGTACACTGTGTGGGCCCCTGGTGCTCCACTAGTGCAGGCCCAGCCCTGGCTTCATGTACCCAGGGAGGAGGCCTCTATACTGGGCTGTATAACCTCTGTGTGGGCCCCTGGTGCTCCGCTGTAGTGCATGCCTAGCCCTGGCTTCATCTACCCAGGGAGGAGGCCTCTATACTGGGCTGTATAACCTCTGTGTGGGCCCCTGGTGCTCCACTACTGCAGGCCCAGCCCTGGCTTCATGTACCCAGGGAGGAGGCCTCTATACTGGGTTAATTACACAGTCATGGGGCCCCTGGTGCTCTACTACACAGCAGGCCCAGTCCTGGCTTCATGTACCCAGGATGCAGGCCTCTATACTGGGCTAAATAACCACTGTCTGGTCCCTTTGAAGTTCACCCATGAGAGTTAGGGAAGAGGGGGTGTAACTTGACATTTGGGGGATGAAATGCTTAAGGCAAATGTCAGGACCCTTACCCCAGAAACAGAAACGGCTGCCAATTAAGCACGTACGTTCCACATAGACACTTGAGATTTGGTGGACATCGCGCCTGGGTCTGGGGTCACGATAACTGTCGATTGCGCGGTACTGGCACGTCGTACGGGGTCGGGAGGCGCCTCAGAACGTTCAAAAGTTCTAACGCTGCCCAGGCTATATTATCCGGAGTTCGGCCACAGCAATCACAGAACGCGTTCCAGATATTCCCCTGAGCAACTGTAAGCAAACAGCACGTCTCTAAGTGCCTTCTAAAGCTAACTACCCGCAGGAACCTCGTAGGAGCCCGGGACCGAGTCCACCCCGCTCAGTACGTAGCCCGATACGACATATCCGGAGCACAGGAGGATACCACTCGGTTAAGGGTTTGGTTTTTGGAAAGAGCACTCGCAGAGTCCTCCGTTGACATTTGGGTTAAGAGTCTCGCAATTGAAACTGATTCCCAGTGTCGCACAACTGAAAAAGTTAGGGACCTCCCTTGCAAACTTAATGGAAATGTCATAGGCCAAATGTCAGAACGTTCCCCAGAAACGAGCAACGGCAGCCAATTAAGCGCCGTCTGAGGCCGTATATCGGCTCAGGTTAAGCGCAGACGCTCCACGTTCGGCACGCTCCCTGCCGGGGGTCGGGGCAACGACCTGCGTCCGAATCGCCCCGGTCGGACATAGCAAGTGGTCAGGGGGTCACCGTAAGGGTCAAATGTTCGGGACCTTGTAGGTGCTAGGTTCTCGGTCCTATCGTCACGAAACCGCACAGATGGGTTCATATTCCTCCACGCTACGTACGTAGCAAAGAGCGTGCCTCCAAACGCTTCCTACGGCAAACTCCTCACAGGAGCCTCGTAGGAACCCAGGGCAAACGTCGCGGCGTTCCTTGACTCGTCACGTAAAACGCATCTAAGTACGAAGGGGACAGGAGTCCGTTAAGCGTTGATTTTTAAGCCCAACGCCAGCGGAATAGGGACTTCTGTGACATTTAGAGTAAGTCCCCTTTGGAGCGACTGATTCCAACTGTCAGCGGGAGTTTTGGCGGGAAAAAAACCCCAATTTTCCATGGCCGATTGCCGCTAGACCGAGTGAGCGAAGTGAACGAAATTCGCAGGGTACGTTTGTAGAGGGGCCACGTATGCGAATCCGGTGTCCGTTTCCCCGTAAACCCCACAGGCAAAAATACCCTAACCCCAGCCAAGCCCAAAAAATGAAGGGTCTGTCGGCTTTGCACCCTAAGAGGGCTCGATGTCAAAAGTGGTCAGGGTTATGATACTTTTTTTATACATGTGCTAGAGTTATAGATTTTTAATATGATGTTCTCGGGAGTGCCACCGGTATTCCTGACTTGGTTCGGGACCCCCAGGACCCCCACGAGCCGCGCTAGGGCCATGACCGTTGGAGTAAGTTTGAATGGAGAAATCATTCTCCGACAGATGAATGGGAACTGATGCCAAGCGTCAGAAGTTCAAACGCTTCCGTTTCAGACATTTCCGGGTTTACGTCCACGACGAGTGGACGTACGCGTTCCCGATGCTCCGAGCTACGTCCGCACCCGAGCTCTCTAAACCCCTTCTGAAAAGAACTCCTTCCAGGAGCCACCTACGCGATCGGGGTGAATGTCGTAATTTACGCCAATTCGCCCCCGACGACATATCCCGAACGGAACGGGATCGGACCGAGTTAAGCGTACTTTGCCCCCCGAGGACATTCGCTTGACCCCGGCCCGCTGACGATTGGCATCAGGGGGCTGACATTCGGAATCACATAGCATTGGAGAAAATCCTAAGGGAAGTGTCATAAGGCAAATGTCAGAACCCTTGACCCAAAACGGAAAGGGGTACCAATTAAGCACCTGGCGAGCACGCGGACGCGCGAGCTCCGGTGGGCCGCGTGTGGGGACCATGGAGCACATCATACGTCAGTCAGGCGCAGCTGCGACATCGTACGGGGTCGCTAGGTCGCTCCGAACATTTAAAAGTTCGGACGACGCAGGGGCTAGGTTCTCGGTCGTATGGACATGCCGATCGGAGGACGCGATACAGACCTCCCGCCGAGCGAGTGGAACCCACGCCCGCGTCTCTAAGGGCCTCCTAAAGCTAACTACCCGCAGGAGCCTCGTAGGAGGCCGGGGCCAATTCCGCCACGTTCGGCACGTAGCCCGGAACGACATATCCGGAGTAGACCGGGATACGTTTCCGTTAAACGTTCGGTATTTGGAAAAAGCACTCGCCGACCCCCTCCATTGACTTTTGGATTAAGATGGGTACAATGCAAACAGATTCCGATTGTCGCGCGACAAAAAAGATTAGGGAAATGACTGACATTCGGGGGATGAAGTGCTTAAGATGTCAGGACACTTACCCCAGAAACAGAAAAGGCTGCCAACGAAGCACTTGCGTTCCACGTAGGTGTACGCGCTTCGGTGGGCGTGTCGGTGGAGCACGGGGGCACGAAATCTGTCGATCGCACGGTCATGGCACGTCGTACGGGGTCGGGAGGCGGCTCTGAACGTTCGAAAGTTCGAACGCTGCCCAGGCTATGTTATCCGGAGTTTGGCCACAGCAATCACAGAACGCGTTCCGGATCTTCCGCTGAGCAACTCTAATCGACGAGCACGTCTCTAAGTGCCTTCTAAAGCTAACTACCCGCAGGAGCCTCTTAAGAGCCCGGGGTTGATTGCGCCCCCTTCCGTACGCTGTCCGGTACGACATATCCCAGTTTCGTCACGTTACGTGTACGTTTAGCGTGTACGTTTAGCATGTACGTTTAGCGTGTTTGGGCACCAAAAGCAAACGCGTCGACATTCGGCTTAGGGAAATCAGAATGGTAACTGATTCTAAATGTCGACGAACGAGGCCGGTCTGGAACGTCTCGCCTACGACCTTTCCCGATGTCGCACGGGTCTGAAACCCGGTGCCCAGACTGAGGCCCGTGCCCTGATGCGTACTCTCGAGTTTCACATCTCTGGCTCAAAGCATTGGGGAATTATGAAGAAAAAGGGGCCTGGAAGGAGCGGAGGCCGAGTCGTATGTGAAAGGGTGACCTTTGACATTTCCCAAGGTGCTGCGGACATGTAACTCGGGACTCCGGTCCCCCTTGGCTGTCTGATGGACCCCAGCGAGTCTCAGACCCCTGTCTGACCCCGGTCCGAGCGTTGGTGAAATATGAAGAAATAACACGGAATGACCCCTGACCTTTGACGTTTCCCAAGGGGCTGCGGGTGTGAAACTTGGAGGAAAGACAGCGGCACGTGCCCTGATGCGTACTCTCGAGTTTCACATCTCTGGCTCAAAGCATTGGGGAATTATGAAGAAAAAGAGGCCTGTAATGCCTGAGGCCTAGTCAGGTGACCTAGGGTTGACATTTGACCTTTCCCGAGGTCCTACGGGTGTGAAATTCGGAACGTCGGTCCCTCTTGGCTCTCTGATGGATCCCTGAGAGTTTCAGACCCCTAGCCCTAAGCGTTGGGGAATTATTAATGAAAACACCTACCGTGACCCCTGACCTTTGACGTTTCCCAAGGGGCTGCGGGTGTGTAACTCGGAGGCTAGACTCAGGCCCGTGCCCTGATGCGTACTCTCGAGTTTCACATCTCTGGCTCAAAGCATTGGGGAATTATGAAGAAAAAGGGGCCTGGAAGGAGCGGAGGCCTAGTCGTATGTGAAAGGGTGACCTTTGACATTTCCCAAGGTGCTGCGTGTGTGAAATCCGGGTCGCCGGTCCCCCTTGGCAGTCTGATGGACACATGCGAGTCTCAGACCCCTGGGCCCGAGCGTTGGTGAAATATTAAGAAATAACATGGCGTGACCCCTGACCTTTGACGTTTCCCAAGGTGCTGCGGGTGTGTAACTCGGAGGCTAGACTCAGGCCCGTGCTCTGATGCGTAGTCTCGAATTTCACATCTCTGGCTCAAAGCATTGGGGAATTATGAAGAAAAAGGGGCCCGTAATTCCTGCAGGCCTAGTCGTATGTGAAAGGGTGACCTTTGACATTTCCCAAGGTGCTGCGTGTGTGAAACTTGACACGCCGGTCCCCCTTGGCAGTCTGATGGACGCATGCGAGTCTCAGACCCCTGGGCCCGAGCGTTGGTGAAATATTAAGAAATAACATGGCGTGACCCCTGACCTTTGACGTTTCCCAAGGTGCTGCGGGTGTGAAACTCGGAGGCAAGACTCAGGCACGTGCTCTGATGCGTACTCTCGAGATTCAGATCTCCGTCTCAAAGCATTGGGGAATTATGTCGATTGAGGCCTGTCTCTGACATTTGTCATAACATTTGCTTGATGGCAAAGTTAATCGTAATGTCAGCGAAAGTTGTTCGAAAAGTAGGGATTTGTCTGACATTTGGAATCTGATTTTCTGATTCCAAATGTCAGACACTAACCCAGAAAGTCGATTCATGCCCTTCCCCCACCCTGTCACTTGTATGTAGGACAAAGGTCAAACTCGTTGACGCTCGTATCTCGTTTTCCGCTCGACGTAGAGAGCTGGGATTCGGGACACGGGTCACGTACGCGGAGACGTGTGGAATGCTTGCGGCTCACGTGACCTTTGACCCCTAAATTTGACCCGAGGGTCAAACCTTGCAGTTCTTAAGCCGAGTGTCAGGCCTGACATTTGGGAACGTCTTTCCCTAACTTTTAGGCTTTTTTTCACCGTTGACAGTTTTATGCTATTTCTGGCAAACCGAGTGCCGTACGAGCACCGTTTTCGCACAGCACGTGGGCAGCGGGCGCGGGAGTCGACGTGGGACGTCGACTGACCCGTGCGGGTACCGTGAAAAATAAACGTCTGCTTTTGAAGAACACACCACGCGACGTGAAGGCTCAGACGCAGATGAATAGCTTCGCTGCGAACATCGGACCAAATATCGACTTTTTTTTTCAAATCGGGCCCAGGGACCGGGGACTTATGAAGCTCAAACGGTACACGGAGGGGCTCTGCCTCGTAGATTCGCGGACCCCTGGCTCGAACGTGGTTCGATGTGGTCTCGGGCACCTCCGGGGTCCGCCTCGGAGCGTCGTCAACGAGGCCCGACGTAGCCGGGACCGCTCGTCTACCGTGAGCACTAAACGTGGCAAAGCAAATCCCAAATGTCGGAAAAGGAAGGGAATCCCTAAGGCAAATGTCAGTGCAAGCCGTCCCTGTTAGGGCCCCGGGTAAGGCGCAAGGGTCACGTCCCAAGTGTCAGTAACTAAGGGAAACCCTAAGGCAAATGTCAGTGCAAGCCGTCCCAGTTAGGGCCCCGGGTAAGGCGCAAGGGTCATGTGCCAAGTGTCAGTAACTAAGGGAAACCCTAAGGCAAATGTCAGTGCAAGCCGTCCCAGTTAGGCCCCCGGGTAAGGCGCAAGGGACATGTCCCAAGTGTCAGCAACTGATGGCAAGTGTCAGGGCTATGCGCACGGTGTAGCGCTGGCGCCACCCTCAGGAAAGTCGCGTTAGGCGCAAGGCATATGGCAAATGTCAGTAAGTTGTCCCTTGTGTCGCAATGCAACATGTGCCAAGTGTCGACCCCGATGACATTGGGGTTAGTTTACTGAATGTCAGCATAAGATCCCATGTTAAATTTCTGACATTACTAGGTTTGTCGCTAGACATGTTGCTTGTTCTTGTACAGCTGGCGATGTGCGTAATGTGTGGTGGGCTGAAAGTACGCTACGTCACTGATTTATTTACTGTTGTGCTCGCTCCTGCGGTGGCTGCAGTTAACGCAGCACCGGCCGCAGCAGTCATGAGTTTAATTTCTTAAATCCGGCCCCCTGCTCCTTTAAACAATGTGTCTTCATCAGAATCACAAGGGAACACAAGAGCATGGCAAGCAAATAGAGAAAGGTGGGCAAAATATACTGGGAGCTAAGCAAATCCCATTGGTTAGAGCAAATAAAGGGAGGAGCTGTTCTATGTTATTCCTTTATCAAGATTGCAGACCTGTCCAGAGTGTAACCCGCCTGTCACCTGATGACCGCAGGTGACCCAATAAGGATAAGTGGCATAGATGATGGAGCGATGGATGGATGGACGAATTGATGGATGGATGGACGGTTAGACAGATCGAAGGACAGACGGATGGATAGATGTACGAATGGATGAATGGATGGATGGATGGATGGATGGATAGATGGACAGATGGATGGATGGTCCCGGTGGACATTTTTTTTATTGCGACATTTGTTGCATCACTTCCTGTTGTCACTGCTGAGCTCCTCAGAGAAGCGTGGTGTTTGGTGCTCAGATTCGCTTCGATTGATCTATTTTTCTCTTTGTTGAGGTCTTTCTAAGTTATTTTTTAACACACAAGCACACTACTACACTTATTTCCAGTTGGTATACTTTATGCCCCTCCTGTCGCGGTGGCAACCCTCGAACCCGCTGGCGGCGATCAGGGATGCTGTCAAGCTGAAGAAGGAGTCCTATTGGGCCTTTTTGGCCTGTGGGACTCCGGAAGCAGCTGATAGGTGACGGCAGGCCAAGCGGAGTGCGGCTCGGTGGTCGCTGAGGCAAAAACTCGGGCGTGGGAGGAGTTTGGAGAGACCATGGAGAACGACTTCCATGTGGCTTCGAAGCGATTCTGGTCCACCATCCGGCGTCTCAGGGGGGGGGAAGCGCTCTGCCACCAACACTGTTTACAGTGGGGGCGGTGTGCTGCTGACCTCAAAGCGGGACGTTTTGTGTCGGTGGATGGAATACTTCGAAAACCTCCTCAATCCCACTGACACGCCTTCCTGTTTGGAAGCAGAGTCTGGGGACTCTGGGACGGGCTCTCCAATCTCTGGTGCTGAAGTCACAGAGGTTGTTAAAAAGTTCCGTGGTGGCAAGGCACCGGGGGTGGATGAGATTCGGCCGGAGTTCCTCAAGGCTCTGGATGTTGTAGGGCTGTGTTGGTTGACGCGGCTCTGCAATATTGCGTGGACATCGGGGGCAGTTTCCTTGGATTGGAAAACCGGGTTGGGGATCCCCCTCACCTGGACCACAGAGTGTGTTCCAACTATAGGGGGTTCACACTTCTCGGCCTCCCTGGTAAGGTCTATTCTCGGGTTCTGGAGAGGAGGGTCCGACGGATAGTCGAACCTCGGATTCAGGAGGAACAATGTGGTTTTCGTCCTGGCCGTGGAACACTGGACCAGCTCTACGCCCTCGGCAGGGTCCTGGAGGGTGCGTGGGAGGTCGCCCAACCGATCTACATATACTTTGTGGACTTGGAGAAGGCGTTCAACCGTGTCCCTCGGGGTGTCCTGTGGAGGGTGCTCCGGGATAATGGGGTACCAGGCCCTTTGATACGGGCTGTTAGGTCCCTGTATGAACAGTGTCAGAGGCTTGTTCGCATTGCCGCCAGTAAGTTGGACTCGTTTCCAGTGAGAGCTGGACTCCACCAAGGTTGCCCATTTGTAACCGGTCCTGTTCACAACGTTTATGGACAGGATTTCTAGGCGCAGCCAAGGCGTGGAGGGGATCCGTTTTGGTGACCTCAGGATCGGGTCTCTGCTTTTCCCAGATGATATGGTCTTATTGGCTTCATCTGAATGTGATCTACAGCTCTCGTTGGAGCAGTTTGCAGCCGAGTGTGAAGCGGCTGGGATGAGGATCAGCACCTCCAAATCCGAGACCATGGTCTTGAGCCGGAAAAGGGTAGAGTGCCTTCTCCGGGTCGGGGATGAGGTCCTTCCTCAAGTGGAGGAGTTTAGGTATCTGGGGGTCTTGTTCACGAATGAGGGAAAAATGGAGCGGGAGATCGATGGACGGATTGGTAAGGCGTCTGCAGTTATGCGGGCGCTGTACCGGTCTGTCGTGGTGAAGAGAGAGCTGAGCCGAAAGGCAAAGCTCTCAATTTACCGGTCGATCTACGTTCCTACCCTCATCTATGGTCACGAACGCTGGGTGGTGACCGAAAGAACGAGATCGCGGATACAGGCGGCTGAAATGAGTTTCCTCCGTAGGGTGGCTGGGCTCTCCCTTAGAGATAGGGTGAGGAGCTCGGTCATCCGGAGGGGGCTCAGAGTAGAGCCGCTGCTCCTCCACATCGAGAGGAGCCAGTTGAGGTGGCTCGGGCATCTGGTCAGGATGCCTCCTGGACGCCTCCCTGGTGAGGTGTTCTGGGCACGTCCCACTGGGAGGAGACCCAGGGGAAGACCCAGGACTCGCTGGAGGGATTATGTCTCCCAGCTGGCCTGGGAACGCCTTGGGATTCCTCCCGAGGAGCTGGCCCAAGTAGCCGGGGAGAGGGATGTCTGGGTCTCTTTGCTTAGGTTACTGCCCCCGCGACCCGACCCCGGATAAGCGGAAGATGATGGATGGATGGATGGATGGATGTACTTTATGTTTTGGGAACCCTTTCTGTTTCATACGGTTGTTCTTGGTGTGCTAAGATCTCGCTAGCTCATTAGCTTAGCTTTGTAGCAACTATGGCTACTTCTCTTCCGTCTCTTTCTCCCTCTGTGGCTCCTCTCTCCTGCTCTCTGTCAGATGTTTAGTCACTCCCCCGCCTCTTTTAGTGATACTGGTAAGTGTAATAAATGTATCATTTTCGTAGCGTTGGAGGCGATTGTTTCAGAGTTAGAGGCCCGGCTCTGCGCTGTTGAGAATCCAGTAAATAGTCGAGGCCTATTAGCCAGCCCAGAGCCAACAAGGATAGAATCACCTTGCGGTCCTCCAACAGAACCCACACAACTGGGATCTCAGGTCGACTCGGTGACGGTACGTAGAAAGCATAGTTCCCAGCCCAAAGGGCACCACCATCCTGTCCGCGTTTCTAACAGATTTTCCCCACTCAGTAACGCACCCACTGAGAAACAGACTCTAGTAATTGGCAGCTCCATAGTCCAAAACGTGGCATTAGAAACACCATCTGCCATAGTCAAATGTTTTCCAGGGGCCAGAACAGGCAACATAAAATCCCACCTGAAACTGCTGGCTAAGGATAAGCGTAACTACAGTAAGATTGTTATTCACGCTGGCGGTAATGAAACCCGTTTACACCACTCGGAGGTCACTAAAATTAGTGTTGCTTCGGTGTGTAAGTTTGCTAAAAAAATGTCGGACTGTGTAATCTTTTCTGGACCCCAATGACGACATGTTTAGCCGCATGCTGTCATTTCATCGATGGTTGTCTGAGTGGTGTCCAGCAAACAACGTGGGCTACATCACAGTGAGCCTGTCAGCTCAGGATTCCCAGTGCAGACAGACTGGTTGTAATGGAGTTCTGAACTGGACCAGTGCCAACAGGCAGAGCGCTATGGAATGTTTGCATACCAGCTGTTTCCAAGAAAACCTATTGACGTGAGGAGGGAATCATTTTTACAGCTTTACAAAATGAAAACAATAACATGTTCAGAATATTTTGTCTATCAGAGCAAATGGAGTAAAAACACTGAGTATTATTTTATTATCCATCATTTAGTTCATGTTAACCCACTAGAAAAAAACAGTATTCCATTGTTTACTTAAGTTATTTGGTCGTTCTCTCAGGTTCTTAGATATCATAGAAAAGTTTCTAATATGCTCATCTGTGTGTTCTACTTTTAAACTTTAGTACTTATTTTTCAGAAGTACTAAAATTTGTCATTGTGATGACAGATCCCAGATTGCTGAGTCTCTCTCAGGCTACCTGTTGTCTGAACTCGGTCCTGCAGAGTTCTGTGCTGTGCCTCTTCTTCTTCTTTATCCTCCTCTCCTTTCTCCAGGGTCTCTGACATCATCTGGTCTTGAAATGAGGCCAAATCTAAAACATGTCAAGCTAAAATTAAACGAGGCAGTGACAAACTGGTCCTCCATCCACACCTAATAACACGTTTTGGATTCTGTCCCCTCGGCTTGAGAGAAAACATGTCCTGACCACAGCAGCCAGTTGAGTCCACTGATCCTGAATGTGTGGGAATGTGCAGAGTCAGAGTACGACTGGTCACAGCTCAGCTTAACCCTTCAGAGTCAAGCCTCCGCATGCTAACTGCTGGTTTTACTTTCTATGCTTTTATCATATGTTTGGTTTCTCTACAGAAGAATCATGTGAGCCATATTGGATCACCTTGTTGTTGAAAGCGTGTTATACAAATAAAATGTCCTTTCCTTTCTACAATCAATCAATCAATCAACACTGTAAACCCAAATGTTGAGATTACTTAGTTACACTGAGTAGCTGAAACTCAATATTCAGAAAAAAATTATTCTTACTCAAATGTGTTGAGTTAGTCCGGCATGTTATTTTGTTTTGAGTACAAGTAACTCAAACTTTTTGAGAGTCCTAATTATCATATTTCCCAGGGTGCTTAGGGGCACACCATGAGTGACTTGGAAGTCTGTTGTATTCAAATACCCATTATGATCAATCACAATTTATCCAATAATTTAGAAAGTGGTGTTAATACCATGTCCACAATGATTAGCATTCTGCTTATTGAATCACTTTTTTTGAGAATTATTGTTTTTAGAGAATTATTGTTTTTAGAGAATGAATATATATTGTATTCATGTGAATTATCTCTAAGTTCATGTCAGTTTAGTAAAGTGCATGACACGAAGATAACTTAAGTGTAGTGAATTGAAGATTTTTGAGTTGACTTAATTGCTAAATTTTATTAAATTATAAATTGAAAATATATATAACATAAACTCCAAATATTTAAGCTTTGATATACTCAAATATCTGAGTTTATGAACTCAAAAAATATGTGGCAACTGATTACCTCACTTTTTTTGAGTTCTACCTACTTATTCAGGTTTACAGTGAATCAATCAATCAATCAACCAATCAATCAATCAATGTCTAATTAAACAATATAATTATCTTGAAATAGTCAGACATTTTCTGTGTAAATTGTTTCCTGATGCGGTTTTAGATGTAATGCTTTCCATGCAGCTCAGCCATTATTAATATTTATGTTTATTGACATACATTGCATCAACATTATTCTGGCCGATAAACTCAAACAGTTTGTGTGTTTGTCCTTTAGTGAAACACACTATAAAATGTAATATTGGAGGTTGTTAAAATGTTAAATCCAATGACGTGTTAATTAAGCCCAACAGTTTGTAGAGGTAAAGTTCAGTTATGGCAAACTTTTAATAACAGGAACATCAACTACTTTCTTTGGTAACAAGTCCTAGATGAGGCTTTTGTTCAGAGTTGAAGCTTTGGATTATTCAGCAGCAGTGCTAATGCTAATGTCCAGTTAGCTGAACTTCTTAACCAGGAGGCTGAAGCTACCAGATGAAGGATGCATCTTAGCTGGTGTTGTCAGGGAAGACATCCACACACCACCTTCTTAGAATAGGTTTTTTCACTAATTCAGTGACATCCATCCATTATCTATTCCATTTATCCTCCAGGGTTAAGAGCGGCTAGTGTCTATCTCCAGTGGTCATGAGGCGAGAGGCAGGGTCCACACCAGACAGGTCACCAGTCCATCAGGGACATTTTATGGCAAAACCAGCTGAGCAACCACATTAATGCTAAGGCGACCTCACTACAAATTCTACTTCCAAACTATTTATATGATCTTTATTACCATTTGTGTACATCCACTTGAGTCTAAGTACCTAGGAATTCTTTATTTTCCAATTGTATTTCTTCAATTCAATTCAAAAATACTTTATTGATCCCAGAGGGAAATTAATTAAACATTTTCAGAATAACAGACACACAGAGTGTATTGTCAAATTCAAGCAAGACACTGCTGTATGCCCCCCTCCCCCCCAGTCGTCCCACCTGCCCCACCCACTGGCTCAGGCTGAAAGAAAAGAAAAAACAACGAAAAAGATAGTAGAAAAAAAAAGGATAATAATGAAAAGGAAAAGCAATAGGATACCGCAAAATATGTAGGGAGTTGGAGGGTGTATAAGAAATTATTCAGGAAAGACCGACTTGCCACACCGGCCAATCATCATCTAGTACAGGAGGAAATGCCATCAAATCCAGATGTCACAAAAAAGAGTCCCAAGTGGAATGAAATTTACTAATTGAGCCCTTAAGTGAGAACCGCAGTTTCGAATCCAGCAGATATGGCCAGTACCTAGGAATTCTAATGCAGAGCTCAGAGTCAAGACATAAGAGCATACAAAGATGATCAAAACACAAACAATCACCAACAGTAAGAGTAAATATCAAAAAATAAGAAGGAATATAACAGACAACATTCAATAGCATCACATACCAGCTGCAGTTATCATAATAAAATAATAAAACTAGACTAATGGTATTTTCTCTTAAATCTGCATGTGTCACACAGCTAGTCAGTAGTTTCATGGTCTACTGGTTACTAGGACGGTAGTCTAGTTGTGTGTGTGGTTTCTGGCCTTTCTTCTTGCACTGTGATGTGTCAACAGTTTCCAGTAATAGGAGACCGTCCCTAAAGTTTTCTCTGCTGTTAATAACCTTCTGGAGAGACCTTCTCTCTGGCTGGTTGGTGCTGCCAAACCAGACCACCAGTTCCCTGTAGGCCTGGGTAGGGGGCGACTGCTCATTCCTGGAGAAATAGAGCCGCTGCTGGGCTCTTTTTCCATGACTCTTCTCTGTCCAGCTCAAGGTGGAAGTAATGTGAAGGTCAAGGAAGATCCGGCTTGAGGGAATCTTTCCCAATAAACGAGGACCTTACCTGTGGTCAGAAGAGAAAAGTTAACAAAATAAAACTATTTCTTATTCTGAAGCATTTATGCCTAAATTAGCAGTCATTTCTTATCTCGTATTTATATGGAAAACAAAGCCGATGACTTCATAAAGAGTTAAACTTATTAATCATGAAAACCCAACAGAGGTTCTCTAATTTGTTTTGATTAATAAAACACAGAATGGTAAATATGACCAGTTGTGTTTGAAGCTAAAATCATAAAGCTAAATGGGTGGAGGTGGGGGTACCAGCCCTCCCTCCTCTGGGCGCCCTGGGTCAGTGCCTTGGCTGCTGCTGCTGGTGCAGATGGCTCACATGATGGCGTTTCCTGGCTCATCCGTGCTCACTCTGCTTTTTATTTTTATTTTTTAGCTTTTAAGTGTGTGTGTGTGTATGGCTGTTGGGTTGGGAGGGGGGTGTAGTCGCCGTGATGATTTTATTTTGGTTTTTCTATGGGGGTTTTGGGGTCATATTAAATCTGTAAAGCACTTTGAGAAACTCTGTTTGAAAAGCGCTTAAAAGGAAGAGGAAGAGGAGCGTCTGTAAGCTAATTAGCTTGTTAGCTGCGATGAGAGGATGAGCTGCTGAGTTCTCGCGAGAGCTGTGCATAGGTGAACATGGCGGTTTTGTGGTAAAGTATACAATCAAAAGTCAATAAAAGTCAGGTAAAACAAGGCAATCATTTTGAACCAAACGCAGCTTCTAAACTAACCATCAAGTTACTTTTTTTTCCTTCTAAACAACCTGGACGAGGAAACATTGGATTGGCTGGAGTGCTACCTAGACGAGTGCTTTGATAACATCGTTATGGGTAAGTCACGAAAACCTGCTTCGAATACAACAACGAGCACACCGTCACAGAAGCGCACTCGTTCGGAGGCTAGCACATCCACCGACTCGCCAGATAGAAGCTACGGCGACATCCTGGACTCAATAGACAAGAAGCTAACCAGCCTGGACGCCCGTCTCGCGCTGGTTGAGGTTCTGCATAAAGAATTTCAGGCTCTGAGGGAATCGATGGAGTTCAGCCAACAACAAGTAGCTTCGCTAGTTACAGAAAATCAAACACTAAAAGAAGACGTTAAGAAACTCACCGAGGGAATGAAGCAGCTGTCGGGAGAAAACAAAAGTTTCAAGGAGACTATTCTAGACATCCAGGCCCGATCAATGAGGGACAATCTTGTTTTTTCGGGGATACCAGAGCAGGACTAGGAAGATGCTGAAGTAGCCGTGCGAAAGTTCATTCAACACCAGCTGAAACTGCCAGGCCACCCGGTTAAAAAAATAACCTTCCATCGGTACCACCGGCTCGGAGGTAAGAAACCCAACAACACCCGCCCGCGACCAATTGTTGCAAAATTTGAACATTTTAAACAAAAAGAACACGTCAAAGGACGCGGGAGAGAGCTACGGGGGACGAATTACAGCGTTAATGATCAATTTCTGAAAGAAATCCTGGACAGAAGACGCGTGTTATTTCCAATTAGAAAAAAACATATTAGTGAGGGCAGTAGGGCTACGGTTAGTGTGGATAAACTGTATGTTAACGGTCATCTGTTTAGGGACCCTCAGGTTACTCCTTGGCTTTATTAGTCATATTTAACAGAACCAAGACAGAATTAGCTTTATCAGACAACTATAGTTTAAAAAAAAGCACAGCTCAGCAGGCTGTTTTTGTTTGTTAATGTGGGTAGGGGCAGGGCTGTGCACTAGATTTCTTTTTTTTCATTTTTATTTTCTTTTTTCTTTCTCACATTTGTACCACCAAATCTCTTTATCACCTTTTTTCCTTTTTCTCTCACACACACAGAGACTTTTATCATGGCATATTCATGTTTTTCCATCATACTTTCATTCTGTACACACCTGTATGGTGCATTATTTGCCTCGCTTTATCTGTGCTTCTGTTTTTTTCAATCTGGCGACCCCGTGGACACAGCTACAGATCCAGAAGGTAGATTTATAATATTAAAACTATTTATAAATAACCAAAAGTTATGTACAGTTAGTATATATGGTCCAAATGTTGACGACCCCTCATTCTTTCATACTTTCTTCTCGGTTCTGGCTAATCACATGGATTGCTCACTTGTTCTTGGGGGAGATTTCAACTTTGGACTAAATGAATCTCCCTGGTATGTCGCCATCCACTCTATGGGAAGCAGGGAAAGCTGTGATTAGAGGTAAAATAATTTCATTCTCATCAAATAAAAAGAGAACAGAAAATAAACATGTTCAGGAATTAGAAGAAACTATTAAATCATTAGAACCTTCCCTGGATAAAGAGAGCTTAAGTAAAATAAGGAAAGCAAAATTAGAATTAAATGAAATTATTAATAAAAGGACGCAGTTTTTAATCCAAAGACTTAGAATAGAAAACTTTGAACATAGTAATAAATCAGGTAGCTTCTTAGCTAATCAGTTAAAAATAAATAAAGAAAAAACAACTATATCTGCAATCAAAGACAAAATTGGGAATATAATATATGATCCTGAAAGAATAAACAACACATTCAAAGAATTTTATGAGACTTTATACACACCGGAGATAAACCCATCAAATAATGAAATTGAACAATTTCTGGATAAAATAACTCTTCCTAAACTTTCAGACAGTCAAGCAAAGGCCCTGGATTCACCGCTAACAGTGTCTGAACTCCAGGAGGCCCTCCAATCCATGCCTAATAATAAAGCTCCAGGTCCAGATGGATTTCCAGTAGAGTTCTATAAAGAATTCTGGAATATTCTGGCACCAACATTTTACAAAATGTTACGGGAAACAAAGGAAAATGGTCGAATACCACCAAACATGAATTCTGCCTACATCAATCTTCTATTAAAACCAGGAAAAGACCCTATGTCTCCTACCAGTTATCGTCCCATTTCTCTTATCAATGTTGATCTTAAAATAATTTGCAAAGCTCTTGCAAGAAGGATTGAGAAAATAACACCTCTAATAATCCACCCTGATCAAACAGGTTTTATAAAAGGTAGGCTCTCTTCAACAAATTCACGTAGATTAATAGATTTAATAGATTATTCCTACTGTAAAAACGTCCAAACCAATATATTATCTTTAGATGCAGAAAAAGCATTTGATAGAGTTAACTGGAAATTTTTATTTGCAGCCTTAAATAAATTCGGATTCAGTAATTCTTTTGTAAACTGGTTAAAAATATTATACAGCTCACCAACAGTGTATTAGGACCAATAATCAAACATCATCAAGGTTCTTTCTTCAGAGAGGTACCAGGCAGGGATGTCCACTTTCTCCCTCCCTCTTTGCTATTTTTATTGAACCATTAGCAGCAGCAATCAGGCAAAATAATAATGTTAAAGGTATACAATGCAACAAAATAGAACATAAAATTAGTTTATACGCAGATGATGTACTACTTTTTCTACAGCATTCACAAACTTCCTTGTATCAGGTAATTGAGTTAATAAAATCTTACTCAAGAGTTTCAGACTATTCCATAAATTGGTTAAAATCTACAGTCCTTCCAATCAACTGTTCTTACCAGAGTCCTGTTGCTTTACAGCTCCGGTCGGGAAATATTACATATCTAGGTATCCATATCTCACCAAGACTGTCAGACTTATCTAAGCTAAACTACGTCCCACTTTTAAAAAAAGTGGAAGATGATCTGGCAAGATGGAAATCCCTTCCAATATCACTTATTGGAAGGGTAGCTACAATAAAAATGATGGTTTTGCCTAGAATCAATTATTTATTCTCAATGATCCCAAGCAAACCATCACCTGATTGGTTTAGATCTCTGGACTCTTCTGTTTCTAAATTTCTTTGGAAAGATAAACCCCCACGTATCAGCTTAAAAACACTACAGAAGTCCAAAGATAAAGGAGGTCTAGACCTACCAAACTTTCGTCATTATTTCTTAGCCAACAGGCTCCAATACACATCAAGATGGGTAAAACACAGTTATATCGATGAGTGCTGGGTAGATGTAGAACAGACACTATGCAATAAGATAAAACTTTCAGATCTACCTTTTGTTAGCTCAAATATAAAACAAAATGAATGTTTTAAAAGTATTAATATCAGCTCCTCTCTGACAGCTTGGTGGGAATTTCTTAAAATGACAAAGACCTCACTAGTCCCATGCAGGCGTACACCCATCTGGAATAACCCGGATATCTTACAAAAAAAATGCATGATCAACTTTCCAGGCTGGAGTTGTAAAGGAATTGAATACCTGGAGCATATATTTGATGGAACAGACTTTATCCAATTTAATACATTGGTTACACAATTCGGAATTAACAAGAATAAATTCTTAGAATACCAACAAATTCTTGATTCTGTTCTGTGGGACACGGTTGCCGATGTGGAGCTTAGAGTGAACGTAGAATGAAGATGGCGCCGAGGATGGCAGCCGTGGTGCTTTCGTGCGCTCTGTTTTGTTTGTTCTTGTGCGTTAACTGTGCGTCTGCGTGCTCTTATACCCGCGTGGAGCTTCTGGACATTAGAACTACCACCCCTACGGACTTATTACCAGTTTTTTTAGCATCAGCTGCGGACCTGGTCCATTTTTTGACCAAAAGAGGGAAACGGCGCCGTGGAAAGCGAGCGGGTTCACTCGTCCGCCTGCGCAGATGGGGCGCGCGCACGCCTTTACCTGGCATCTTTCTCTCAAACGTCCGCTCACTTCCCAACAAGATGGACGAACTAGCGCTGCTCATGAGAAGTAACAAGGACTTTTCCTCGTCTTGTGTTTTGTGCTTCACGGAGACGTGGCTAAGCGCGAGTGTCCCGGACAGCGCGCTTCACCTGGACGGCTTCCATCTCCTCCGCACGGATCGCAACGCGGAGCTCTCCAACAAAACAAAAGGTGGTGGCGTTTGCTTCTACATCAACAGCAGCTGGTGCACGGATGTGACT
Source organism: Apricaphanius iberus (assembly GCA_028564705.1). Taxonomy (NCBI): domain Eukaryota; kingdom Metazoa; phylum Chordata; class Actinopteri; order Cyprinodontiformes; family Aphaniidae; genus Apricaphanius; species Apricaphanius iberus. The sequence continues at coordinate 53,268 of JAPXFQ010002568.1, forward strand.
GTGATCTCCCAACACTGCGCTCCTTCTCTGGAATATCTGTTCATTCACTGTAAGCCTTTTTATTCACCGCGTGAGATCGCTTCATTCATTCTGGTGGCTGCCTACATTCCGCCGAGCGCGGACGTGCACGAGGCTCAGCGCACGCTTGCAGGCCAGATATTACATGCGGAGCGGTCTTTTCCGGACTCTCTTGTTATCGTGCTTGGTGACTTTAACAAGGGAAACCTGAGCCAGGAATTACCAAAGTATAGACAGTTCATTAAATGCCCGACCAGAGAGGAGAACACGTTGGATCACTGCTACACTACAGTCAGCAGAGCGTATCATGCTGTGCCGCGCGCTGCCCTCGGACTATCAGATCACGTGATGGTGCACCTAATTCCCTCATACCGACAGAGACTGAAATTGGCCAAGCCTGTCGTGATAACAACGAGGAAATACACCTCTGAAGCTGTGGAGGAGCTGCGCTCATGTTGGGAGACGACAGACTGGGGAGCGTTTGGAGCAGCCACGGACAATCTGGACGAGTATACGGACACTGTGATCTCATACATTCAGTTCAATGAGACGCGCATCATCCCAACGCGCATCAGGATTTGTTATAACAATGACAAGCCCTGGTTTACACCCAAGCTCCGGCACCTACGTGAGGAGAAGGAAGTAGCGCGGCGGAGCGAGGACCGGAGTACATACAGACGAGCAAAGTACCACTTCAGCAGTGAAGTGAGAAGGGCAAAATCTGTGTTCTCCAACCATATACAGGAACACTTTAGCTCCAATGACTCTGCAGCCGTGTCTCAGGGGTTGAGGGCTCTCACAAACTACAAGCCCAAAGCCCCCCAGGCCCTGAACGACCGGACTCTCGCCTAGGGCCTGAATACACACTACTGCCGCTTTGAACAGCCGTCTGCTCCTCACACCTCTGCTCCCCCCACCATCACCCCAACCATCAACGACCCCAGCACTTCATCAAAGGACTCCTCAGACCCCCCCTCCTCCCCCCCTGCCCTCTCCATCCAGGAGGAGGATGTGCGCCGACAGTTCTTGAGGCTGAACAGGAGGAAGGCCCCCGGGCCGGACGGTGTCTCCCCCTCCACCCTGAGACACTGCGCGGATCAGCTGGCCCCCGTGTTCACGGACATTTTCATCACCTCCCTGGCGCTCAGTCGCGTGCCGTCCTGTTTCAAAACCTCCACCATCGTCCCTGTCCCCAAAAAGCCACGGATCACAGGAATTAATGACTACAGGCCGGTGGCGCTGACGTCTGTGGTCATGAAGTCATTTGAGCGCTTGGTTCTGCCCCACCTCAAGGACATCACCGCCCCCCTCCTGGACCCACTGCAGTTCGCCTACAGAGCCAACAGGTCTGTGGATGATGCAGTGAACCTGGCCCTCCATTTCATCCTGGAGCATCTGGACTCCCCAGGAACCTACGCCAGGATCCTGTTTGTGGACTTCAGCTCTGCCTTCAACACCATCCTCCCTGGACTGCTACGAGACAAGCTCTACCAGCTCAGCGTGCCCGACTCCCTCTGCAGGTGGATCACTGACTTCCTGTCGGACCGGAGACAGCACGTGCGGTTGGGGAAGATTGTCTCGGACAATCGGACTACAAACACTGGGACTCCTCAGGGCTGTGTACTCTCCCCCTGGCTCTTCTCGCTGTATACAAACTGCTGCACCTCCAGTCACCAGTCCGTAAAGCTGATCAAGTTTGCGGACGACACCACCCTCATCGGACTTATCTCAGACTGCAGTGGTGGTGACTGCAGGGAGGTCCTTGGGGGTGGGTCCGCTTGCGATTGGGGCGGTAGGTGCCGTGACTCTCGCCTGGGGTGGGACTTTGGGGGCTGGCCGGTGGTTTGCGGGCGCTGCTGCCTTTTCCATCTCCCCGGGCTGGTTCTTGTCGCTTGCTCCCCGGTGGCCCCTTGCCGCGTCCGGGTGTCGGCAAGAGGCCGCGGCGGTTGGCCGGCGTCTCCGGGCCCGATCGGCTATATTGACACTGGACATGGCTCCTGGGTCTTGGTCTTAGCGCTCGGGGGGTTGCTGAGGTGGGAGCCTCTGACCGGTGTTGGTCGGCCTCCACGGTGACTGACCGGTTGGTGGAGGTGCTGGGTTCTGTTGCCTCCCGGCCATCGGGCGGTAGTAGCAAGGCTGGAGGATGTCGGCCTGGGGGTTGGCCGCCTGGGGCTTTGGTTCTGCTCACGGGCCTGGCGCGACGTGTCCGGGGTACCCGAGTCGGTGGTGCGCCGGGTTCCGGCCTCGGCGCGGGGGTCCTCGGACGCTGGCGGTGCCTGGGGCGTCTCTTATTGGCGGGGAGGCTTTTTACCATCTAGCACAGGCGCTCTTTTTAACGGGGTGTGCTTGGGACGGGAGGGGGGAGGGCGTTGAGGGGGAGGGGGGGCTAAACTCAACCTGGGTGTCTAGTGACATGTGTTTTGTTAGCAGTGTGAATGTTGGGAAGGATTTAGGTATGCCCCTGGGGTGGGGGCTGGTGGATTGCCGGGGCCCCATGGGGCTCGGGGGTGCCGCTGCCGTGGGCCCAGACTTGACGTGCTGGGGCCTCCCACCCCTGGTGGATCGGGCCGAACGGGGGTGCTTATTGGAGTCAGCAGGGGAGCTGGCTCCCTGGGGTTGGCAATGGTCACCCCAGTTATTTTCTCGCCATCCCCATGCCTCTGTCCACCTGCTCCTTCATTCTACCATTCACAAGGCCTTGGGACGTGGGCACGTCCCTGGGTTGCGGGATGGAGCTTCCGTCTTCACTACCCGGTGGCGGCCTGGGTCCCGATTTTATTGAGCAACTTAGACACTTACACTTGCAACATTTACATGGAATGCACATGTAGGGACCTGGCGGTGGGGCGCATTGGCGCTGGGGGCGGGACCCCTCATGGGGGGCGCCTTATAGGGGCCCGTTGTGGGGGGCCTCACCTGTGGTGCTGGCACCCACTGTTTATACGCATCTAGACACTGAGGGCCCGGGGGGGGAGATGGGGGTACCCGGCAGTATTCCCATGTCCCACCCCTCTGTTTTAAGTGCACATTAGAACAACACGCAACAACACCACATTGAGCGGGGGGAGAGAGGCTGGGGGGTCTTTCCACACCCCTGTTCGTTGGACCATCAGGGGTCGGAGCCCGGATAGAACATCAGGCCGTCTGGTCGGGGTCCTGGGCTGGTGGGCTGCTCTTGCCGGTGTGGGGGCCTTGGCGGTCTGCTTGTCCCCATCCTGGTGGGCAAAGGGGTCTGTCTCCTGGGTGCAGGGGCAGGGTGCTCTATTGGGGCGTCTGTCCCTGGGCCTGGGAGTATGGAGTATAGTGTACGTATGGGGGGTATGAATGAGTGTATAGCGTCCTTTTTTCGTATGTCCTGTATTTGTAAGAATGTGTACGCATGAGAGGGAGGGTACGTATGAGTGTCTCTGTCTGTCTATGTCTACCTGTCAGGTTGGGTGTTTGGTGCTCTCCGGCCTGAAGCATCTTCTTCCTCCCCGTCACTCCCCGTCGGTGATGGATTGCCCTGCTCGCTGGTTGATGATGGCTCTCGATGCCTGGGGCCGGGGGTCCCGGTTGCGGCCCGGCTCGGTCCTGGTGCATGTCTGGCGGGTCCTGGGTGGTCCGGTGTGTCGGGCGGCCGCTGTTTCGGGCCGACGTCCTCCTTGGATTGACTGGGGCACCTCTTATGGGGGTGCCGGGGTTGTAGAGTAGGTTGGTGCCGTCCGGTGGATCGGTGGGGACCGTGCCTGGCGCCCAGGCCTCCTGCCGGTTCCAGGACTTCTGCTGGCTGGTCTGTTCACCTGGTGGGGCTGTCCGGCATTGGCTGGGCCCCTGATCTTGGCACCCTACGTGGGGCGGGATCTGGACCCGGGAGCTGGAAGATCTGGATGTCCAGGTGCCGGCTGGGCGCGGCCTGGGGAGGGCGTACATCCGCTGTGGCTCTTGCTGTGGCTCCCTGGCATGTGGGTGTGTGGGGGCGGGCCGGGTTGTTGGTGTAGGGTATTGGTCCTGGGTGGCGGCGGCGTGTGTTGTCCGTCGGTTGGCTGCGGATCCCCCTTGCCTGCGGCGGCGGGGGGGGCCCTTGTCGGTTGGTCCCTGGTTGGGGCCCCGCTGGGGGGCGGGGTGCCCCTGGTCCCCGTGGCCTCCGGATCCTGATCAGGGCCCCCGGGTCCTGATCCGGGCCCGCCCTGGCGTAGCCGGTTTCTGGCGGAGCCCGTGGGCTCGTCACTGCGATCTCTCGGGCCCCAGCATTGTGGCTGGTGGGTGCTCCCCTGGGGCTTCCATCTGTTCCTCTCTTGGTGGGTGATCGACCCTGCACTGATCCGCCTGTGGCCTCTGTACTCTGTGGGACCCTGGATGCATACATCTCTTGCCTCCTCCATGTCTGTGCCGATTCCTGTAGGACGGATTGACGGTTCCTTACACCAGCTATCAATCACTTGCATGGGGAAACCTTATTCCGACCTGCATGCTCGCACACACATAGGTGTGGGGACATTGGTGTGGACAGACATATCTTAAGCTGAGGTTATCATCATTAGTTAGTTGTTCACAGGAGCTTACCAGAAACATTTGAATTATGTTCATTAATCCATGCTTGTGTGTAGTGATTGTGTAATTCTTAGTTTATTCTACTAGATCCGAACTATTGGTTTGGCTCTGTACAGTTTGTTGTTTTTGTTTTGTATTACTGTTTCTCTGCCGTCCGGCAGAGGTGGAGGACTGGGATGTTTTCTTGTGTTCTTTGTTTGCCTCCCTGTCTTGTGTCGTCGGTTCGCGCCTCTGCTGGTCCTTCTTCCTTTCTCCCTTTTTGTCTCAGTTTAATGTCCATGACGTCAGAAAATTGAACCCACAGTAATCACTAATAAAGATTTTTCATACATATACATCAAGTGGCGTACTACAGCGAAGCTGTAATACTCTGCTTGGGAAAGTAAAACTGTTGGGCTTGTACTTGGTACTCAGACACCAATTCTGAGTAGCATACTGCTAGACAGGACACGTTAAAAATAAATAAATAAATAAATAAAATAAAAAGAAAAGCGCTTTATAAATAAAGTTTGATTTGATAAGGGTCAGAAGCTAACTTATCTATTTAGGTAAATCTAAAAATGCAGCACATTTTAAACACTGCTTCAGAATTGTGTTGATTTATTTAAATGACTTTTAGTTGTTAAGCTAAACATGATTTCTACACAGAAATGAGAAAAAAACAAAATTTTGTTTAATAAATATTCAACAAAAAACTCAGAAATTCTGAGATTAAAGTCAAATATTTTTCATGAAAAAAATCGGAAATTCTCTGATGTTGATAAGTACCAAAATTACAAATAAAAACTCAGAATTTCTAAAATTAATTGAAAATATTTTCCAGAAAAAAACAGGCAAATTTGCTGGCACAAAAGACATAAAATTACGAGTTAAAACAGAATTTTTTTGATTAATCTCAGATATTTTCTAGATAAAAATGCAAAATTCTCTGATATAGTAAAATGTAGTAATTTTGGGAGAAAAAAACTGAGGAATTTCTACGATTAAAGGCAAACATTTTCGATGAAAAAATAGCTTCAATCATAGAAATTTCATTGTTTTTTTCTCGCAATTTTTTTACTTCTCTAAATTTAAGAATTACTTTTGTCCCCCATAAAATATTAAAAATTTCAAATCTCAAAATTTATTTTTTTTAACTGATCATTTTACGTCTTTTGTGACAATGTCTGAGTTTTTTTCCCCCTAGAAAATATGTGCAATTAATTTCAAAAATTCTGATTTTTTAATAGTAATTTTACTACTTTTTGACATCAGATAATTTCTGAGGTTTTTCTGGAAAAAATATTACTTTAATCTCTTAATCTTCAATGTTTTTTGTGCAGAACATTTACTCCAAAATATTTTTCTTTTTCCTACAATGGCCCTAATTCTCCGTCGTATAAATGTCGTCAAATAAGCTGTATGCTTAATGATATACCGACTTTACTCGACATGTCCACCACTAGCTGGTCGCTACAGTCTTATAGTCCATCTTAATGCCCTCTTTCACATAAAAACGTCCTAATGACTCTTGAGTAGCCTACAATAAAATATGTAAAGACAGACTATTTATGCCTTCAGTTGGTGGTCAGATTCGACTACAAATATTACAAACATATTGATATGAGCAAAAAAACAAAACAAAAAACAAATGTGCATCTTCAAACTGACTTTTCCCTCTTTAAAATAAAAGCAAAGAAATGACTGTAGGCTATGTGTCGTAGCCTATTTTATGCTCTCGCTGTGGTTATACTATTTCATAAATTCGTATTAAATATAGTTTTCCAGGCATGTTTTATTATGACTATTTTATTAGCATGCCGTTTCTGGGGTAAAGTTTTCTGTTTTATGCATGATTCAATATTTCGTGCATGAAGTTTGGACTTTCCCATGATTAATCCAAGCCGCTGTTGAATAAAACTGGCCCATGTAAGTAAAGAGCTCTAGTTTGGATCCAGGTCATCCATGTCGTGTCGTGACTTTCGTAGTGAAACCAGAAGCGCTCCATCTGAGGTGGAACTAGATCTGCTGGAGGGAGGGAAGGAAGGAGGAGCCTCCACATAGCTTACTGCGGCTCTCACCTCCATGATCCACCGCGGAGCGCGTTAAGGAGCTTCTTGGTGGGGCTGAGTACCGCTGAAGTGGCCCCAGTGCGCAGCTGGGACGCGGCTGGGACGCGGGGAAACACGGATATCCCATAACCAGAAGAGAGTCCTTGGGCGGAGAAGCGCCACTGGTCGTCGCCGCTCCAGGGACCGACGGTAGGAATGGGAGCAAACATCCAGTTAAACTTGTTGCATGGTGACTTCAGATTTGACGGACACACTTGTCCGTGTTTTCTGGCTTCATTCGCGGAGTGACGTGTGTGGATGGGTGGAGAGGTGGGAGCTGGTGGTGCTTTACTGGGAAATATCCCGTTTTAGATCTTTAGAAAGTTAGAGAAGTGAAAACGTCCTGATCGCTCTGTTTCCTCTTTGGCTGCAGTGTGTGAACATGGAGACATATCAGCTGGAATTATTATCACTGTGGCAACCATGCGCAGCCAATAAACCGGCCAGGCCGTGCGTCAGAGGCCAAACATATTCACACATATCTGTGCTGTCCATAAGGAAGCTTCATATCTCAGATATGATCCAGCCTGTTGTGATTGAGCTGCTTTGAGGAGCTCAGATATCCACTGAGAGGGAGACACGGTGCTACAGGTGTTGGGTTACCTGTGAACGTCATCAATCTTTAATGGCTGAGCATGTGTGTGTGTGTTTTTTCCCAATCACCCTTCGTGGTGCTGGTTTCCAGCAGTAAATGATTATGTAAATATTTATTAAATGATGTAAATATTTTTTTCTTCTGTTTGTACATGTTTTTTTTGCCACTGTTTCTATTCTATTCCATTCTAAATGCATCATGACTGAGCTTTTTAGGCTTCTTCTTGTCTGCAGGGAAACTGGTGGGATTCATTTCTCCAGTCTGACTGTTGATGTGAGCTGGAGCTTCTACACAACTTGATTATAACATTATAAACCGAAGTGCACATAATAGAATTGGCCAAGTATGAGTTTCTTTAGAGGCAGGTGAAGCCTGATATATTTGATATTTAATTTTTGTTCATTATTTTATAGCAAAGATCAGCATTCTGTCTTTTAGCTTGGTTATGGTCGACATGATGAGGTGGCTGTAGCGGCTGGTGGTGGTGGTGGAGACATTTCAGATGCCTGTGTTACATAGTTCCTGTTTTATCCAACTGAGGTTCCACTCAGTCATAGCTGCTCCAAACATGGCTATCAGCTACAGAGGTAGATTGCCAACATTTCTGAGTGAATTGGGAAACACTGTCTTAATTTATCAGCCAGGAGACATTTTAGAGCTTTAGTTGCACCAATAAAGATGGCAAAAACATTTCTGGTTGTCTTTGAGATCCATTCTCATAGAAAGGGAGACAGGCATCTCTGAAAAGCTGATAACAAATGTATTAAAAGTTTGTTTTTATCATAGACTGTATAAAACAATGGACTAACCTTCCGGTACGTCCCCCATAGGTTTCTGAATAGCAAAAATGAGGCCAGTTGGGCGGTTCCCACCGCCGCCATCTTGTCCGCGTCACTCGCCTCGTCACTCTCAGAAACTCCAAAAATGGGCAAAGAGGAGGAGCTCAGAGTGGCGCTGTGAGGCTGGGGGCGGAGGGTTAATGCTCCGAGCCGACGTAGCTACAAGCTAGTCGGGAGCTAACTGAAGCTAACGTAGGCTGCAGCCAGTTTCAGCCAGAAGACCGCGGTCGAGAGACTTTTACCCTGTTTTTCAACAATGATCCCTTTAGACGCAGAAACATCTCGAGTAGAGAAAACAGATAAATATAATAAGACCCAAATGGGTCGGATCAATACGGCCTGATATTGTGTTATTTCCATTACCATCGGAGGAGGGTGAGGACTTAGTCGGCTTATCTTAACAACACATCCAGCTAAAAGTAGTCACAAAGTCATCATGAAAATTCAGATCCCCTAAAAAAAATAAAAGGCTTTTGACTCACCTCACATCTCATCCATTAGTTCATGCCTCCAGCTGTGTTCCTCACACCAGTACTGATCTAACCAGCGATCATCCAGTTTGTCTAGAGTCCATCTCTTTAGTCTTCCACCCTGATGTAACCGTCTCCCGCTCTTGAGTCTCGAGGTGCTCTACCTGACCGGGTCTGCCGCGGCGTCCCGGTCCTGCCGACTTGCTGCTCTGCTGATACCCAACCAATCGCCTGCTCCAACTCGCGTGTAGAAAGAGAAAAAAGCGCCGACCAGAACAGCATTCCTCTCTGCCACCTGACAGAGAGCCCCCAAGCTCGTTAAGCTTCAGCCGGTATGAAGCATCCCCCCAAAGCAGAAACTTATTGGACGGTCTGTTACTGTAATCAAAACCACAGCAAGCCGTCTTTGTCCAATAATTGCAGATTAAAATCCAAAACCGAATAAAAACTGCAGAGAAAACTGATATTGGAGTTCAGAAACACCAAATGACTGAAGTCTTTACGTTAGTCCCAGGCTGTGAAGAGCTTCCCCGTTGGCAGAGGGGGACAGCAGACTACGGAGCAGCTATTAGCTACAGTTAGCCACCATTATCTACAGTTAGCCACCATTAGCCACCAGCGTTAGCCCAGACGGACCTGTCAATCAAAAGGACACGCCCCTAATTATTCATAATTTCACAATTAAATTACAAATAAACGGAGGAACTAGAACTATCTAACCTAAAATGGTTTTTTGAACCAGGCTGTAAACATGTTTATTTTTGCTGTAAACTTGGCCTTTTTAACATGGGAGTCAATGGGAAGTTGCTCCTTTTTGGAGCCAGCCCCCAGAGGATGAGGGAGGAACTGCAATTTTTGTCACTTCCGCGTTGGCTTCACATTCTGCGGGCGGAGTTTGCCCCTTGATTTTTATCTACCGTTTATTAAAGAAGTCAAACAAATATTTATACCTTTTCATTATTTAGTGTAAAAACCTTTGTTGGCATTACATAAAGATGTTGAGCAGCTTTTGGCCTGTTTTTGTCACTGCTATCTTGACAGTTGTATTATTTGGTGTTATTTCAACTCCATAGAAGCTCCACATAGTCCAGTATCCTGCTCAGCTACAGCGCCCCCTGCTGGATCGGGAGCATCAGTTCAGATGATGCTCCCAGTGACCGAACATCCTCCATGTCCTACTATCAACTTTTTTACTTTCTTTAATATAGAAAGTACTTTTAAATCAGTTCCTTCTGTTCTTTCTGTGTATCTTCTCTGTCTTCTCAGACCCCCAGACGGTCGTGGCAGATGACCGCTTGTACTGAGCCAGGTTCTGGTTCTGGTTCTGGTTCTGCTGGAGGTTTCTTCCTGTTAAAGCAGAGCTTTTCCTCTCCACTGTCGCTACATGCTTGCTCAGTATGAGGGATTGCTGAAGAATAGCTGTGGTTGGAGTCTGCATGTTCCGGACACAACCTCACATCAATGACTCAGCACAATCTGCTGGGATTCCTTACATAGAAAACTTTTACCTGATTGGAATGTTTGGATAATTGTATTGAAACGACTTTTGTTGTAAAGTGCCTTGAGATGATATTTGCTGTGAATTGGTGCTATATAAATAAACTGAAATAGTTTGAATTTGCAGACAAATGACCAATAATTAACCTGTCTGCTAAACATGAATTGGATATATCACAATAGTTGTTTGAATATCTGAGTATTTTCAGTTGTTTTCAACATTGTAGTGTCAGATACCAAACGCATCAGCAGTGGCAACGCAACATCATAGGAGAAAGAAACGATGAGACATTGAATCAATCAAGGAGACAAAACATTATTTGAATAATAAATATATTCCTAACTTTGACACTTCTAGATTACCACATGATTACTTATTTAAACTCATAATATGTACGATTATGGAGTTCTGTTCACAATGGTATTTCAAAAAGTTGTCTATTGTTCCATCAAAGAGTAATTTCTCCCTAATATTTTCTCATATATAATCAGTTTGCAGCTCTATGAAATATCATTTTCAGTAAATTACAATATTATTGAGAGTTCATTTAATTCAGCAACTTCTTTACTCATTTAAACACATTACATAGGAAATCCCACCCAGACTGATGTTTTTATTAATGAAAGCATTTAACATTAGAAAACTATTTAAGATTAGATTACATCAGATCAATAAAAACTGATTTTAATACAGTAATGTGGGTTTGATGAAATGAAGTTTTATTTAAAGGTTGTTATTTTCTAAAAGTCATTTTAATCTGCCTATGGGAACACATATTCTGACTCATTGAATATGACTGAATGTGGGAACATTGTTTATTCTGTTGCTTCTACTGACTGACATGTTCATCTATTCCTTCATTGTTGTTGCCGTGGTCATAAGAAAACTGTACCTTTCTCAAAGTCCAAGGTCAGGCAGGCTAGCTGCTTAATGACTACATTATCTGAGAGAATATGATGATGGCAGAGTACAGGAACTCTGGCCAGGGTGTTCCCTACTGGCTGCTGGTTGGCAGCAGCTAGAATAGAATAGAACAGAATAATCATTTATTGTCCCATAAAGGGGAAATTCAGATTTAACAGCAGAAAAATGACAGAAGCATTTAGATTCACACAAGTATAAAAAGTATAACAATTGAATTTAAGAATTAAGAATAGTATGTACATTAAGGACAAAAGTATAAAACCAGAGTACTGTACAGTTTTAAACATAAAGTTGCATGCTCAGATTTAAAATGTTGGGAGTTGGTCTTGTAATCTGAGGGTTGCTGGTTCAAACCCCAGCCCCAACTGTCCTGGTTGTTGTCTGATGGTGGTCAGAGGGTGGCACCAATGTCCATTAGCCTTACCTCTGTCAGTGCGCCTTAGAGCAGCTGTAGCCACCAATGTAGCTCACCATCAGCAGTGTGTGAATGAATGGCTGAATAACCCATAACAATAAGCTGTACAAGTACAGGACATTTATTTACTTTTCAAGATGTTAGTAGAATATAAACTGTGAAAAACACAGATGTATAAATAACAGCAGCAGAATATTAATTCAGTGAGTTAAAAAATGCAGGGAGGAAGGAGCTGTGATAACTCTCCTTCATTCATCACTGGAGGAGCTCTGCTGCTCAGCAGCATCTTCATGCATGGAGGAGAGGGGGCAACTGTCCATCAGTGATGTTATTTTTGCCATCAGTGGGAGAAGGTGTCCTTAATAGGATCCAGGGGGCGCTCTAGAACAGATCTGGCCTTTATGTTGACCTTATCTAACCTCTTCCTCTCAGCTGTAGATCAACTGCTACTGATGCTGTAGTGATCTCTTTTTTCAGGCTTCTTGTTGGATTCTCTCCTTGGTCTGCAAGAGCCCCAACAGTTCCTGATGAAAGGTAAGCCTGAGCCACAATTCCCAGCTTGTTCATGCCATGGAGTTATCATGGTGATATAATTCAGTCATTATCTGAACAGCTGAGTGAAACTTGGATCATGGTTACTCTTCCATCTCTTAGGCAAGAAGGTAAAAATCTCTTTCTTACATGCTCCAAATCTCAGCCATTTTATATTAAACTATTGCAAAAAATAGTTGATATCCACAAACCTCTCCCTGTCTTCATTAGATAGCTGCACAGCCAAATTATACTGTATTTTCTTATTTCCATGTTCTTCTCAGTTTAAATTGCTCCAGCACATTATCACAACTCTTCAGAGGAGATATCTCCATCAGTATGATTACACGCATGTCTACATGGAACTTTGGCAGTAATCGAGCTAATAGCTTAGCCAGAATGGTAGCCTTTGAATGAAGTGTGGTCGACTCCGTGACACTAGGTGGTGACAAGCACCATTCATGTTGGCAAAAGACTCCGCCTCTTCCTGTCGACTTTGGTTGAACTATGAAGACTGGACAAAACCTCAGTTTCTATGTGAATTTTAGAGACTTGGAGCTGATCTACCCTAAAGTGTCCACTCAGGTGCACAAAAAAATGTGCACCACAGATTCACTCTAAAAAAAAGTAAAATCAACTAACATTATTATTCCTCTAATCCATTTTAAGTGTTGCTTTGTAGATAAAATGTGAAGAAGCTCCATGGGGCAGTGAGAAAATGAAGCAGAAGACGGTTGCTTTAGCTCTTTTTCTCCGTACCGCCAAGAGGCTGGCTACCTTTGTCCCATGTTTGGGATTAGCCCAAACTTCCTCACCCGGATCGCCAACACTGACCCTGGAAACACAGAAACAGGCTGTCCTGGCTGAACTTCAGGGGTTCAGGCTGAATTGCAACTGATCCCATTTTTATTAATGGAACAGAGAAGCTGGCACGGCTCTGCTCAGCTAATCTCCCCCACAAAGGTCAGGTTCAACATTAACAAGTTAAAGCTCACATTTGAGCATAGGTTGCCTCTGACTGAACTCTTCCTCTGGTTTGATCAACTGTGTAGGAAGCAGGTAGAAAGAATGTAGTCTGGAATTAAACTACATTTTTTATATTTTACTAAAAACTGCCCAAAACCTCTTGTTGTTTTAGTTTGTCTTGATCACCAAGCTTATTAAAGATTGGGTATCATTTAACTTCAGTTATTGTGTCATTATTTTAAGAACATATGTTTTTTTCCTTTATTCTTGTCTCATATTTCCCCTCAAAGCCCCACTTTAAAACCAAAAAAGTGTTTTTGAAACCTACCAAGGAGACTTTTAGATGACTGTGGAGGAATTGTTGCCCCTATTTTTACCATTCTGATGGACTGACTGCTGTGTTCCATGACCTGGGTAGATTAGGATCAGAAACTGATGGCCAGACTCCTTCAGAACTTTCTGCTAGAACGCAGCATTCATGGTTTCATCATTTAATCCCTTCTAAATGTCCTAAAGCAGCAAAACAGCCCCAGAGCATCACACAACCAGCACCTTGTAAAACCTCATTAGTCCATAGTGGTGAGGCCTGCTCTTCTGACTGGCTCTTGGAGAAACTTCAGGGAAGGTTGTCTCCATGTGTGGATAGGGGCTCTCCTTGTGCTTCAGGACTCACAATGGTGAATAAAATGGCATCGTAACCTTCCAGACTGATGGCTGTCTGTGAATTTGTTTCTTATATGTTTCTTATTTTTTATTTTTTGGAAGGAATACGATGTATTACCTTTACTCCCTCGTGTTGGTAGATAGGTTCTTGATTCTACAAATCTGGCTGTAATTAACTCTTAATTCAGGTAAGAGGAAAATAATTTGACAAAAGTAACAAAACAAAATAAATATATATTGAATATTAAAAAGAGAGATCACATTTCTCCTGTTTTGGCTTCTCTCCATTGGCTTCCTGTTAAATCCAGAATAGAGCTTAAGATCCTCCTCCTTACTTATAAAGACCTTAATAATCAGCTCCATCGTACATCAGAGATCTGATTGTTCCATATGTTCCTATCAGAGCACTTTGTTCTCAGAATGCAGGTCTTCTGGTAGTTCCTAGGATTTCTAAAAGTACAATAGAAGGCAGATCTTTTAGTTATCAGGCTCCTCTCCTGTGGAACCAGCTCCTAGTTTTTAGTCCATGAGGCAGATACTCTGTCTGTTTTTAAGACTAGGCTTAAAACCTTTATTTTTGATCAAACTTATAGTTAGAATGGCTTAGGTTATCCTGAGCTATTTTTGTAGTTATGCTGCTATAGGTTTACACTGTTGGAGGAGACTGACCACTTTTCTTCTCTCTCCTACTACTCTCCAGATATATTTTTTTCTGCTGTTATTGTGATTGTTAACCCAGTTTTCTCTCAGTATTTTTCTACCCATAGAAGCTCCACATGGTCTGGTATCCTGCACAGCTACAGCACCCCCTGCCGGATCGGGAGCATCGATTCAGATGATGCTCCCAGTGACCAAACATCCTCCATGTCCTATTATCAACTTTTTACTTTCTTTAATATAGAAAGTACTCTTAAATCAGTTCCTTCTGTTCTTTCTGTGTATCTTCTCTGTCTTCTCAGACCCCCAGACGGTCGTGGCAGATGACCGCTTGTACTGAGCCAGGTTCTGGTTCTGCTGGAGGTTTCTTCCTGTTAAAGGGGAGTTTTTCCTCTCCACTGTCGCTACATGCTTGCTCTATCTGAGGGATTGATGAATTGTTGTGGTTGGAGTCTGCATGATCAGGACACATCCTCACATCAATGACACAGCACAATCCTTTTTTTTACTTAAATAGAAAACTTCTTAACTGATTGGAACAGTGAAATAAAGGATTATTTACTGGTTGAATATTTTGTATGATTGTGTAGAAATTACTTGTAAAGTGCCTTGGGATGACGTGTTTTGAATTAGAGTGATATACTGAAACTAACTTGAACTAATCTTAGCATCCTGTTGTGTTTAAGGGTTTACTAGCCTTTAAAAGCAATGATTTAGGCAGAAGAATCAACCTTGCAGTGCTGCTGCTGCAATCTGCTTTTTTAAAGCACGTTGGTTACCTTCAAGGGTTGTGGAACCTGCTCTATAAATACCATTTGATTGATTGATCTTTCTGATACAGACAGCAATGCTTCATATTGTTTGCTTCCCACATGTTAACAGGGCTATTTTATCAGCAAGTCACACGATGCAAATGAGTCACAAAGGAAGCAGCAGGAACAGAGATAGGATATACCTGTACACAAAAACCCACCTTATCGCTGACTGTGGGCCATTGTGTGGTACTGTGACAGACTGCAGTCTCACCATGCCAGCATGAACGTACACTGGGAATGATGTCAGCAGCCAACATGGTATCCACACACAGAGTGCTGGTTTAACTGGAGAGGGTCAGAGAAACTATATTATACTATACTGTATTATACTATACAAATTCCAGCCATAAATATTTCATGCTTGTAAATCAGACCACCTTTTGTTGAAGATGAAAATGTGTGCACATAAAATCCCATGGGATATAAAGGTTGTGTTTGTAACTCAGGATGTGGAGTTGTAGCAACATTTGGCCATTTTGTTTGAGAATTTGTCTTTGTACATCCATTGATAAAAATATATGTGTGTCAAAGAAGACAGAATTTGTAAAAAATAATCACAACTTCCAGCCACTTTTGTTAAGCTCTGTTTACTGATATAAAGCAAAGAACTTTGTGTAAAACTCTACACCTAAATCCTCTCAGTTCATTTGATTGATATTTTCATAACAGATGTCATCTCAAAGCGCTTCACAGTCTCGTGCCTGTGTGAGTTTCACTCATTGGTCAATCTCGAATGTAACAATATTAATATGATTGCTAGGAGATACAGTCTGCTTTCTGGAAGTAGGGTCCAGCAGAAAAATCCGGTCCATATGAAGGCAGAACACACACTCCCAGCATCCAACAAGCTGTTACCTTGGAGGGAAGTATAAAGACTCTTTTGTGTAAAGAAGCTAAACCTTGGCTAACAAGTTTCTTACTGTTGGGATCTCTCCCAAATAGAGGGCGCTACATGATGGCAGCCAGAGCTGCACCTGGTTCAAGTTTGTCATCTAAATATATCACTAAGTTGAAAAGTTTTTCAAAAAGTGCTATGAATGTTAGAATAATAGTAGGTGAGAATCGTTCTATGGAAGGAGATGCAGACAGTGTCAGAAATTGGCTTTGTGAGACTTTTAGCCTGCTTGGTTGGATAATGGAACTTTTTACTAACTAGTTGTCTTTTTTCTTTTACTAAAGTTTATGTTGCCCTTCACACACTCACACCCACACCCACACACACACACCCAGGTTAGAGATGACGTCATAGCGTCTGCTGGTAGGAAACAGTCTGCCGTTTCATTGGCCCACCCTCTCTGGAGCTCCAGACCTTTTCCTTGTGTAAGAAGCTGCTTCTTCTCTCATGCTTTGGTTGGTTTTCATACTTCATGACTCAGTTTCTAATATGGGGCATTTTCCCTTTAAACCAAAAGCTTCTGTCTTTGATGATGTGTCTTTTTAACTTTGTCGTGAAAAAAGCATAAGTGTGTGATTGGACATGTTGGTAAAAGTGAGCAATATGGAAAGAACAGCCTGACAACAGTCAGCACACAGTTTGGCTTTAGGGCTGCAGGTCCTGGAGCAACACTAGCTGCTCCAATAACAGCCCTATCTACTGAGCTTTAATCTACAGCATTGGTAAAGAGCAAGTGACAGATTTTGAAGAGATATTCATGTGTTACTGGTTAAGCTTTTATTTGATGACTTATTCAAAATGTGGCTCAGATGTAGATGCAGGAATTTGCTGAACATGGTGAATTCCAGGCAGGTCTCAGGTAGTTTTTGGCAGATTCTTGCTGATGTTGGATCCCTCTGACAGATCATCCCTGATATGAAGTGACACCTCCTCCCACTGACACCTTCTTGGTCCCCATCTGAGAGGAAATCTCCTCCCATGCTGCTCTTCATCTCTTCCTCCTGGGCCACTTACTGCTGTCCCACTGATACTAAGCGGACCCAAAAAAATATTGAATAGGCAAAAAGTTATCTGCTGTCAGAGATGTGGACTGTTTATACCAAGGGAGTAGATTTGATTTTGAGATTGGTGGGGACACAAAAGTGCACCAATGCAGCACTCTTGAAAGTTGAAGTTTTTTGCATTATTAATCATAATTTCGTTATTGCAGATGTTATAGGTTAAAGTAACTAATGAAAGACAAGAAGGCAAATTCGAAAAGCTCTAATCTTTACTCTTTAGTGCAGGGCTGTAGTGAAACTGTGCATCATGTCTATTAGCTGTTGAGCTGTAGCCATTTTTAGCTAGGTCCTTCTTCTTCTATGATTTCGGGGCGTCCGTTGCATTGTGGGATAGCGTATCATCCACCGGCTGCTTACTGTGGCGGTAATACACTTACGGGAACTTTCTTCTTACTAGTCAGATCCATAATGGAGGTTTGGATCTACTACATTGCTCAAATACTGTTTATCATCTGCTACGTAGCAAGCGTAGTGCAGCCATTATGAGTGCTGAGTGGCGTGTGCGCGGTTTTTATTTGGTCAGTTTAATGAAGCTTTAGCCATGCGTCTGCCCCCTGGTGGTTCGTAAAATATTGATTGAGTCGATGTGTGATAAAGAACAAAGCAGAAGAGCTCGCATTTTGAATGTAAATATCGTTAACGATCAGGTTAATTTAATTGTGGTCACCAAAATCGTGATCACGATCAAAATCCGATTAATTGTGCAGCCCTAGTGTGGAGGTTGATGCTCTCATATCTATGAGCAAGGTCATCAACACGAGTATTGCAAAGCTGTTTTACCGACAGCTAACTTTAGCCGTTAGCAAGCTTTCTTATCTTTCTCCATGAAAAACTTTGCCATTTCCGCGTACATTCTGATGCCGTGAACGTTTTTCTTTTGTGTCCATCTGCTGTAGGCTTCACCTAAACTAACTCTGGTTTTAGATATTATAAGGTCGTTCCTCTTCTGAGAAAGATAATGAAATCAATGGGGCTCAGACACAGCAGCTAAACTAACCGAGTGCTCCATTTTCTACAGTAAATGCCTTGTTGCTCCAGGCAGTTGTTTATTGGCAACGTACAATACCGCCGCTGTTGGCTGGAAGACGTGAATATAAATATAGTGCAGTGGTCTGAAAAAGTTATATTTTTTAATGATTTTAGGTTATATATAACGTTTAAAGGAAAGGGTGCACTTTCTTTCTGCACACATCTAAACTCCCAATTGAAGTATTACTTTTTTAAAGAGATAACTTTTAAGAAAAATGTTCCATATTCAACCTTTAAAACTTCAGCAAGAACCTGGTGTGATGACGTATCACAATACAGGGGGTGCATTATACAATATATTGCCATATACTGCGATACTATGAGTAAGACTGTATATAGTGATTTTTAAAACTGCATATAACTACAGAAAAACTGTGCCAGCATTGTAAACACTCCAACCTGTTTCATCCAGTATTTATTACTGGATCTAGTTGATCCACTGGAGCAAAGAAGGTGAAAACAGCCACCAACTACCAGTTATACTTTATATTTTACTAAAAAAATGACATCATCATTAATAGTTCCATTCAAATTCTAAAAAAATATGCATTGCATGGTCTGTCACTGTAACATAAAGAAGGAGAACCTGATAATATACGTGCAGAGGTTTTAGTTCCCTGCAGACTGGAGGCGACAGATTACAACCATTTTCCTTCCTGCTGTATAAAGACTGAAGCTGTGCTGCCTCTGTCCTTTCAGCTCCAACTGGACCTAAATATTTCAGCATCTGCTATCACTTTAAAAGACATGTTTGTCCTTAGGGTTGCTATGATCACTGGAACATTTACCACCTGTCAGCAACAACCTCAGCAAAGGAATTGGAAGATTGGTGTGTCATTGGTTATTAGGACTATCACCAGCGGAGACCTCTATTCTTCTTAGTACAAAGACTCCATTTAGGATAGATGGTATTGTGGGCAATAAAGATCAGATTAAGGTGGTTAATCTCTGTCACTGTAAATCCATCGGTAAATGTCTGTATCATGGTTAAAACAGCTCACCCTAAGTTTAAAAAGAAAATGTTTGTTAGGAAGCCATTAGAGCCAACTCAAACCAGCCGCACCTTATGAGCTTCCTGACAATCACTCCACTCTCCCCTCAACTTAAAAGACTCTTCCAGTCACCTCCATTCTGCTCAGTCATCGTTTTCACGTCGTTCAGAGCTCCTGATCCATCCTGACGCATCAGTCCTTCCCAACTAGATCAGTGTTTCCTGCTCTATCAGCCAACAATCCCACGGTCACCATCCGCTATCCAGCGGGGACCCTGACAATGTTAGACAATGAATTGGGGGTAGGTGTTAGTTTTTATTAAATCCCTTCAAGTTTTTATGTGTTATTGGAGGTGTGTTACATACCTCTGGGTCAAATCTGCCTTTTTCTTGACACCCTTTCTACATACATATTCACATTATATATCATTTGAAAGCTGATAGCCTTTCAGGCTGACCAGAGGAAAGTTCTGGAGTTTCGCAGTCTGCTCTAGACCAGCTGGGTGTTTGCCTATGTATGTGGGTGATGCATCCTTTACAGAAAATCTTTTTAACTGCACCTGCAGCTGATTTCTACCTCTTGTTGCTGCGCTCCGATCTGCAAGCTTTGGAAATATCCTGGAATGCGCTTATGTCAAATATTTGGATAGGGTTTGTTAGCTGCTACCTGACATCAGCAGCTCTCTTTTGCTTCGAAAAGAAGCCACCCTAACCTTGCAAGGCTTCCAAGTATAGGTCATCTCCATTCCTGAAAGTTTGTGATATTCATAATAATAATAATGATACCGATCTCATCCACAACCCATCCGCAGTAAAGAAACCTCCAAGCTCCTGGGCTGAATTTCACCACCAGCTCACCCCTGCTTGTGATTCCAATTATTTATGCCAATCAAGGATACAATCAGAACTGTAGACAATGTAAACACTTTTGCTAAACCACTCAGAAACCAAGGTAATGTGCAACTCACAGTTTGAAGTTACATAGACTCGATATTAAGCCATCTTGAACAAAAGTGGTCTTTTTAAATCCACTTGGGTGAGGTAAATGTCCTCCATGAAAAAAAGTTTGTCCACAACAAGTCATATGTCCAGAATCCAACATAATCTGATCTTGATAATTCCCTTACTTGTGTGTATTCCTCACACAGTTTTCATCAGAACAATCCTTAGCATGCTAGTTAGCCTATAAATAAAACTGCAAACTTCTTCTTCTTTGTGTTTATTAGCATCCTGCAATCAACAAATTGGTGAATTAGCAGCACCATGGAGTGTGGACCAGAATGTCCATGAAGGTCATACTTGCTGGTTGTTTTGGGTGGATGCATTCCATGATTGCAACTTAATTTACACCTGCCTTGTATTCTGACTCGGGTGGGCCGATACTAGAATGGGCCCAGGCCTGCTATCTGGTGGTGGACCTGGATTACCGGAGGGGACATGAACAATGTTCAGTTTCACCAACAGTTTATATAAAAGGTCCGCAAGACCCAGCTTCTATCGTCATAGTCCACTTCTGCCTAGTGGTAAATTCATTTGCATATTAGCTAAATATTTAGCTCTGAGTTAGTGTCCAGTTCAAAGCCTAATATTTCGTAAGCCCGTTTAGTTTGCTAGTTAAAAAATCACCAACACACACACACACACACACACACACACATATATATATATATAATCTTTAAACTAATTATTTACCTTGCTAACTACTTGTTTACTCTGAAACTGACATTTATAAATGAATAAATAACATGTCAGAAAATATGACTTGGAAACATTAACCATCATTTATTTATATTATGGCACGCTTAATAAATATTTCTGTTAATTTTTGAGTGTATTTTATAACTGGCACCCAATAGACTTGGCCTCATATCCTCATTCTGAGGTAAACTAAAAAGTAAAATGAATGTGTGAGGTAATCACATCATCACTGAGATGCTTAACACGAAAGCTCATCTTTGTTCATGAGAAAAGGGTGTGGCCTACTGTTCAGCTGGTTTTCCTCACCACACCCTCATGAAACCGTTTGGGTTGCCCAACAATGCCAGAAACCAGATCAGAAGAACTAAAAGGAGAAAAGCCTCCTCCAGGTGAGCGTTTAGCAATGTTTACTAGCCGTCAGTCTGGATTTGATCTACTCCTTTAATCCTTTCAAAGCCGGTTTCCTGTGTGGTGTTTACCCTGGGAGTGTTGCTCATTATGTAATACCACAAGGACTAGGGTTCAACCACTCAGCACACCTGCAGCACTTTCTGTATATTCATTTCAACTAGATCAGCTGGCAGGGTGAGGGAGCCATATGACACATGTTGCCTGTTACCACTGTATTCTGTTTGTATGCTGATGTGTGTTGGTTATCCTGGGCGTTTTTCTCTGTTTGAGCAGGAATTGAAAAACTCCATCCTTAGATTTGCTTTGGTGCTATTTTAGATCAAACATGTCTGTATATCTAAGTGAATCTTCTAATCCAGTGAAAGAAGCCTTTGGGGATTTTGACTGCATGAATGAGATCTTGAGATGTGCTGCTGCTGCTGAGGACGGAAAAGCTCTAAGTTTGGTACATAAAAGCAGCATCTGAGTGGGTTGACTTGTCTTTAGCAGCACCAGCTCCCTCCATCTGTCTCCCTCTCTCTCTGTTTGCACAATGTCACACTTTCAGCCAGCAAAGGATACTTTCCAAAAAAAAGCGAGTTGTTTTTCAGTTGCTAGCCACCGAAGGAGCAACATCCAGAAACAAACTGCTTTAAACAGTGGGCTATGTTTGTCACCCATGTTGAAGAGAGATCCTGAGGTTTAGTGCTGGAAAGGGGGGATGTAAGATTCTTTAGGCTCTAGGTTTTCTGTTAAACATGTAATCACAGCACTTATTACAAAATAGACAGAGTCATATAATCCAGATGTTCTGCAGGACAGTTTATCCAATAGGATTGCAAACATGTGAACAGTGCTGCATTTTGTGTCCCCTGCAATGCAGACTTTCACTTTTTAATCCTTCCCATGCACCCCCCCTCCCCATCTCCAGCTACGCCACTCTTATTCATGTCAGATCACTTCCCACCATGCCTCGCCTCTCCCTCACACATCTCCATATTTCTCTGCTGTGTTAACAGAACAAGAATGAGGTCCTTGGCTGTCTAACGATGTGTCCGTGTTAAGGATGGCAGAGGAGAGGTAAGAGGCACACAGTTATTCACGCTCTCTCCAAAGCGCTTCTGCATTCTTTGTCAAGGACCCAGCCAGCAGAGGCTCAGCGCTAACTGAAAGCAGATGGTAAAAGTTTGTGCCTTATACAGTAACTTCTGTGGATGATGGGATTTCTCTCTGACTGTGTGGTGAAGTCAGTGTGTCAGAAAAGGGAGAAGCTGTGATTTCTTCCTAATTAAAGTTGGAATCCAGAGGCTGTAATTTGGTGTTGTGTTGTGCAGCTGCAGTGTTCCTACGGTTGATCCCCTGTGGTGACGGTCCATACTGCTCTACACGGAGCGAGGCATACTGTGGGGTTTTTCAGTCTATGGTTGTGGTCAGAATTCAGGCTTTTCATGTTTTATTTCAACTGGTTTTTAGAGTGGACTAATTACTAAAAGGTTTGTAACTATAGACAGACTCAAATATATACATCATCTACTAAAATTAGGTTAAATGTCCTTAGTGTCACCAAAACAACATACTCTTTGGCTAGTTCTGGCTGCAATTGGTTGGTTTACTGGCACAGTCCTGCTCTTTAGGTAGAGTCCCCACATGTGTAAGATGGGGGTTTGGGAAAGCTCCTTTAGACATCCCAGGACCAGTTTGACACGTTTGAGATAATTGTACTGTTGGAATGCCCAATTGTGTCCAAGTTTCATTATCTTTTTACTCAACCCATAAGAAAATTGCTTAGTATATTCATCAACAACCAAGGCTTTCACTCACAGTCTAGCTGTTGATTTGAGCTAAGGTTGCAGTAAAAAAAGTTCATATACAGTTTACATGCATATTTAAATAGAGTTTTTGCAATGATCAAACTAATACCTTAAGCACAATGGGAGTTTTTAACGTAGCTAACATAACTGTGGTTCAGTGGTAGAGTAGTTGGCTTGCAATCGGAGGGTCGTAGGTTCAATTCCAGTCACATGTCGATGTGCCCCTGGGCACTTAACCCCAAAAATTGTACATCGCGCCATGTTGGCTATCGGTGTATGAAAGTGAGGGTGAATGTGAATAATGTTCCAGAAAAGCTGGGGGGTCCGGGAAAGCTGTGAGCTGTATACATATCCATCCTTCCTCGTTTATTACAGGGTTATAAATAATCCTGACGAAGATACACATCATTTAATAAAATTATTGTGGGGTAAGGTTCTAAAATAACCCGCAAAAGGTCAAATCTGCAAAGTAGTCATCTTTATTTTATTTTTTTATACGTGTTTTAAGGCTGTACAACCCCTCGCCACACTTTATAGACTTTCCTCAGACATACATTAACATTTACTCACATTTCTCACTATTTTAAATACTCCCACAGTTCAAACCTTCCTAGATTTAAAACATAAAAGTATTAATCTTTCTCTGCACCCACTCTGGTGCGTCTTTCTCCACTGCAGGTTTCTTTTTCCGAGTGAGGAACAAAGTTATGGGGAGTTGTGTAGTTTTTTTTCTTCTGGATAAGAAGATTCTTATGATATGATTATGACATGATAAATTTGGCAAGTGCAGGAGACACCACATGGAGTAGATTGATAATTGCCTCCAATCAATCAAGATGCAGAACACAATGCACGTCACTGTAAAGAAAGCATTTAAAACTGTATTCAGAATCCGCCAGGCAGTGAATGGTCCACCCAGTTATAGCCAGGGACCACTGTAAAGCAAAGGCTGCTTCAAACTCCTGTGGTTTGGCTTCTATTTTCTGTTCAGCTTTGTTTTTTGAGCTGACGTGGAGAGAACTGCACACAAAATACGAGCACTGAGGAGTTCTGCTGTTTCGTCAGCCCTCTTGCAGAAATGACTTTGTTGGGGGAAGTGACATGTACATATACTCCTTATGTCATATCCCCACAAACTCCCCCCACCCACCCAGAGAATTCATCATGATCCTCTGGTACATTTCTTGCTATCTGAAAGCAAACGAAAGGCAATGTTGTGGTAAAAAGCGGTGTATTTGAAAAGACAACTCTGGTTAGAGACCGGATGGAATTGTCCGTGAAAATTCTGTAATGTCTATCTGAAAAAGGCCAGACTTTAACCAGATGGTGGCAGATGGAGTAAAGCCAGATAAGAACGATTAGCGAAGAAATGGATGACAACAACGCTGCAGTACAGAAAATTTAGTCAGTACTGTACTGTTTGATTGTGTTACGCTAGTTGTTGCTACTGTAGTTTGTGTACCGGTGCTGTTATTCCCATGGTGTCAACACTTCTTGCAAATAGTTTGTCTATCAGAGTGAATTACCCTGCTGGAGTAACATGCAGAGAAATTAGATTTTCTAAACCACATTATCTGGCTGTGTTTGTCTGATTAAGAGAAGTCCAGTTCGGTTTGACTTCAGCTGGACTAAGGTAATACTTTATCTTTCTCTGTAAATGCACGATGCACGATATCATGAACTATTTGGTCTTTACTACACCTCAGTGAACAGAATTTTTTGAAAGACAAAAAAACCCAAAAAAATTTTAATCAATCATAACTGCTAAATAACTAAGTTAGCTCCGATCTACTGGATGAGTACTTCTATAGACCTTGATGACATGTTGGAAGTTGATTTAAAAAACATCTGAGCAGTTTTTGTTACAGCATTAAAACTGATGACCTGAGTTAGGGAGCCACATAGACACATTACAGATTCGTTACAAAGAAAAATAGCAAACCTTGTCATCAGCTTAATGATCAACACAACAATAGAGGTGACACAGAATAGACTGAGCTCAATAGACTGCTGTAGGTTCCCATTCCTCCCTGGAGCTCTATATGGCATAGATGTTTTTTTAATGAACTAGTTAATAGGACTGGGCTGCACAGTGGTGCAGTTGGTAGCACATCTGACTTGCAGCAAGAAGGTCCAGGGTTCAAATCCCAGCCTGCGGTCTTTCTGCATGGGGAACCCACACATTCACATGGCTGTACATGTGTGGGTTCCCTCTGGGTACTCCAGCTTCCTCCCACAGTCTAAAAACAAGACTAGTTTATTTGGTCTATCTAAACTGTCCTTAGGTGTGTGTGCTCATGGTTGTTTGTCCTGTGTGTCTTTATGTTGCCCTGTGATGGACTGGTGACCTGTCAGGGGTGTACCCAGAGCTTAGCCACCCCACGGCCCTTCATAGCATAGATGATGCATGAATGGATGGATAGGTAGCAGGACTGCTGGGTGACTCCAACTCCTTTATGTTTCTGATATGATGTCCATTTTGGGAGCTGCCTCTACATGGAATGGTCCTCCACTATAGAATCACAGCTGCACTCAGACCATGAGGGCTATCTACAGGTTGTTGACCTGGCTATTCTTGAATCATATTTTAAACATTTTGTTTTGTGTTCCTTTAAAAAGTAATCTTTCCTCTGTTTACATTTGTTGAAATCTTGGGTTGGGTTTAGAAGAAATACAGCTATAGTTAAAGGATTGCTTATGGCAGTCAATAAGATAAATTGACAAACAGTGACTTTCCAAGATAAAACATTTATTTACAAAAAGAAAAGACAAAAATGTAATCACCCAAGCTAGAAACAAACACACTACTGATCAAAATAAACGAATAATCAAAATAAAAGGACAATGAATGGATAGAAATGCAATAAAATAGAAACCATAAATTCTGATATCAGTTCTGGATGAATCTGGATCTGAATCTGCTTTAAGACCAAGGCTTATATTAGAAATGTTGGAATGAAAGCTAAATTAGTTTGCTAATCGTGATTAATTTAACTAATTAGCACCATTGATTTATTTCTAAACCAATAAACAGTGTAAGGAAAAATAAAACATTCTTTGGATTAAAAAATGTTTTGTTTAAAAATGATCTCACTTCCGGCACTCAGCGAGAGCTGACACTTTTTATCTTTCTCCCTCTCTAGTGTGTCTTATCCCACAGCCCTTTGTCTGTCTGCTATTATGGAGCCTCTTTTTGCATTCTCCTCCGGAATAATCAATGTTGGATCTGGACATAGACTGGTCAGATGGTCTGGTGAGCAAATGTTCTTTCCCGGAGAAGGTAATAAGGGAGTGCCGAGCTGTCCCGATGGATTACTGTGGAGGATCCTGGGTCTCTCACTTTGACCATCGAGACACTAGTAACATCTGGACAATTGGATTCATGATAACTGGATATCTGCTGATTAGCGCATGGCAGGTTTTTCCCAGGTATTGTAAATTTATGGCTTTTAAGGCAGAAATTGGACGGCTGCCTGGAAGCGGGAAGCTGTATGGCTGTTGTAACGCTCAGACTCTTGCGATTTTCGAGCATGGACTCGTTTGTTGCTGTGTGGGGAAACAACTTGGAGAAGTTCTCAGCCGGCAGGAATGGAAATGAGCCCTGATTTGGAAGGGAGACCACTTTGACAGACTCTAAGGCTAAGAAGGAAAAGTGATCTTAGCCTGTGCATTTCTTATTAATTGAAATTTGGCCTAGACCGAACAGACTCTCTTGGATGGGAATCTAGAAGGACGCTCCTTCCCCCCCACCCTACCCCCACACCTTCAACTATGAGCTGGCTCAGCTCTCCAAGGACGCAAATTACATCATAGGCGAACAGACTGTGGGATTGAGCTGTGTAGAATTCATGGGCTACTGACTACTGATGCACACACATGCACACACAAACTCACACCCTTACAGATGCACACACTTTCTTTGTCATCACTGCTCTAGCTGTACCCCCAATCTCTCCTGCCCACTCCAGGAAGCAGTTAGATGATGCGCATCTGTTGCAGCACATCAGCTTAGTTATCCTAAACTAATTTTGCCTCTGCCCAGAACAGACATTATAGAATATTTAAAGTTCTCCAGGCTTCTCCGTATCGATGGGGTGGAATGAGACGATGTTAGCCTAGCAATGGCTGCGGTAGTTAATTCACAGTGACCCTCATGGCCACCGGAGACGCAGATAGCTCGTCCTACGATTTGGCTAAGCCGCAATCAGCTCCAACGTTCCTTCACTGACCAGTACCCTTTGGCAGCTTTATCCAACCACGCATCCAACTGTTATCGGCTCTGTGGTGGTGAATGAATGTGGCTTTGGCTGGGTCAGGTCCCGCTGTATGCAGGTCAGCCCCCCGATCTCCTCTTCCGGAGGTCTGCAACTCGGGTAAGGTATCGGCAGTCTTTGAGTCCCTTGGAGTCAGTTTCTCCCAGAAACTCATTCTCTTCCCTCGCCAACGAAGTAAGGCAAGGCAAGGCAATTTTATTTGTATAGCACACTTTCAACAAAAGGCAATTCAAGGTGCTTTACATGATTAAAATTAGAACACAGAAAAGAAAGCATAAATCACTTTGAAGATTAAAATACAAGAAAGCATTCACAATAAGACAATAATTAGGATAAAATGAAAAACAACCAAGTAAAAAGCAATAATAGAATCAGTTACTCATAAGCGATTCTAAATAGGTGAACTTTAATTTTAGACTTAAAAGAGTTCAGTGTCTCTGCAGCTTGGCATCCTGGTAGTTTGTTCCAGATATGAGGAGCATAGAAACTGAAAGCTGCTTCCCCATGATTGATTCTGGTTCTAGGGACGATCAGTAAACTAGATCTGGAGGACCCGATTGATCTGGATGGTTTGTACCATGATAGCAGATCTCTATAATTTACTCTGTGCTAACCCATTCAATGATTTATAAACTAGTAGGAGTATTTAGAAGTCTATTCTCTGAGCTACAGGGAGCCAGAGGAAGAACTTTAGAACTGGGGTAATGTGTTCTACTTTCCTGGTTCTAATGAGAACACGAGCAGCGGCGTTCTGGATCAGCTGCAGCTGTCTGACAGATTTTTTTAGGCATACCTAAGATACTAAAGATACTGTTACAGTGATCAAGGCGGCTGGAGATAAATGCATGGATGAGTTTTTCTAGATCCTGTTGTCTCATCAGTCCCTTAATCCTAGAAATGTTCTTCAGGTGATAGAAAGCTGACCTTGTTATTGCCTTTATGTGACCCTGGAAGTTCAGGTCTGAGTCCATTATTACACCTAGATTTCTGGCCTGGTTGGTAGTTTCTAGTTGGACCAGTTTAAGATGATTACTGGTATTAGGTTGAAGTTGGTCTTTTCGATCAGAGCCCACCCATGCTTATTAAATGAACAAGGCTTAACTTCTGGCGGAAGGTTCCTTATACAGACTCTGGCTTCCCCATTTCCTGTGGGAATGGGGTTTCTTCTTCTCCTGTGGAACTAGGATGCAGATTAGCGCCACTCGATGGCTGTGTTTGACCCAACACTTGATTGGCTCAGAAAGTTAGACTTTATATCTGTGAATTAGGCCTGGGCAAAAAATGATTTAATGTTTCGATTCAAATTTTTGGTTGCAGGGGATTAAAAAAAAGTACATCAAGTTTTTGTGTAATTACACATTTTTGGCTCCCCACAGCTTCCGTTGCAGAATTGGTATGGGTTTGCTGCGATAGATGTGGAGCAAGAGAGCCTTTTCTGTTACATTTACCTAAAGCCAATCGCAGTTAAAGGCAGCAGCACCACAAACCTATTCCAACACCTGAAACAAAGACATCCAGCTGAATATTAAAAATCCCAGTCTCTCTGAGACGAACAAAACCAAAGTCATGAACAAACCTTAAGTGTAACTAAACCCCAACACAACCTTTTTTTGCCTATAAACTGTATAAATAGCTCGTTACCAATGCAATCTTTCAGTTTCAGGGAATTTTTTTGACATTTTTGTGTTAACTTGTTAAATTCTATATTTTTGGTCTAAAAACGTCTTAGTGCTGCCGCTCATGGTAATCGTGTGGTATTGCATTCGAATTTTTATAATTGCCTGAGAGTAGTACATCTTTTCCATTGTCTACGTCACAGTCAAGGTCTCACAGAGACGCCCTCCCTCTCTCAGACACACTCGTCCCGCCCCGTGACAAGTTGAAACAACTTATCTTGTGTTCTATGTGGACACACAAAAGCATACTGAGAGAAACAGAGGAAGCTGAAATTCGTATATCACACTTTGGAGGACCACAACATCGAAGTGGTTTAAAGCCATAAGTTATAACCTAAATGTTTTAAACCAGGGGTGGGGAACCCTGGTCCTCGAGGGCCACATTCCTCTAAGTTTTCCAGGCAACCCTGCTTCAACACACCTGACTCAAATCAAATGGATCCAACAGCCAATGAAGTTTTGCACAATTACTAGTTCATTTTATTCAGGTGTGTTGCGCATGGAAATATGGAAACCTTGCAGGATGAGGGCCAAGGTTCCCCACCCCTGTTTTAAACACACCATGAATAAGGAAACAAAAGCTGAGGTAGTTCCCTTCGAAGCCACTTAGCATTGATGCTAGTGGAAAAATGTTGCCCTGGGGGCAGGATGATGCTTTTTCATGGGTTTCAGTTACTCTTGAAAGACACAGTGTGTAACTTTGCAGATATTTGCCCTCTGTCACCCTCTCATGGCTTGAGGCATAATGTCACTGTCGTAAAACTAAATCTCTATCTCATCAGAACTAGTAACGATTTTACAAACTCACCAGGCAAAACAACAAAACATCAAACTAACCGTCTGTCAGTTGGTAAACCATCAAACAGCAGAGGAACGCATACCGCTTTAGTGACTGAGTATGCTCTTCGCGTCAGGGGATACAATTTCTCACAGGGATAACTATCTAGGCACAACATGGCACTGTATCACATGACAATGGACAAATAATGTGAAGATCTGCAAAGCTATTTCCACTATTGAGTTAGCACTCATTTAAATCTGAAAACATCATCTTAATTGAATAATGCGCATTTTAACGCAGCAGAAACTCATTACGAAAAGTGCTGAATCTATACAGTGAACCAAAATGCATAAACAAACATAAATACAGTGGTTTTATACTCTTTGTATCGCGACTTGGTGGCTGCTGGCTAATAGCAAGACCGAGCTTACAGCTGAAGTGTGTGTGGAATTTTCAATGGAGCGCTTCTGAAGAAGTATTTTGAAGGGTTTGCAAGGTCTTCAGCCAAAACAATAAAACATCAAACTAATGGCGTATCAGTTGGCAAACCATCAAACTGTTTCCCCGGCACTCTATCACATCCTCATGCCCAAATAACCCTGGAGTAAACATTTATTACTTACCAATCCAGTAGCAACACAGCTAGTTCAGCATCCAGCTGCATCTCTAACGTCTCACTCACAGCGGCTGACCACACAAAACTGAAAAGTTGTAACACTGGGTTTTAGAAGCTAATCCTACTTTGACCTGAGCTGAGCGACAGTTTAACAGAAAAGATCTTTCACAGCAGTGAAGGGAAGAAAATGTTTTCTGAGCTGTCTTTTCCCATCTTGCTGCTGACATAACACTGCAACTTTCCTTACCCCCAATTCACACCGGGTGCAGAATGGATGCATGAATCATCATAACGAGCCTTCTGCAGCGGTGAAGCCCTGGTAGCTTTCAGCTCAAGTAGTTTCCAGCTTTTGCAACACAGTCTGTTTTCCTGCTTCTGCTGATAGCGTCTTCTTTGGGGGTGAGAAGCTGGATCAGCTCAGCTTCCAGCTCTGCGGCTAACACTTGGTGCATCCGTTCACCTGGTGTGAATCAGAGGTTATGAAGTTTTCTCCAGGGGTGAAGCTCTGGCAGTTTTCAGCTTTTGCAGCTCAGTCTTTTTCCTTGCTTCCTCTGATAGAGTCTTCTTTGGTTTCTTTGGTGGGTCTGCCATGGGTCAAGTCTCTGGTTTGTTTATATCATTAGGTAGCATGTAGCATACTGCCATAAAGCAAAACTTAGTCAGTACATCTGGAGAAGTGAAAAGTTCTATAGTGCAGTAAACAGCGGGAGGACCCTCTCATGTAGTGGCAGCTCCCAAAATGAACATCAAAAATTGTGTTTTGTCACATAAATGTTTCGAAAACACACATTCTTATTGTGTAAAAGTTATGGAGTGGGTCTTTAAGCTTAGAAAAAAAAAAAACTTGCGGCAAGTAAGTTTCAGTCTATAAAACAAAATGTCTAGTGAATATTCTGCATTGACTTAATCAAGCTGATATGGGGCGTTCCACAGGTAACCTTGGCGACCCAGAGGTGGAGAAAGCACATTTCACTGAGACTGAAGTTGAAGTGTTTATGGGTGATGTAGAGGCACGTAAAAACATTTTATTTTAATCAATGTTTCTATGTAGAGCTTTACTCAGCCAAAAGGTGAACAAAGTCCTTAGTTTACACTTCTCTGTCTGCGGAAGCATCGAAAGATGCAGCGAGAGCCATTATCCATCGACGCCATGGCTCTTCATTACTCACGAAAGCACAGATGGAGCAGAGGCCAATTTTTTAGCTATCCGTCTCCGTCCACAGAGAGCGCATGTCCATGGTTGGTCAGGTCGACATCCGCCCCAGATCATTTCAACAGAACAGGTCAGTGTTAGTAGTCAATGCAGCTTTTTGATACTAGATGCTTTATATGGCTTAATATTGGGCCCAGTTCAGTTAAATTAAATAGGACAGCTTTAGGGAATCTACATCACCTACTCCCATCCAGAAGGTGCCAGTGACTGATCTTAGATTAGCGCCAGCATCCATAACGCAGCATTATGGAGGAATGACACTGAAAGAATTATATTTTTACTTTACACAAATAATACACCAATAAGTTCTGCAAACTGCCATTATTATCTAAAGATATACATAGGAGTATACTGTGATATAATTATTAAACACTATTCAGATTCTTATTTCAATTCTCAGTCCACGGTTGTGTGTTTGTGTGTACGGGTTAGGGTGTAGTGAAGATCTAAAATTCTGAAAATGTAGAATATTGACATCTCACCGGCTGCGCTTCCTGTATCTGCTGTATCCAAAATGTAAGTAAGAAACTCTCTTCGTGTGCTTAAAGTTGCACACACTATATAAATATCTATAAATCCCAAACTTGCCATAGAAGGTGACACTGGCAGTTCTCCGACCCCATTTTGTGTGTAAGCAAGCCTTATTAATGAGACCCCAGGAATACAGTTCAGATTGTTCCGAAACGTAATCACAAAAACTCAATCACACCTGTTTGGTTTTCTTTCCAGTTTGATTGTCCTCCATGACGTCCACGACTTTCTGTCCAACCAGCAGGGTTTTGTTTCAGCATCATTCTTTCCAGTGGTCTCCTGTCCAAGGGAAACATTGAATTAGTTCATTTCTGGAAGAAAAAGTGGCATTTTGCAGCTTTACTTGGGTACCAGTGAGCATGCTGGATTTAACCAGATTGTTTTAAAACCATCAAGGCTGCACGGTGGCGCAGTGGTTAGCACTGTTGCCTTGCAGCAAGAAGGTTGTGGGTTCGTATCCCGGCCCAGGGTCTTTCTGCATGGAGTTTGCATGTGTTCTCCCTGTGCATGTGTGGGTTCCCTCCGGGTACTCTCTCCAAAATTTGTACTTAGTGTGAGTGTGTGCATGGTTGTTTGTCCTGTTTGTCCTGCCCTGTGATGGACTGGCGACCTGTCCAGGGTGTACCCCGCCTCTCGCCCGTTGACAACGGGAGATAGGCACCAGCCCCCCCCCCCCGCAACCCATTAAGGATAAGAAAATTAAGAAAATGGATGGATGGTTTTAAAATCTGTTTGCTGCCTGATGTCAGATTTTTCTGTGTAATAAGAACGATGTCAGGGCCTGATGGGATCCACTGTAGGCCTCTGAGGTACTGCAAAAAACAAATTGACAGCTTGGTGTGAAGTCTAGAGAGCAGCCGGTAGGGAAGACGAGTTTCTTTCTCTCCTCTGTTGAGCCATGCCACTCTGACTGTTGTTGTTCTCTTTCCTGCATACCTAGCATAGCTGCTATCAAGCCATGCAGAGGTTAGCAGGGAGGGCAGACTGCTGAACTTAATATAGTTATATCATTTAATTATGATGCCAACAGTTTTGTTTCCGCTGTAAGATGATTGTGTTTTGTTTTTCTTTATTCCCCAGGTTTTTTCATTGTTATTTCCCCTCCTGTGGTTATGAAGGCTCACAGTAGGCAGCCAGGAATGTCCTCCGTCTTCTTCCTATGACATGACTAAATCGACGTGATCTGGTGACCATGATGGCCTCAATGGTTGCCAATGGAAACAGAGATGGGCAGTCTGTGGTCTTGAAAGGGGTGGACCCAGAGACATGCATGATTGTGTTCAAGAACCACTGGGCTCAGGTAAGGCACCAGCAACAACTCAGAGTTTCTATAATGTTACAAACTACTGTATAGGTGCATCTGCATATATTAGACCGCTATAAAAATGTAAACTCAGTTAAGTTATTTATTTTTGTTTAAATCATATGAATAGGTTATATAGGTTCATTACACCAAAAACATGAATGTCAGGTTAATTGGCCTCTCTAAATTGTCCTTAGATGTGGGTGTGTGCGTGTCTGGTTGTTTGTCCTGTATGTCTATGTGTGGCCCTGTGATGGACTGGCGACCTGTCCAGGGTGTACCCCGCCTCTCGCACGTTGACAGCTGGAGAGAGGCACCCCCCCCCCGCGCGACCCCTTGAGGAATAAGCGGTTCAGAAAATGGACACACAGAGTGAGATATTTACAGGCAGTGTTGGGAATAACAGTGTTTAAGTATAACTGCGTTACTAACTGCGTTCTTTTTTAGATAACGGAGTAATCTAATCAATTACTTTTCCCACAGTTACAACGCCGTTACTGTTACTGGGGATGTAAAGTGGCGGGTTACTACAATATGCTGAATAAAGCGCAGCGGTGTCAGGTTTTCTGACAGGCACTTCAGCTGGATGGAGAGAAATGGCGATGGTGGGATACAATTAGTGATCTCACTGTCTCACTGTGTGTTGTAAAGACTACGGTGAATTTAGTTTTAAGTTGGATATTCGATGGACATTCGTTTCCTTATAACTGAGACCCGCTCCATTTCCCCCTAATTTCCAATGCCTGCGCTCCACCCCGCTGCGCACTCTGCAGATTTTAGTTCTAGAACTGCTCTGATAGAGCGTATACATCGCCTCCAAAGGCTCCGTCCTTAAGGCGGTAGTTTTGCTTAAGGTTTGGTTTTTGATAAATCCCCATGCATCCCAGAAAATACCTATGAGCTCTACTAACAAAGTAACACAAGTTTTATTTTTTTTTAATGAAGATGTAAGATGCCCAATACTGTTTACAGGGGATGAATATGGCATACAGTTACTGAAAATACAAAATGTATTTCCTCAGAAAACTGGAGTATGCTATTGGAAAACAAAATCAAAGCATTTGCCCTTTTTTATTGCTCCAGTAACAATAAAGCACGTTTTACTACCATACTTTTTCCTTCCACTGAACCTTCTATTGATATGCTGGGCTTTGGGAGTCTGAACAGGGGGGTAACACTTTTTTAGATTTTCTTCTTTATAAGCTAGTGCTGTTATAAATAAACCCTTGAATTTAGATATTCCTGTGTCATGAATCTAAATACAGCACAGTAATAGAAGGGTTTCTCTTTGCAACAATTTTTCAAGGGTATGGCTGGACGATAATTCGATCAATAGACGTGTAATGCGATAGAAAAAAAGGGGTCGATAAAAAAGTTTGATCAACAAGCGGGTAGTATTTGCTACGTAGCATGTAGTACATACTAAGGATTCGGATGCAGGGAATGTCCTCGGCCTTTTCTGTATAAGCTGTAATTGTTTCCATTAAGTTGCACTTTGAGATTGCACTCTGAAATAACATATTTAGTTTGTACTTATAAAAGTCTTGGAGTTTGTTTTCAGGGTGGGTTTGTTTTTTGCATTATTTTATTTTTTGCAATATAAATAGATATTTTACAAGAATGGATGAATGATCGTGATTAATAATCATGATTACAATATTAATAAAAAAAAATCAGGATTATTATTTTTGTCATAATCGTGCAGCCCTATCTGATGCGTCTTGGTCAGATAGGAAAGGTCCTAATCTAAGGAGAGTCAGCATAATCCAGGGCTCCGAGGGTCGTTTCCATGGAAACACTAGATATAGCAATTCCAACTATCAATTCATTTGACCTAACCTAATATTATACAGTGTCACATAATCAGACTATCACTATGCCATTAAGAAATGGCACACAGTTCTCTTAGTATGTAAGAATACACAGAAAAGATCATTTTTAATAAATTTCTCAATATAAATTATCCATAACACGCTGACCCAAGCAGCCCTGTCAGCCCCCCCACTTACTCCTTTCAAACTACAAAAAGTATTAAATGATTTGAGCTGAAACTGAATTGTTTTGCCCGTAAGCAAACCATCGCTGTAACTTCGCCGCGGTCAGATGTCAGCAAAGGAGCAGAGGAGGAAGTTGTTCTGGATAAATGTTTCAGTGGCAAATTTGTGTCCCGTTTTGAACCGATCCTCCACGTACTAAAACACTAAACACATTTACAGTAGATATATTCATATTGCAGGCAGACACTAGCGCCTATTATTAACCATGAGGAGGAGACATAGATGCATTGGAGTGACAAGCCCCATTTAGATTGGTAAATGCTCGCGTTTCTTTGCTGTTTTGAATATAATATATTAGTTATGCCTTTATCATGAACCAACTCAGTCTCATCATGAACCCAAACCTGCTTTACCATCTTTCGGTTTTTTTCACTTTTAGCAACATCCAGTTGTTGCTCATGTGACTTATGTGATGCGAAAAAGGTGTTTCCATTGCAAGCAAATTACGTTTTAAAAAAACACAACAGGGTTGGATAGGCCAGCCAGCTTCAGCTCTCAGTGACTGGGCTGCAGTGTTCTGGGCTCTGTCTACACTCTGGTGAGTAGCTGGTTAGCTTTAGCCAACAGCTGAACCAGAGCTGAAGAGCTGAAGTGAATTAGAATAACCTTTATTGCAAACTAAACCAAAGGTTTCAGCCATTAATATTATAAAATGTTTAACAGATTAAAAAGCACCAATAGAAGACTTTAAATGATCAATATGACTTTTCCTTTATTGATATGCTCTTTTTCTACATTGTCCATCCCTATGTCAGAGTTTCCCTTTCTGCTTCCTCTGACTACACTCCACTCATTGTAACCGTAGCTAGCCTTGTTGAGCTAGCGTCTTCACTCAGTACCAGCATCCAAAACGAGGAGGGTTGTTGTTTGTGTGAAATGTTAAATGGACTGAACTTATATAGCGCTTTTTCTAGTCAGTAGACTGTGTCTTGGTGCATCTCTAGTTTTAATGCTTTACTTTAAAAAATGTAGACCCCCTTTGCTCCAACTGATTTTATACCTTAACATCTTGTCTACAGTGGATTGTAACACACTGGATGATGTATGTCTGACAGTAAAGACAACGTTAAGGTTCATGGTCTAAGCAAACACTGAGGTTGCATTCAACTTGTTAAAATAATGCAAGTTGGGTAAGCTAATGTCAGCAGGGCAATAATTGGACTGTTCAACAACAACTGATGTTCAGGGTTGCAGAAGCTCTTCCCAGCAACCAGCGTGAAGGAGGCAATGTAAGATTTGAAAAGGTTGCCAAACACATCTCAAGAGAATCTTGCTTACAAACTACAGTTGTTAATAAACGCTTTCCAGCTGCGTTCTCATTATGGAACGCTCTGTCCTCATACCCTAAGCCCCCCCTCTCATCCCACAGCACTGTGTTCTGATCCCGCAGCAGCAATGAGAAGAAAGGTGGAAATGTCTGTGCCTGTCTGTGTTGCCCTGTGATGGACTGGTGACTTTTCCAGGGTGGACCACACCTCTTGCCCAATGATTGCTGGAGATAGACACCAGCCCCCGCTACTCTGCAGAGACTGTATAGATAATGATGGATGTAAACCACTGCTTTCTGCTGTATATCTTTATGTATTATTGTATTTTGACATTGTTGAACATGAGAATGTAGTCGCTACATGTTCTAGTTATTATCCAGCATTTTTCTTTTTGGTTTAGCTGTTTTTTTTTTATTCTATACATTAGGGCTGGACGATAATTAGATAGCAATATATATCGATCGATAGACGTGTAGTGCGATAGAAAAAAAAGGGGTCAATAAAAAAGTTCGATAGAAAAAAAAGTTTCCCATTATTTTTCATTATACCCTATCAGGCAGCTTAATACAACAATCATTACTTACTTCAAACGAATCATTAACAATAACCCACACAGCTCTGTCAGCCACCATCTCTCCTTTCAAACCACAAAAAGGATGAAATAATTTGAGCTGAAACAGAATTATTAATAGTCCCTTAGCGAACCATCACCGTAACTTTGCCGCGGTCAGACATCACAACAAGGCAGCAGCGGAGGACGTTGTTCCGGATAAATGTTTCAATGGCTCAGGTAAATTTGCGTCTCGTTTTGAACCGATCCTCCACGCACTAAAACACTAAACGTAGCAATAATGAATGAAATATAAAACTATGATCAGCTGTTTTAAGCAGGACTCCTGTCTCCACCTCGGTACCAATCTCTTACAGAGAGACACAGGAAACTTATCCAGGTCGTGTCGCGTTGCTAACATCTGTGGCTGTTAAAATCTCCCCTCGGTTCTGCTCCTGGTCCTCAGAAGCAAAAAAACGCTTTAAAAAACACAGCATGGGTTGGATAGACCTGCTGGCTTCAGCTCTGAGTGACTGAGCTGCAGTGTTGGAGCCCATCAACACTGGTGAGTAGCTAGTTAGCTTTAGCTTTAGCCTACAGCTGAAGAGCTGAAGGGAATTTGAATAAGCTTTATTGACAAACTAATCCAAAGGTTTCAGCCATTAATATTATAAAGTGTCATAAAATGTTTAAAAGGTTAAAAAGCAGAAAAATAAGCCTTTAATTTAAATTACTAACATGATTAAAAAATATGTATCATTTAATGGTTAACAGGCAGCACGGTGGTGAGTGGTTAACACTGTTGCCTTGCAGGAAGAAGGTTGTGGGTTCGTATCCCGGCCCAGGGCCTTTCTGCATGGAGTTTGCCTGTTCTCCCTGTGCATGCGTGGGTTCCCTCCGGGTACTCTGGCTTCCTCCCACAGTTGAAAAAAAACCCATAACAGTCAGATTAACTGGTCTCTCTAAATTGTCCTTAGGTGTGAGTGTGTGTGTGCATGGTTGTTTGTCCTGTCTGTCTCTATGCGGCCCTGTGATGGACTGGCGACCTTTCCAGCGTGTACCCCGCCTCTTGCCCGTTGATAGCTGGAGATAGGCACCAGCCCCCTGCGACCCCTTGAGGAATTCGCGGTTCAGAAAATGGATGGATTGATAATGGTTTATAATATTACTTTTCTTAGTATTTACTGATGTTACTCAGGTCTCTTGGTTTGTTTCTGTGTCTTACAAACTTATGATAAAAAGAAGTTTTGAAAAATAAATTAATTTAATTCTTAGTTAAAATTAGTTCATTGAAGAATAACAAAATGACTGGGGAGGCACTTAAAATATATTTTTTCCATTATGTGATTTTTATTGATAATTACCTATATCGATCAATATGACTATTTTTTTTTTATCGATATGCTTTTTTTCTATATCGCCCAGCCCTACTATACATTCAACTTTTAGGGGGTAAATCGAAGACTCACCAAAAACTGATACAATTTAAAAAAAATGTTTTAGATGACACGTTTTATTCAAACCTTAACCTGTAAACGTATCTCCACTGAACTAGATTAGCCTACTACAAAGCTGCACAGACACAGTTAGGAGACAGAAGACAGCAACTTGACACCAGCGTCATGAGACTATGCTCCCATTCCACATTCTGTTGTGCCAACAACCATAATTCTTCAATTTGCACAACTTGTCCAGAGACTCACAATGAAAACTGATCAGTCTCACAGAACTGTTTTCACTTTTTGTTTCCTCAGAAATGTTTTAGAGATACAGGCCAAAGGTCAGCAAGATAACATCACTAGAGGTGGAACTTGAAAAATTAGAATATCAATGCAATTTCAGTAATTCAAGATAAAAGGTGGAACTCTTATATGATATTTTTTTCAATTCAGTTTATTTATATAGCGCCATTTCACAACAGATGTCATCTCAAGGCACTTTACAAAAAGAGTTATTACAATACAATGTTTAGTTTAGGAATTAGAGAACCACAGAAGATTGCGTCGTGACTTCTCAGCAATCCCTCACACTGAGCAAGCATGAAGCGACAGTGGAGAGGAAAAACTCCCTTTTAACAGGAAGAAACCTCCAGCAGAACCAGGCTCAGCATAAGCGGTCATCTGCCGAGACTGTCTGTGGTTTGGAGAAGGCAGCAGAGACACAGAAAGAGCAACAGAACTGATGCAGAAGCAAAAGTTGGTAGCAGGATGTAGAGAACTTACCGTCACTGTAATGCCATCTTAGTCAGGGTCGTCAAGCAGGGCGGGTCAGGAGCACCTACTGTAGGAAGAGACTAAGAGAAAACAGGTTAGCGCTTGAACTGACAGCACATCATGCAGTTGGGGAGAAGTAGGAGAGAAAGTAGGAACTGACTCTAATAATGTCCTCCAACAGCCTAGCCTAAAGCAGCATAGCTACTAAAATTAACCTGTCTCCTAGCTACTAGGAGACCTAGCTACTAACACTCTCTACCTGACTTACATTAATCTATCTCTACCTAGCTACTCTACCTGACTACTAACATTAACCTGTCTCTTCCTAGCTACCTGTCTAACCTGTCTCTAACTGTAAGCTTTATCAAAGAGGAAGGTTTAAAGCTTAGTTTTAAAGATAGACAAATTGTCTGCTTCACGAACCAACCCTGGGAGCCGGTTCCATAGGAGGGGAGCCTGATAGCTGAAAGATCTGCCACCCATTCTACTTTTAGAAATCCTAGGAACTACCAGTAGACCTGCAGTCTGAGAACAAAGTTCTCTGTTAGGAACATATGGAACAATCAGGTCTCTGATGTACGATGGAGCTGATTATTAAGGGCTTTATACGTAAGGAGGAGGATCTTAAACTCTATTCTGGATTTAACAGGGAGCCAATGGAGAGAAGCTAAAACAGGAGAAATGTAATCTCTCTTTTTAATATTCATCAGAACTGTTGCTGCAGCATTTTGGATTTAAAAAAATTATAATTATTTATATTTTATTTTTAAACCAAGTTCTGACATCAAGCCAGTGGCCTGATCAGTTCTGTATGATCAGTGCTGAACAGTGTGGTTTAGAGACGATCAATAAATTAATGAAGATAGGAGGAATAATAATTCTGTTGATTCATTTGCTCCCCCAAAATGCACAAGGTCTTCTCAATCTTCAATGTTTTGTTCAACATGTATCTCAGATCATCATATTTTTACTGAAATGTTGTAAAATCTGGAAGGAAAACATGCCGTGGTGGATGTGTTAAGTTTTGTATTTTAATACATGAAACCAAACACACAATTTTAATGGCAGAGAACTACTTTTAATTTGAGATTTTTCAATGCACTATTCTTCTATTTATTTTTTTGTCAAAATATGATTCCCCTGTCTAACATTATTCAACAAGGGCCAAACGCCTCTTATTTTACAGGATTAATGGTTCAGAAGAGAGGGTGAATATTCACAGAAACACTTGGAGGTAGGGCTGGGTGATATGGCTTACAAATTCAATCCCTGATTTTTTTTTTCATACCAAATCTGATTTCAGTTTTTAATCCGTTTTTTTCATAAAAAGAAATTGCTAGTGATAAAAACATATTTCTAAAAACCTGCTTTTATTGTAATCCTCCTGTCCTGGAGCTGACTTGAATTTAATGTCCAACTAAAAACAAGGTGCTAAGTATCCTTGTAAAACAAGATGGACAGATTGACATCACTCTGAGCTATAGAAGTCTAAGTAGTACATTGGTTATAAAAAAAATCTCTGTTTTCCAAAAATGAAATTTTCATAAACAGAAGAGAGATGCTTTTTGCTGGAGCTTTTGTTAAGCTAAGGCCGCCCTCGTCCACTACAGTTCTTTTGAGATGGAAATGGAAACACAAACTACCTGTTCCATACTGTACCGTCGTGGCCCTGGTGGAAATGGGGCAAATGCTGAGTTCCAGGGTCCAAAATTCGGCTCCATCACGCCCATCAGGACACAGACGGGATTATCATCTCTTTCGTAGTTTCCATTAGCTATGCCTATTTCTCTCAAACACAACCAGTTATTGTCATAGTAGCGTCAGGCTGGGGACACTGGGCCCATTATAGTGACTCTGGTTTCTCCACGGTGGACACTCATGGGAGGGTCTGCCAGCAACAACAGCCTGTTTCTTTTGTGCTGCCCCCCGAGTCTGTATGTATGTATTTATGGGTTCCTGTGTCTGTTTACTCCTGTTATCAGCCAGTAGACAGCCGTCACGCTGCTGGGGACAATAAGTTTAAACTCTGCATGTGTCGTATTACTTCACGTGATCACTGTATAACAGAGATGTCCAAACTTTTTTAAGTGCTCATGGGCCACAAAAATACGTTTGGGTTTTTTATCTTAAAAGGTTATCCTACTGAGTTTTTTTTTACCTGCTTAAATTAAACAGGTCATATTTTAATGAAACAGACAAGATGGATTCTTGTGGAAAGGATTGTAGATTCAAAACAGGGGTTTTAACTTTTGCCTTTTGAAAATAAATTATTTTCAAATAGTTTTCAAATATTTCAGAGGAGCTAAAAATCTAATTTTTTTTCTCAGCAGAAAGAATAGGGTTTGGGTGTATTTCAAGAATCTGGCACTACGATATGTTTCACGATACAAAGGGGACGCTACGATATATTGTGATATATCAATACTATGAGTAAGACGGTATATTTAGATTTTTACAATTTAATTTAATATCTGTCACAACGCTCTAAACACTCCAACCAATTTTATTACTGGATCTAGTTGATCCACTGGAACAAAGAAGGTAAAAATAACCCTCAACTACCATGCATGCTTTTACTTTTATGACAAAACTTACTGTAATAATTAAAGGTGTAATTAAAATTCTTTAAAAAAATCTAAACTTTCCTTTTGAATAGTGATACAATATTGTGACATAAAATATCAAAATATATATTGGCATATACATATTTTCTTACATCCCTAGCTATGGATAATTTTTTTGTCCTTTTAATTTATTAAGAAAAATTATGCTCTTAGAAAAGAAAATCTACATCTGCATTAATCATCCTCAAAGTCTGGACACAGACTCATGGTGAGGCGTCTCTCTATTATTATGACCCTCACCTCTGGAACAGGCTGCTGGAGGATCTCAGGGCCTTAAGAGCAGGATCAAGACTTACCTTTTAGCATAGCTTTTAACTGATTATTATTTATTAATACCTGTTTTAATAGCTCTGCATGTTTTATTTGATTTAATTTTTAGTTTAGTTTTTAACTGATTATTATTTATGTGTTTTACACTTTTATCTGATCATTTCTTATCATTGTCATATATTTTATGATTTTGGATGCCATCAGTCTTAACATTTTATCAGTATTTTAATACTTAATCTCATTTTCTACTGTTTGTTTTAACATTTTAACTTCTTATTTTAATCATTCCTCCCCTCTATGGGAGCCTTTTGCATCGGGAGCGGTGGTCGGCTGTAGCTGCCAGGGTGGAGGTGGGGGTACCACCCCTCCCTCCTCTAGGCGCCCTGGGTCAGTGCCTTGGCTGCTGCTGCTGATCTGCTGATGATGATGCAGACGGATCAATGATGGTGTTTCCTGGCTTATCTGTACTCAGCCTGTTGTTGCTTTTGTTACTGTTGCTTTTATGTGTGTGTGTGTGAGATGGGTGGGGTAGGGTGGGGTGGTCGGGGGCTATAGTTGTGATGATTTTATTTTTGATTTGGGAAGGGTGGGGTTTGTGGGGTCATTTTAACCTGTAAAGCACTTTGAGAAGCTTTTGTAGTTGGAAAAGCGCTTTATAAATAAAGTTTGATTGATTGATCATTTGTGTTTTGATGCCAAGTGCAAAAAGTATCCATCTTAAATGGTGTTCAAGGGCCTTAAATGGCACCCGGGCTTCTATGGGGAGAAAAATAACGAGAGAAAACCGGGTTAACAATCACAATAACAGCAGGAAAAATATATCTGAAGAGTAGTAGGAGAAAAAAGTAGAAGAGAGAAGAAAAGCGGTCAGTCTCCTCCAACAGTGTAAACCTATAGCAGCATAACTACAAAAATAGCTCAGGATAACCTAAACCATTCTAACTATAAGCTTTATCAAAAAGGAAGGTTTTAAGCCTAGTCTTAAAAACAGACAGAGTATCTGCCTCATGGACTAAAACTGGGAGCTGGTTCCACAGGAGAGGAGCCTGATAACTAAAAGATCTGCCTCCTATTCTACTTTTTGAAATCCTAGGAACTACCAGCAGACCTGCATTCTGAGAACAAAGTTCTCTGTTAGGAACATATGGAACAATCAGATCTCTGATGTATGATGGAGCTGATTATTAAGGGCTTTATACGTAAGGAGGAGGATCTTAAACTCTATTCTGGATTTAACAGGGAGCCAATGGAGAGAAGCCAGAACAGGAGAAATGTGATCTCTCTTTTTAATATTCATTAGAACTCTTGCTGCAGCATTTTGGATCAACTGAAGGCTTTTAATTGCATTTTGTGGACTTCCTGATAATAAATAGTTACAGTAGTCCAGCCTTGAAGTACTAGTTTCTCTGTATCACTCCTGGACAGGATGTTTCTGATTTTAGCAATATTCCAGAGGTGTAGCATTCTCTCTTTCAGTTATATGACCATATGGACTCTTTATGAACCAATACCAGTCACCTGCAGATCAGAGCAAAACCTCCTGGGTTTGGCTCCTCCTGTTTGTTGGTAGTTGAGATGCAGCTAAAACAGTCAGTTTTTCTATGTTCCACCAACAAAATGTCTGTACGTTTCTTCTTGCAGGTTGTGAAGATCCTTGAAAAGCATGATCCTCTGCGTAGCAGCTCTACACTGCCCTCGCTGGGGGTCATCAGCCTGGCTGCTGGATCCAGTGGAGGCGCTCGCTTTGGCCCCATCCCAGGAGACGAGGCCAGCGCTGTGCAGAACTACGTAGAGCACATGCTTTTTCTGCTGATTGAGGAGGAGAGTGGCCAGGCCGGAGCAATGGGTCCCATCCTGGAGTTTGTGGTGATGGAG
This sequence comes from Apricaphanius iberus, assembly GCA_028564705.1. NCBI lineage: Eukaryota > Metazoa > Chordata > Actinopteri > Cyprinodontiformes > Aphaniidae > Apricaphanius > Apricaphanius iberus. The sequence goes on from JAPXFQ010002568.1 coordinate 97,408, forward strand.
AATGTGATGGAGCGCCTGTTTGTGTGGAGCCTTCGCAGGGACTTTACGGATGACATGAAACTGGAGCAGCTTAAGATATATGAGATGCTTGTTGGCCAGTCGCACCAGCCTCTGCTCCATCACAAGCCCATCCTGCGGCCACTCATGATGCTGCTGTCCTCTTGTTCGGGCACGGCCGCACCGGCAGTGGAGGCGGAGCTGGTGTTGCTGCTCCACCAGCTGTGCTGCGTTCTGGCCAAGGACCCGTCCATTCTGGAGCTGTTTTTCCACACTAGCGAGGATCAGGGGGCCACCAACTTCCTCATCTTCTCTCTTCTCATCCCCTTCATTCACCGTGAGGGAACGGTGGGCCAGCAAGCAAGAGACGCCTTGCTGCTGATCATGTCACTGTCAGCTGAGAACGAGAGGGTGGCCAAACATGTTGCACAGAACACCTACTTCTGCCCGGTCAGTCTCCAGCTAAGTCTTTCTTTCTTTCTTGCAATCCATCTTATTCTGTTTTGAGAAAGAAATAATCCAAACCATTTATATTTTCTCAAATATGTGACCCCTGTGAGTCATAATTAGAAATATACAGATTATTTCATAGACTTAGACTCAAAAATTTGAAAACAGAGTCTGGTGATGGTTGTTGCAAATAGCTGACTGTTTATGAGATTAGCTGGGCTAAAGGTAATCCTACATGAATAAAGCTTTTTATCCAGAGCTGCAAGCTTGGCAGGGAGGAAAGGTTGGATGTGATACCAGCTAAAGAATCTCTGACCTCGGGAGGCTACAATTACCAACAATGTGCACAGTACTATAACACTGGCAATACTGTGTTGTAGGCATAACTTGATTATGACTATTTATGATGTTTATGAATATTAAAAAAGCTCCCTGTTAAATTATTCTAAAAGATTCTGATGAAGTAAAAAACAAGACTTTTTCAACCTTGAAATGATAAAAAGCTTAAAATCTACCTGAAAACAGTCAACACGAAACGGTTGAGTTTGTCTGCAAACACTTTGGAATGATAACCACTTTCTTGATGCATTCAATTTACACTCAGAGTCCAAGAGTCAAGAACCAAACCCGACATGAACCCACCTGCAGAAACCTCTTCTCTACCTGACAGATTTGGAGAACAAATCAACAGATCAAAATGTAACTTACTCAGGTCTACCAAAGAAAAACAATCATGAAATATAAGCGAAAGATGGAAGTTGCCAAAGAAAATACAATGTGGGATGCTGAAAATATCTTAGTAATAAATGTGTTCTGTTTATGCTCGCTGCTAACATTACAAGATGGAACCTAAAGCAAGATGGATAGAATAGTTGGCTTAAAGTTGAGGGATTGTAGGTTAAACTCCTACATGTCGATGTGCCCCTGGGCAAGGCACTTAAGTTGCCCATTGATCTGTGTATTGGTGTATGAATGAGTGTGAATGGATGACTGTGGCTCAGTTGTGAAGCACTGTGAGTGGTCAGCAGGAGTAGAAAAGTCAGTAATGTGTGAAGCTCCTAGTATCCTGGAACTGCTAGCTGATGGTGCAGATGATGTGGGCAGTTTTTGTAGCTTCTTCAAAACAATATTAGATAATAAAGCAATATGTACATTTGAACAGGAACAGAGTTGATCACTGGAGATCCCAGTTCTAACCATGTCCTGTCGGTCTCCAGGTACTGGCCACAGGGCTGAGTGGTCTGTACTCTTCTCTCCCAACCAAGCTGGAGGTTCCCAGTGAGGAGTGGCACTGCCTCCACAGGGAGGAGTGGCTCCGGATGCCATCCCTGGTCCAGTTTCTGAACTCATTGGAATTCTGCAACGCTGTCATTCAGGTGAGCATGTGTGAATAGTCTGAATGAACATAAAGCACGCCGGAAGACTGGATGGAGACACTTGTTGCTCTCACAGACAGTACTTTCTAACTCCCAGCTCTCCTTAAACTGTCTAGTGGTTAGGTGCAGAACTCCATCTAACCCAGAACTCTATCTAACCCACAGCAGAACCCTCAGCCTGGTATCTAACTATCTCCCCAAATCGCTCTGATGAACTCTTCAGTCAGTTATCCATATCCAAATAATCCTGTCTTTCTAGTGTCCTTCTCCAGAACAGTTTATGTTCATGCTGATGAATCATCTTTCAGTGTTGTGAAGAGATACACCTCAGCCTGACCTTTCTGCTGACACTGGCTGTTTCCAGGTCGCCCATCATACCATCAGAGACCAGTTGGTTGCGTACATCTATAATGGCTTTCTTCTCCCTGTCCTCGCACCAGCACTGCACAAGGTTTGTTGTTTGTACCTAATTGATAACAGAGCAGATGACTCCTCCTTTAACTAAGTATTAATGTGGATTTGAAATCAGTAACTTCTCAGTCCGAATCGCGGGGAGGCAGATTAAAAATGGCCTTATATACCCATTGCACTAAAAAGCACTAAATGCATTCAATTAGCATTTGCAGTGACAACAGAGAGTTAATAGAAGAAATTAATCTGAACCTGACCCTCCAAGGACAGAGTCTGGGAACATACCCTGCATCTGAATCCTATAGCATGTACTACATGCTACATAGTAGCTACTACTCGCCCTCTGATGCAGTAGATATTGTGTAGCAAATGAGCGTGTAGTAGGCATCAAATCGGACGTCCTACTCCACCATTTTACCGGAACGTTTACGTTACGTCGCCTGTGGTCCCGTCACTCTTCTTCTACGATTTTGGGGCTTCCGCTGCATTGTGGGATAGCGTAGCATACAGCGGATTTCACTTTGGCGGTAGTACACATCCGGGAACTTTATGCCTACTACACCAATCCATACCAGAGATTGGGATCTACTACATCCCTCGCTTACTGCTTTTAGCGTTCTATGTAGTAGGCATAGTGGGGGTATTTGGATGCAGGGACAGAGTCTCACATTTGTTAAATCCCCGAAAAGCTTTTTAGCTCTGACCAGCTTCTCTGCCCCTGCTGAGTAAATGCATCACACAGCAAGATGCGGCCACCATCCTGGTTCACAGTCAAGATGTTTTGTTCCAAATCATTATTTACTAAGACATTTGTTTCTGAACTCATTTGGTTAAACAGAAATGTACAATAAATGGGTCTTTCTTCTATGGCACACCGTACTTTATTATTTCTTATTTGTAAATGAACTATAAAAACATGTATGGCTTTCCTTTGAGCTATTCTGTCATAAAATGAAATAAAAATAGGCTGATGTTTTGGTTTGTAATGAAAATGAGCTAGAAATACCTTTTTAAAGGGACTAGAGATAGCTGTTGTTATTGAGCTTTCACTCTGACATCAGCGTCCTTGCTGACTGCTTTCTACCTGTGTGAAGCTCACCTTGGAGGAGGTGATGACCACTACAGCGTACCTTGACCTCTTCCTGAGGAGCGTGACTGAGCCGGCTCTGCTGCAAACCTTTCTCTCCTTCATCCTGCTCCACCAACATGAGGGCGTCTACATTCTGGATACACTGGTTAGCCGCATCAACACCCCCTTCCAGGTACAGGACAAAATCACATCCAACTTTCTTTGTTTCCTTGGAAAACCCCTTTTCTTATATTTACACAGTATAACTCAGAGGGTACTCACACTCGTGTCTTCTAGACCATTGGTTCCCAAACTTTCCAGCTTCTGACCCATAAAAGGGTCGTGACCCCAACACTTGCTTGGGTTGCTAGGATTTTTACAGTCAGTTAATAAGTGGTTTATTAATAACACAATCAATATCAACAGCCAATTTATTGTTCAACATGTTGATTTTATTCATCTTCCTGTTTGTCTTTTGCAGCATTTCTAAAATTCACATGCTTTCTCACCATTATTTTTGGTCTAATAATAATAATAATAATAATAATAATAATAATAATAATTTTCATGACATTCAAAGCACTTTACAATTGTATCTAAGTTTGTGAAGAGGAGCTCATGACCCCAAAGGGACATGTCCGTGACCCCATGTGGGTCCCAATCCCAACTTTGGGAACTACTGTTCTAGATTGCACAATTCCCCTAGAACCGTTGGGTGTGGACATTTTTGACTGTATTAGTATGTAAAAAAAGGTAACCAAATGTTTGAAGAAAATGGTACACATGACCCAACACAACAAAAAAGAAACATTTAACCCTTTCAATTCCTAAAATCACTGGTTTAGTTCAGGTCAAAAAGATGTTTCTGTGTTTTCATGGACCACTCCAGCTGGGAACAGTGTCTCTCGCTCTTTTTCGGACTCTGATCAGCCTCTACTGTGAGGATGTGATGCTGCAGCTCGTACTAAAGTAAGTGGCTCATGTGCTTCATCTCCTTTATAACATGATGAACGGATTTTTTTCTCCTCTCTCTCCCTTCTTCGCATCCTTATCCACCCCCTTGGCTTTCCCTGACACATCTTTCTGTCCTCCTCTGCAGATACCTGGTCCCCTGCAATCACATGATGCTGAGTCAGAGACGAGTGGTGAGGGAGAGGGACTTCTACTCAGCGTCGGCAGCCAAGATCCTGGCGCTGACGCCTTTCTGTTGCTCCCCTGATCGCAGCCCCCCGCCCCTCCGACAGCTTGATTCCATCCTTTTTTCCAAGCGTGGGGAAACTCCAAACAACTCCAGCAATACAGGTAGTTAAGGAGCATATGGATGTTAGTTATGATATACAGTTATATTATAAATGATATAGGCTACACAATATTAAAAGTCCTGATGATCTATTACTGTAAAGCACGATCTATGCGCAAAGGTAATCTTTTATAAGAGAGCTAACGTCGGCAGATTTTACTGCCTATTTCCAAGTATCGGCTCCCTTGACCGCAGTCCTGAGTGAGGTATTCCACATGAGACATGGGCAGGTGCTTGTGAGCTGTTGTCAAAAACTTAAGACAAGATGTAAAGGCGGACTGAGCGCTCAGTAAAGAGGTGCTACTTGGGGGCTTCCCGCTAGCTTAGCTAGAAGCCTAAACGCGGTTAGCCCTCAATTGTTAACCTTTGCACCCCAACACCTCACCTTCCAAGGCACCTCCGCTTTTGTCTGTTGCTCACAGGAATTCTCCATGTCAAGGACAGACCTGGTGATAAAGCAGCATTACTACATTAGGTCAATGTTAGAGGGGGCGCCCCCCCCCCCCTTTTTAGAATACAATTCTGTTAATCTGTAAATAAATATGATCTAGAAATGTGGAAACAAAAAAAATGTGGGGATAAATAAATATGGAAATAAATAAATTTTAATGTATTTATTTTCAATTGTATTTATTTCCACATTATTTATTTATTGTCAATTATGGCAGAGTTGGTCGTCCATACACTGCAGGGGGCGCCAATGATGGGAGAAATCTTTTAGTTGGCATTTTTTTGTGTTCTGGTAGTGCATGTGTAGATAATATGATTAGTAATAAAAATACATTGCTGATTAGGGGTCCCTCCACTCCTTCACCCCCTTTTTTGTCGGCCATTTTGACTGACAGGATCAAAAGACTCCAGTCGTTATCTATTTCTACCCATCCATCCATTTTCTGAACTGCTTAATCCAAACAACCATGCACGCACACACTCACACCTAAGGACAATTTAGATTGAACAATTACCCTGATAGTCATGTTTTTGGAAAGTGGGAGGAAGCTGGAGTACCAGGAGGGAACATGCAAACTCCATGCAGAAAGACCCTGGGCCAGGATACAAACCCACAACCTTCTTTCTGCAAGGCAACAGTGCTAACCACTGCACCACCATGTTGCCCTATTTCTACCCATCAGTTTTTAAATTTATAATAATAGTACATTCAGCAGCAGTACCTAATTTTCATTGGTTTTAATCAGTATTCCGTCCAAACAAACTGCCATCACACACGGAGCAGATTAAGATGCAACATGTTTTAAATCTGAACATTTCACCTGCATGAAGCTGAACACGCTTCACAAAGAAGGCTGAATCTGCGCTCTGTTGACAAACTGGAGAGGTTTGAATTCAGAGAACGTTTTTATAAATGAAAGTTATCAGAATTCAGCGAGACTCTCTGAATGGCCGCTTTTTTCACAGACACAACCTCACATTAATGACTCATAACAATCTGTTGGGATTTCTTTAACAGAAAACTTTCACTGATTAAAATGTTAGTTTAATTGTATTGAAATGACTTTTCTTATAAAGTTCCTTGAGATGACATCTGTTTGGAATTGGTGCTATATAAAGAAATAAATGAATTCTCATCGCTTCGGCAGAAATCCCCCTTCAGCTGCAGCTATGACCGCCTGTCTGTGTACGATGCAGTTCCAGCCTCGCTCCAAGCCTCATCACTTCTCCGATAATGAGTTATGTTGGGTACAGTGATCATGTTTGAGATGAGGCTCTTATTAGTTATCATGATCAGAGATCATGAACTGTGCGGTGCAGGGGAGGGAAGTCAAATACAGATAATATTCAGTTAATGTGACCCCTGAATGTAGTTTAACTCCTGTATTTCTGAAAATTCCTCATCACAAATTTTAGTTATTGAGCTATGAGAATGGAGAAAAAGAAGAGAAGAGAGAGTGAGGGCAGAAAGCGGAAGACAACAGGTAGAAGTGTAGGAACAGTCACATAATATCAGTTATATAATCTTTAAATATTATATGTATTGATAACGTGCCTTATCAAGATGAGTAAATGAGTTAAAGATGATCGAGACCAGTGATAACATCAGTCAGGAATATTTCAACTAGTGAGGTCATAAAAACCTTTGGTTATGTAACATAAAATAAGTTTGTGATAAAACTGTGTATTTTTAGGTCAATTAATGTATAGGACATGTACACATAAATATGAATTAAAGAAAACTCTGTTTTAGTGAGGTCAGGCTAACCATGGCTGATGGGACCTCAGTACAAGAACTAGACAGATTTGGCTGCCAGCACACCTGCTTGATGCAAATAGGAAAGGTTTCATATTTTCACTCAGGTCACAGCTTACTAGAAACAGACATATGGACATATTAAAATGGGAAATATGAGGAGTAATATAAAGTATTTCTCCTTTTGCTTTCATTATATTGTCAAACTAAATAGTAAAGGAGCATCAATGTGAAAATCAGGAACAATATCATCCATCCCTGCTCCAGTTAAATACCCACAATCCTGTGCTGCATCACAGTCACATGACCAACCCGCTCCTGGAATATGTAAACTAATACCAACAAAATGGAAATAAAAATGGGTTATTAATATCAGCTCTGTTGTAGTCGTGGGACTGATACTGACAGGTTAAAAAATGACTCCCAGATATTATAAGAATGTAAACGCTGATTTATCATGCAGCTCTATTAAGTATTACTACAAACATCCAGAGCAGACTGCTGCACATTCATTCATCAAATGCAGCTAAATATAGCAAAACATTTCAAACAAAGAGTGATCCATATCCAGTTTTTTTCTTAAAATTATGAGCAAAAAAATCAGCAAAAAAGCTGGAAGACATCATATTCCTTATTATAATAAACATACAATAACCTTTTTATGCTTCAGATCTCTGACGGTTCACAGATACAGAGTAGATTACTTTGTTATTAATGAGTTTATTGTTCAGCAGGTGTAAACTGTTTGCTGAACCCCTACAGCCTGGAACGCTCTCTGAAAATGTTTGAATTATTATTTTCTGAAGTAAAAACTAGAAATGAAAGAGTCCAGCTATAAAGTTCTGCCTCATTAACTCATTATAAAGACATCATGCAGCCAAAAAAGCCCTCTAAGCCTTTCTGTCAGTTTCTACCCATTCTTCTATGTTAGCTGAGCATGAAAGCTCTTTATGAACGATCGTTGCTCTGCGGACACCTTTAGGAACGGCTTTGGATGAATTTACATCAGCTACAAGAGGAGTTCTGTTATCTAACTGACCTTGTTATCATACAGCTGGATAAATCGCTATAATACTCCCAGGACATTTAAGGGTCTGGAAATGAACTGTTGAGAAATGAATATTAAAGGGAGATGATCTTCTTCATTAGAGCCAGGATCGACGCTGTATTATCAGACACTGAGACCTCCTGCTGCTTTGATGTCTTACATCAGTCTGCCCCCTGCTGGTCATTGTCAGCTAGTTATTTCTGCTCTACAGGAGCTCTGTGTGTAGCAGCACCTTTCATCATCTCCTCTCTGTTTCCATCAGAGCCACAGAGCAGCTTCTCAGAGGAGGACGATGGCTTGGGTAACTCCTGCACCATCGGATCAGAAATCTACCTGGATGTCAGCTACCTTCATTACCTCTATGACGCCCGGCTCAGCATCAGCAGCTGCATCCAGGCCTGCCAGGTGTGGTCGGCGCCGTACGATGGGGAGAACCCTCCTCCAGAGAAATACCATCCAGGTGTTCTGGAGGAGCCGCTGATAGACGGTCGGCAGTTCCAGACGGCTCTGAAGAGAGTCCCCCAGCTGCTGCTAGCACCCCCCCGACCCAATCCGCTGCCAGGCAAGGAGCCGCCCTCCATTGGCCAGCTGGAGCTGGAGTGGGACGATAGCTTCGATGCATGTCCAGTACAGGAAGCTGAAGCTCCTCAGGCCCCCAAAGCTTCTCTGCTGCCTTCTTCTGACCTGCCGAAACACATCCAGGAGATGCGGAGGTCTGCCATCATCCTGGTAAAAGGCTCCTACATCGAGGAAAATGACTTCCAGGATGATGTCCTGGTGTATAATCTGGTTGCAAAGAAAGACGCTTCAGAGGCGGAGCAGACATCAGGCGACGCCAGCGGTTCATCATCAGAGGAGGTCTCACTTAGACCCGGCCGCAGTATAACACCTCCCACCTCTGTGATGGAGGATAATGGAAAGAGTAGCCTAAAGGCAAAGGTGAAAGGTCAGACAAACAGTAACAGCAACCTCCAGAACGCAACTAACACTAGTGAGGATCTTCTAGCTCAGTATGAGGAGCTGATTCATACTCTGGTCAGCGAATCAGGTGAAAAACAGCTGAGAGCTGATGGAGAGCAGAGACAGCCTGTCACAGGGACAGAGGAAGAGGAGGAGATGGACTTCACTTCCTTTACAGCTGAACCTCCAGAGCCAGAGAAGCCTGAGTCTCCATTTGGGTCCATTCCAAGGTTACGTAGTGGAAGCTCTAGAGGAAGCTATGCTTTGCCTTTTACAGGTGAGTTCAGGTATATCTGCTCTCTGCAGCAGGTTTATCATTATTCACCTGAAATATAACAGGTCAACATTCTGTCCTCTTCCTAAAGGTCCATTCATCAGCGTGCTGCTGTCCCGCCTGGAGAACATGCTCTCTAACACGCTTCATGTCAACCTGCTGCTGACAGGGATCGTGGCTCAGCTGGCCGCCTATCCTCAGCCGCTTCTCCGCTCCTTCCTCCTCAACACCAACCTGGTCTTTCAGCCCACCGTTCGCTCGCTTTATCAGGTGAAGCATTCATTCACACCATGCTGCTTTTTCACTGGTCAAGATTTATTCCAGAGGGATTAAATCCTGCAGGAGCCAATCCAACTTTTAGTATCCTTAAAATCCTTTTTCTCAGGTGCTGGCAACTGTGAAGAATCAGATAGAGCAGCTAGCTGCCAGCAGGAAGGACTTCTCAGAGCTGATCACTGTGGCTCAACACTGGCTGCTAGCCAGGGAGGCTTCTCACCTTACAGCAGGTAAGCTTACAGCAGGGCTAACCTCTCACCTCAGCTGATATCCATCCATCCATCCATCCATCCATCCAAGCCTTAATTATATTTTTGTTCTGTAAATAGTTTATTAGTTTGCTATGATTTCTAATTGGTTCTGTTTAGTTAATGCCACAATTTGTATGGTAACGTTTTGTGAATTTTGTTATGGTTTTTGGTTCATGTTTATTTTGGCCATATTTACTCTTCTCCACATTATTTGGTTAAGTATTAGTTTTCATAATTATTACTTTTGTATATGGTTTTGTTATATTTTTTTGGGTATGGCTCACATATCATGATGCTGCATGTTGTACATTGTGGGAGCGCAGATTACAGAATGGAGGCAAACAGTTTTTTGACCTCTGCTACCTCTATTTTGTAATCCTGTCTGGTTTTTTAATGTTTTATTACTCACTAAAGAGTTTTTCATTACACATTTTTGTCTCCATGGATTTTATAGGTGACAGTGTCGGATTACTAAATTTCAAAAACGCTAAAGATGCAGCGAGTCATGTTAGCTTCATCTCACTTTAGAATCTCAGTCAGTCAGTTTGAGCACATTTACAGCAGCTCAAGCTGCCCCAAAAACACAAGCTCTAGTAAAGAAGGTAACATGAATATATTTAGAGATATTTCATTTTCGTCTGTCAGGCCCCTGAAGGCTTCAGCTCGTGTTTGAACTGGAGCTGCTGCAGCTTCAGAGCAGCAGAGCTTAATAAGCTCAAATATATATCAGCAGAATGTTTATGGAAGATGAGAGATAGGGATTGTAAAGTGCAGATTTCATTGTTTATTTGGAGCTGTCTTTTCTAGGATTCATTTGTAATATCTGAATTATTAAAAACTAGATAAAACACCAACATTTCACACATGGAAACTTTGTTGTTTTTTCTTCTTCACAGATAAAAGCAGCAGCAGTGGTTCCAAGCAACACGAAAGAGGAAAGATGTTGAAGAACTCTCCTCCACCAAAACCCAAAGCCATCTCTCTGGATCAGACGGAGGTCTTTGCCACAGTCCTCTTCTCAGAGTTCCTGAAGGAGCTGGCTGCCATCGCACAGGAGCACTCCGTCCTGTCTTACGCTCCGATGGAAGAAGAACAACCTATGGGCTGAATTCAGTAGGACTCTCTGGTGCCTTTTCAGGTATTATTTCATGAATATCACAGTTTTCCCATTATATATAAACATTTTGAAGATATTTATTTATTCAACAGAAATTAATCAACTATGTCTGGTTGAATTTCATCATCCTGCTTCTGCAAAGGAGGTCCAAACACTGAGCTGCTGCTTCTCTCACCAAAGATCATCTGGCCCAATCTGAACCGTCTGAATGTCTTCTACCAGTGGCGACATGCTGTTCCATGGGATTTCTGTCAAAATACTCAGGTGGCCTTTCATAAGTTGCCTTTAAGCATCAGGATAATGTTGGATGTTGTTGGACCTTCTGTTTTCTGTAGATGTGTGACAACAGAACTTTAAGGAAACATATCCAAGCACAGCTGTTACAGTTTAGTCCCGACTGCCTTTAAACTTCACAAAGTGCTATTCCAAACAGCCTGTGTGTGTGTGTGTGTGTGTGTGTGGGTGTGTGTGTGTGTGAGAGAGTCGAGCAGAGGCTGGTCAGGTGTGACATCAGGACTCTTAGCCACATCTTGTTCTGTTGATTGTTTAAACAGGTCCAGGTTCTTTACCTTCTTTGGTCCTCAGCGTGTCTATTGGCTGATAAGATAAATGCAGCAGCACAATCTTACAATTACAACCTTTAATTAGAATAGATTTATTCAAGATGGCAGAGATCCATTCTGCTTAGCTACTCTTTGATATGTGTCAGAGAAATCTTTTGCAGTCTATCGTACCAGCAGATCCCATCTTACTTTTATGTTGCAGTATCAGATGTGTAGAAAGGCGATAGTGGAACCTTAGACCTGCTAATCTTCATACATCCTAGAAATACGAGGTAGATGTGCAGTAACTGTTGGAGGGACCTACAGCCGCCAAGTCTCCGCAACGTTTAGTCGTCATTTATTTAAGGCTTTTGTACTCATCTTTTCTAGTGGTGCCAAGAATAATCGTCTTAATCACATATCCAGTGTGTATGTGTGCAATCCAGCAAAAGCAGGTTAATCACTGCTGTATGAAACACACCTTTTACTTTGAGCAATGTTTTCTAATGTACATATCAGATGGAAATGTTGAGAAAAACGCTATGCAAATCAAATAGTGTGGGGGTAAATTAATTCTCAGTTCATTGTGAACTAAGAAGGGGTATTTAAATGTGTTCTTTTATTTTTGATATATTAGTTTTGTTTCTTTGGCATCACTTTGTTCCTTTTCTTTTTCTGAAGCTGATAAAATCTCACTGTTCTTATCTGTTGGGTGTAATGTTATTGCACAGTAATAATAGGATGAGCAAGAAAATGAAATAAATGACTTTTTAGACCTTGGCTATTGCTCATTTTTTTATCATATTTTTAATCTTTTAATTACGCAAACATTAACCATTTTGGTAGTTTCAGATATTTAAGCCTAGATGGTGTTCTCTTCTTATTTTAGAGTCAAGAACTTTCAAAGATTTCTTAATTTAGGGTTTGTATTTAAGAGAGATTTGCTTATGAATTTATGCTTTGAGTTTAAAAGTTAAACCCTGAACTAGGAGGTTACTGTGGCTATTTTGACTCATTTTGGTTAAATAATTTTGACCTTATGAATATATTATTTGATTAGCCTAATTCTTGGTCATGATTTCAAAATTGTATAGAAATCCATGCAGTTCCCGTTTATAATTTTATTTATAATATTCTTGGTTTGGAATCATGGAGGAGGAGGTCTGGACCTTCATCCTTGACTGTGGAACTCACTCCCTCCCATCATCAGAAATATGAACTCACAACACATCTGCTCAAACGGCTTTATTAGACACTGATTTAGGTTGTTGTCCTGTCTACTGGTTTGCTATTTATTTCATTGTTTTGCAGATTGTTTGTCCATGTGTTTTTTTTCTTCTCTATAAGGTGATCTTGGGTTTTAGAAAGACACCCTTAAATAAAATGTATTATTATTATATGCTGAACAGATGCCAAAGGTATCTCACCTCTCAGATTTCTTCTGGCTTTTTGTCACAGAAGATTTAAACCAACCTGGTTCTGGCCATGACTTTTATCACAGAGGAGGAATCTGAGCTTCTTAGTCTTGCAGAATTGTTTTATTTCTCTCACAGAGGGTTTTCGATTATGAATCACCTGTTTAAGGTCATACCACTGCCTTCTCACATCAATGTCCAGACTTTGACTAGGACATTCCAACAAGATTTTCCGAGCCTTTCTGAGGTGGACTAGCTGGTATGAGGTATATCAGGCCCAGACCATCACACTACCACCTGTCTGTCTGACAGGACCCACGGTAACCCCAACATGGCACTGTTCCTCTCATCAGTTCACAGAATATTTTCCTCCAGGTTCTGAGGTTACTGAGGATGTTTGGACTGTGAATGAAGCAGTCAAAATCTGCTGTGCTTCAGATGTTCTTTAGTTCTTCAGATCAGCTCTTTAGTAGGTTAAGGCGGTTACCCAATGTTCCATGTGTTCTCCAGCTGTGGTTCTCTAGAGTCCCAAAGGTCATACAACATATTTTATTTTTCTAATCTCCACTTGAGAGACCTCCAGCTGGACCTGAGTGAACCAGACTGAAATATCTGTATTAAATAAAACCCAACCAGAGAAGGAAACGGTGGAGTTAACAAGGAACCAATGAGAGCCTCCTATCAGAGAAAATACAGATGTAATAATATCTGGGTAAATCTATGACATAATTCAACCACAGGAGGGCGCTGAGTGCTCAGTCTACTGCTCCACAGGCGAACCATCAGTAAGTTCAGCTGAGAGGTCCAGAGCTCGGTTCTGGATCTAAAACTGACAGGCAGCACACCACAGAGATATTAGTTATGGAAACTTTCTACATCCCATTTATACAAATATTCTTGTTGCATAATGAAGCTTTAGTGTTTACAGAACAAGAAATGGGTTTCATCAAGTATCTGGTGATGATGGTGTCAGGAAGTCTTCTCCTCCAGGATCTCCCTCACCAGAACCGGATCAGCTCTGCCTTTGGTCTCTTTCTGAACCAGACCCATCAGCTTGTTAAGAACTTTCTTGTTTCCGTCTCTGATGGCACAAACCTGGAAACACAAAGCAACTCTCCTACTGCAGCTGCTGGTTCATGAATTCAAATCCAAAATATGAAGCTTATGTTTTCATACATCCATTACTCTGAGATTCTGATGCTGATATGTTATTGGGGAAACCATCTTAGTTTCCTGGTAACAGGGACTAAGTAGCAAGGCAGCAGCTGTAAATGCAGACATGTAGGTGGATGTCAAGAGTCTGAAGGTGGAATGGTTGCTGATGTCAAACCAAACCATTGATCTGTCCTGTATCAATAGTTCAGACCAGTGGTAGTGGGGTGGGGCGGGGCTTAGTATTAACTGAGCATTGTTTAAATCTCACAGGATTTGGCATGAAGCACCAGATCTGATCATACTGGTAGCCAGAAGATGCCCAACCACGCAGAGCAGCTTTGGGATGTGACTCTGTCATTAGAATATGAACCAGAATGTGTTCATTTAGTAAGACATTTAGTAAGACCACTGAAAACAGCAGACTTCAGTAGATGATTTATGGTAGCGAGACTGATGCGTTTAAGGCGCGATCGAACATAGGCGCTGCATTTTATGTGGTGCATTCCGGTTATTGCGTTTGCCACTCAATTTTGAAAAATCTGAACTCCAGCTTCAAGTCACACTGCGGCAACCAATCAGCTGACGGTTGTCAGTGATGCTGTGACTGGGTGAATAGAGTCACAGCATCAGCAGGACATGAATACTGATAAACACGCTGGCTAATCAAACCGAGCTACATGACACCAGCAGTTTACTATACAGAGACAGGAATAAAAAAATAAACATTATAAAGAGGTGAAACCTTTTAAAAAAGGAATGCTCTTAAGAGGTTTGTGGGTGGTCGCAAAAGGCCCCGCTCTCTCCGCCGAGTAGTGAGCCATGAACAGCTTCCTCACCCGGACAGCGTCTATGGACAACCCAGGCCTCTCTCCACCACAGCACGTCCAACACCATTCATATATTATAAGTTCTTAGAGGCGCCGAGGAGTCGGTGTTTATGATCCCTCCACCACAGCTCGACTGGGTGTGTAGCTCTCCAAACCCCCACTGTAGCGGTCCTAGGCCCAACACGTAGTCCAAGTAGTCCTCAGTTAGCTCGAAGATCATAGTACACCGCTAGCTACGCTTACACATGCTGGGCTCGCCCCACACTCAGGTTCTAGATCCTTCTGCCGCTACTCGACTGGGTCTTCCCCGCAGGAGCGGTCCAAGCTCCACCAAAGGCGAGGCCGAACATTTAATGTGGTCAGCTCATAAACCAGAGTCCACTGGGAGCTCCCAGAGGGTCGGGATAAGGAGGGAGAGAGGAGGCCCACGGAGCGTTCCGTGTCAGGGTCCTCCCACATTTCTGCTTCATGCGCGTGAAAATGCCATATATTAAAGCGCGACCAGTTTGCTTTGGACACGCTTCAAGAGGCGAATGTGAAAGTGACCAGCTAGGGGTGTATGGCGCTTTTTGGTCCCGCACTGTAACCGGACCTGAAGAGTTCTTCAGGCCAGACTCCTCAGAGGTCGTCTCTGGTTCAGAAGCTGGTTACCACCAAGAATGTAAAGGGTGTAGGTAGCCCATGTCCTGATCTGGGTAAGCGTTAGCTACAGTCCACACCTGCTGAGACTGAATATTTGTAGCTGTTTCCTAGGTCTACGGATCAATTAGAGCTCTATACACTAGAGCCACATCTGATTAATTCATTAGACTGGTTTAATCCTGTTTTCTGTGGTGACAATCTGCTGCTGTTGAGTCTTTTCGTGATGTACTAGTAGCACTTTCTGACAAACTATAAGCCATAATCATCCAAATTAAGAGCATTAAAAGGTTCAAAATATAGGCTGTACTTTTGAAGAACCTATTAAAATATCAGGGCTTCACATCAAATAAATTCTTAATAATGGGCTTTTTGATTTGGTTCTAACTGATTGAGACCCAGCTGTCAGTGTGACCGCACATGTTCATTGAAGCACTGACCTCAGCTGGATGTGAGTCGATGACCTTCTGGCAGATCCTGTGCAGCTCAGCAGCATCGCTAACGAGCCCCAAGTCCTGCTCCTGGATGATCTGCGTAGCCGTCTTCCCCGGTGATTTCCACATCTCCTGGAACACCTGCAAGCACCGAAGAACCAGGAGGACACATGTGAGAACCAGAGTACAGTCTGAATATCTGCTAATCACTGTAGCACACCGACCTGCTTGGCTACGGAAGAGGAGATATGTCCTGCTTCCTGCAACTCCAACAGCTCAGCCAAGGCAGCAGGAAACACTGGGCTGAAATCAGAGTTAGGCCTAATTTAGTTACACTCTCATAGATGGATGTGTATTGGTGATGGTGATTGATTTACTGATTGGGTCTAGTGTATTTCTCCAGCGGTTATCAGGTGAGAGGCGTGGTGCTACCAGTATTACGTGTTTTAGTAGTGCATCAGTGATGTAGCGTATTTATTAGTGATGTAGCGCATTAGTAGCGTATTAGTGATGAAGCATTTTAGTAGAGTAGCGTCTTAGTGATGTAGCGTATCGGTAGTGTATTAGTGATGTACGGTTTTAGTAGCGTATTAATGATGTGACGTATTAGTGATGTAGTGTATTAGTAACGTATTAGTGATGTAGCGTATTAGTAGAGTAGCAATTAGTAGCATATTAGTGATGTGGCGTATTAGTAGTGTATTAGTGATGTAGCGTATTAGTAGTGTATTAGTGATGTAGCATTTTAGTAGAGTAGCGTATTAGTGATGTGGCTTATAAGTAATGTATTAGTGATGTAGCTCGTTAGTAGAGTAGCAATTAGTAGCATATTAGTGATGTGGCGTATTAGTAGTGTATTAGTGATGTAGCCTATTAGTATTGTATTAGTGATGTAGGAAATTAGTAGCGTATTTTTGATGTAGGGTTTTAGTAGCGTATTAATGATGTGATGTATTAGTAGTGTATTAATGATGTAGCGTATTAGTAGTGCATTAGTGATGTAGCATATTAGTAATATATTAGTGATGTAGCATATTAGTAATATATTAGTGATGTAGCATTTTAGTAGTGTATTAGTGATGTAGCCTATTAGTACTGTATTAGTGATGTAGCATATTAGTTGTTTATTAGTTCTTTATTAGTGATGTAGGGTATTAGTTGTGTATTGTATTGTACATGATGCACAAGTAAATACATTTTGGCCATTATTTATCCCACTTCTCCTTGAAGGGTCGAGGGGGGGTCTAGTGTATTTCTCCAGCGGTTATCAGGTGAGAGGCATGGTGCTACCAGTATTACGCGTTTTAGTAGCGCATCAGTGATGTAGCGTATTTATTAGTGATGTAGCATATTAGTAGTGTATTAGTGATGAAGCATTTTAGTAGTTTAGCGTATTAGTGATGTAGCGTATTAGTAGCGTATTAGTGATGAAGCATTTTAGTAGAGTAGCGTCTTAGTGATGAAGCATTATAGTAGAGTAGCGTCTTAGTGATGTAGCGTACTAGTAGCGTATTAATAACGTATTAGTGAAGTAGGATATTAGTAGTGTATTAGTGATGTACGGTTTTAGTAGCGTATTAATGATGTAGCATATTAGTAGCGTATTAGTGATGTAGCGTATTAGTAGCGTATTAGTGATGTAGCTTATTAGTAGCGTATTAGTGATGTAGCTTATTAGTAGTGTATTAGTAATGTACGGTTTTAGTAGCGTATTAGTAGTGTATTAGTAATGTACGATTTTAGTAGCGTATTAATGATGTGGCATATTAGTAGTGTATTAGTGATGTAGTGTATTAGTAACGTATTAGTGATGTAGCGTATTAGTAGCATATTAGTGATGTACCATTTTAGTAGAGTAGCGTATTAGTGATGTGGCTTATAAGTAATGTATTAGTGATGTAGCTTATTAGTAGCGTATTAGTGATGTAGCGTATTAGTAGTGTATTAGTGATGTACGGTTTTAGTAGCGTATTAATGATGTGGCATATTAGTAGTGTATTAGTGATGTAGTGTATTAGTAACGTATTAGTGATGTAGCGTATTAGTAGCGTATTAGTGATGTATCAATTTAGTAGAGTAGCGTATTAGTGATGTGGCTTATAAGTAATGTATTAGTGATGTAGCTCGTTAGTAGAGTAGCAATTAGTAGCATATTAGTGATGTGGCGTATTAGTAGTGTATTAGTGATGTAGGGAATTAGTAGCTTATTAGTGATGTAGCGTATTAGTATTGTATTAGTGATGTAGGGAATTAGTAGCTTATTAGTGATGTAGCGTATTAGTAACGTATTAGTGGTGTAGCGTATTAGTAGTGTATTAGTGATGTACAGTTTTAGTAGCGTATTAATGATGTGGCATATTAGTAGTGTATTAGTGATGTAGCGTATTAGTAACGTATTAGTAATGTAGCGTATCAGTAGTGTATTAGTGATGTACGGTTTTAGTAGGGTATTAATGATGTGGCATATTAGTAATGTATTAGTGAAGTAGCGTATTAGTGATGTAGCGTATCACTAGTGTATTAGTGATGTAGCGTATCACTAGTGTATTAGTGATGTAGCGTATTAGTAGTGTATTAGTGATGTAGCGTATTAGTAGTGTATTAGTGATGTAGCGTATTAGTAGCGTAGCATATTAGTAATGTATTAGTGATGTAGCTTATTAGTAGCGTAGCGTATTAGTAGTGTATTAGTGATGTAGCTTATTAGTAGTGTAATGGTGATGTAGGGTATTAGTAGTGTATAGTGATGTAGCTTATTAGTAGTGTATTAGTGATGTAGCTTATTAGTAGTGTATTAGTGATGTAGCTTATTAGTAGTGTATTAGTGATGTAGCTTATTAGTAGCGTATTAGTAGTGTATTACTGATGTAGCTTATTAGTAGTGTATTAGTGATGTAGCTTATTAGTAGTGTATTAGTGATGTAGCTTATTAGTAGTGTATTAGTAGTGTATTAGTGATGTAGCTTATTGGTAGTGTATTAGTGATGTAGCTTATTAGTAGTGTTTCAGTGATTTAGCTTATTAGTTGTGTATTAGTGATGTAGCGTAATACTAGCATATTAGTGATACAGAGATGGAGCGGGTAAGAGACAATGTGTGAACGCCAGACAGAAGGGACAAAGGGTGAGAAAGATATCTGATTTTGGTCTCTTACATCTACTGGTTTACAAAAAAAAAATCTCAGTTAACAGAGCAGTGAGGGTGAAGGAGCTCAGATCACCCCAGCTGGGGAGGCAGCCGTCAAAAAAAGTTAACAGTTCAGGCCACCCCGACTTTCTAAATCTGCAATTACAATTTTTTATAGCAACACAATGTCAGCCTACCTGGGAGATAGGGCATGCGAGACATTTGTTGTGAACTGGTGCGGTTTAAATAAAAGTGAAATGAAAAGAATTTACATATTCGCCCCTAGACCAATAAATAACTACAGCTCTTTTGAACATCTAATCCTTAGTTTTCCTGATCCAATCTGCAAAACATTAAAACCACTTTTGTTTGTGGTTTTGAATCGTCCAAAAGGCCCTTACTCTCAATTCTTGGACCAGATTTTAGATTTTTTATCTGATTTAGTTTTAAACACTGATCAGGTAATTATAATAGGGGATTTCAATATCCACGTGGACATTGAAAGTAATAGCCTAACTGCAGCCTTTAATATTATCTTAGACTCAATTGGCTTTACTCAGAAAGTGAAGGGACCCACACACTCTGGTCAACACACTTTAGACATTGTACTGACATACGGCATTGAGTGGGATGAAGTAATAGTCCTCCCACATAACCCAGTCCTATCTGACCATTTTTTGATAACCTTTGAATTTACTTTACCCAACGTTCCAAAATCTGAAAGAAAATGTCATTACAGCAGAACTTTATCAGACAATGCTGTAACAAGTTTTAAAGAATCTGTTCCATTCTTGCTTCCCTACCCGTCTCAGAATACCACAGTGGTCCGCAGTAATTCCAACACTAACCCTTCAGAAATTGATGGTCTGGTTCAAAGTATTACTTCCTCACTGCGTTTGGCACTAGACAGTGTAGCCCCCTTAAAAAAGAAGGCAATCAGCCATAGGAGGCTGGCTCCCTGACTTTTGTGCATAGTTACGTACTTTAAAGCAGAATACTAGGAAACTGGAGAGAAAACAGCGCTCTACACACTTAAGATTCCTTTCTAACCTGGAAAAATTGTCTAATACTTTATAAAAACGCCCTTCAACAAGGTAGAACAGCATATTTCTCATCATTAATAGAGATAAATAAAAACAATCCTAGGTTTCTTTTTAGTACAGTTACCAAACTTAGAGTCATAGCTCTGTTGAGCCTACTATTCCCCCTTCTCTCAGTAGTGATGACTTTATGGGATTCTTCATAAATAAAATAAATTATATTGAACATAAAATCATTGGCATTCTCCCAAACATGACTAACTCTCTCTCAGTAACTGATGCAGTATCAGAGAGAACTGTAGAACCATGTTTATGTCTGTACCTTTTTGATTCTGTTGAACTTTCTGAATTATCACAAATATTAGCTTCATCTAAACCTTCAACCTGTATGTTAGACCCAATACCAACCAAATTATTTAAGGAAGTGTTCCCTTTGGTTACTGGCCCTATCCTAGACATGATGAATCTATCTTTAATAAATGGATATGTGCCTCAGGAATTTAAGGTTGCTGTAATTAAACCTTTACTTAAGAAACCCTCCCTGGATCAAGATGATTTAGCTAACTACAGACCTATATCTAACCTTCCTTTCTTACCCAAAATTCTTGAGAAAATAGTTGCTAATCAAGTATGTGAGCATCTAACAGCAACAACCTGTTTGAAGAATTTCAGTCAGGTTTTAGAGCTCATCATAGCACTGAAACAGTACTGGTAAAAGTTACTAATGATATTCTAATGGCCTCAGATAATGGAAAGAGAATCGTTCCAAGCACAGAACCGTGTGGTACTCCACAAGTAACCATTGATTGTGAAGTAGATTTATCATTGACATGAACAAACTGGAATCTGTCAGACAGATATGATTTAAACCAGCCTAGGGCTGTTCCCTTTATCCCTACAACATGTTCGAGCCTTTATAAGAGAAGCTTTACATCAGCTACTTGTGGGGCAACAGCTAGTGCTGCATGCTGCTGTGTTAACTCGGTAGCATTATGGTGGCCGTAACCAGGTCCCCCCCACACACAATGTGCAACTTATCCCTTCATATTCCAATAAACATTCATGTTTTTACATCCATAAGGGTCTTATTATAGTCCTCCAATAAAGGGGCTTTTCCACAACAATAATAAAGCCCATAAAATATCTAATGGACAGTGAAAAAAATTTGTAGTCCTCATCTTTCCGCATCCTGCCGCTCCATTTCCAAAGATGTCACAATACCACCCCAATGCATCCACTTGTAGACGACTAGATCTATGTACGTTGGAGCTCCCAACATTGCTCACTGTTTGTTCCACTGGTAATGTTAGGTGTGAGGGACTGTAAACTAGCACAAAGGCAAATTGCTAATGAGCTACTGCCACTCTGTAGAAGCTACATCCTAGAAAACAGAACAGGTTGTGTGATTTTAGCTAAAAAAGGGGTAATAATAAACCACTGAGAACACTTTAAAATGGCTGAATGGCTTGGAGTGATCCTTTAAAGTTGGCAACAAATTTCTCCTCAGCCAATGGAATGGACCTGCAGGAATGAGGTGAAAGGATGGTGCAAGGTGACATCAATAAAATAGGCAACCAGAAGTTTTGTTTTAGGCTTTCTTTTCCACGTTAGGAAGTATGGATGACATTAAGCAGAGGTCTGTAACTTGTATCAAAGGTTTTCTTCATCTGTGAGGGACAGAATCTAAAACAAAAATGCAGAAAATCACAGTGGATGACTTTTTATTATGTCATTGCATGACATAAGTCTGTGATACATCAGACAAACAGAACTCAACATTTGTTACAGAAACCTTTGTTCGCAGTTACAGAGATCAGACGTTTTCAGTAGTTCTTAACCAGGTTTTTCCACACTGCAGCAGGGATTTTGGCCCATTCCTCCATACAGATCTTCTCCAGAACCTTCTAGTTTCTGGGCTGTTCTTAGGTAACAGAGACTTTCAGCTCTCTCCAAAGATTTTCTATTGGTTTCAGGTCTGCAGACTGGTTAGGCCACTCCAGGACCTTGAGACGCTTCCTATGGAGCCACTCCTTTGTTACCATGGCGATGTGTTTCTGGTCGTTGTCATGCTGGAAGAACCAGACACGACCCAACTTCAATGCTCTAAATGAGGGAAGGAGATTGTTGGCCAACATCTCACCATACATGGCCCCATCCATCCTCCCCTCTATATGGTGCAGTCGTCCCGTCCCCTTTGCAGAAAAGCATCCCCACAGAATGATGCTTCCACCTCCATGCTTTACACCAGGGATGATGTTCTTTGGGATGTTCTCATCCTTCTTCTTTCTCTAAACGCAGTGAGTAGAGTTTAGACCAAAAAGCTCCACATTTGTCTCATCAGATCACATGACCTTCTCCCATTCCCCCTCTGGATCATCCAGATCCTCATTGACAAACTTCAGATGGGCCTTGACAGGCGCTGGCTTGAGCAGGGGGACCTTGCGTGCACTGCAGCATTTTAATCCATGATGGCGCAGTTTGTTACAGATGGTTTTCTTTGGGACTGTGGTCCCAGCTCTATTCAAATCATTGACCAGGTCCTTCTGTGTAGTTCTGGGTTCATCTCCTTATGTCCTCATGATCATTGATGCCCCACCAGGAGAGATCTTTTATGGCGCTCCAGACTGTCGTCTTGAACTTCTTCCATTTTCTAATCATTGCACTATTAGTTGTTGCCTTCTCACCAAGCTGCTTGCCAATTGTCCTGTACCCCAGCTATTTTATTTTTCATGTCCTTACACAGCTCTCTGGTCTTGGACATTGTAGAGAGGTAGGAGTTTGTTTGAGTGTATGGACAGGTGTGTTTTATACAGGTAACGAGTTCAAACAGGTGCATTTAATCCAGGTAATGAGTGAAGAACAGGAGGGCTTCTTAAAGAAGAACTAACAGGTCTGTGGGAGAATAGATTATTACTGGTTGATAGGAGATCAAATACGTATGTCATGCAATAAAATGAAATCAATTCTTTAAAAATCATCCACTGTGATTTTCTGCATTGTTGTTTTAGATCCTGTCCCTCACCGTTGAAGAGAACCTTTCATACAAATTACAGACCTCTATATGCTTTGTTAGTGGGAAAACTAAAAAAAAAAACAGCAGTGTATCAAATGCTATAACAGTACAGGTCAGCAACATCCACCAGGAAAAGTGGGGAAATTTGGGCTTATGAGGATAACAGGAAAACACTGATTTATGAGGTAGAACAAGATCCTTTCGGATCACTTTTCCCTCACCAGTGATAGGAGCAATAAAATACTCTGCTTTCCCACTTCAGGTTTTAAGTTAATGGAATGTTACTGGGTGCGAATATGCGAGATAAAATAAACTACAAAGAAATGGAAGAACTACTTCAACCATCGTTATTTAAACCTTAGCTTTTCTTAAAACTGACAGAACAGAAGAAAGAAATCATAGGAAGAAGACATTCTCTCTTAGATGGAGTTTCTGAGTAGCAGGTAATACACAATACACAGGACAGTCGGAATTAATGTAATGTTTGTTTTGCAGGGGAAGCTCTGGGAACAAGGTCTGTCACAAGAACAGGCCTCTTTATCTCCTGGTGCTAATGCTTCTTTATCTCTACAGATCTCCACAGGCACAGAGTGACTCCCAGGGGAAAGTTTTAGCGCCCGTGGCAGTGTTGATCATCTCACTGAAAGTGGTTCACCTCTCTTTAACTGTTTCAACTCCTTGTTATTTCTTCGTCTTTTTTTATTGGCAGTTTTAAGTCGTGCAAGTTAGTGCCTTGTAAAAAAGAGGGGAGTGGTTGTGGTTGCTCTATTGAATTGATAATGGTGATCAGAAATATAGATGATATGGGTGAGCCAACGACATGCCTCTAGATTTCTATTCGATTTTGATTCAGATGCTACAATTTGATTCCAACAAATTAATGTCCTGACTTATATTTGAGTGAAACCACAAATAACATCAACACAAATCCAAAATTAGATGTATAGTCATATCAAGGTGATATTTTCCATGAAATCTAAAGGAAATGTGTGTTGGCACTAGAAGTATAATACGTGGTGACCATATTTTGGTTCCATTAAAGAGGACACTTTGTCCAATTCTTAAACACTTCATTCATATTCTGTTAATTTTAAGAATTTTGATTTGAAAGTATTTCTGTCTATGTGGTTAAAAGGTTTAATTGAACAAACTTCAGGTTGTTTTTTATAAGTCAACCATTACAGAAATGACTTTAACATAAAAATAGAAATGATTAATCATCTTTATTGGAAAATGAACCTACTACAATTATAGCTCCCTTTATGTCTTATGGGCTTCAGGACCAAAACTGCCCAAAAATCAGAAATTATATTCTGAGAAAGTAGGTATTATTTCTATTCGAAGTACATTCTCCCAAAGACACTTTGGATTTTTGCTGATAATATAACGAGTGAACTCTAACTTTGCACAGTGTTTTCATAGTTTTTGCATCTGTGTGACCAACGGGATGATTGGCTCCTGTTATACACAAACTAACCTGCAGCTTGTAACACGTTGAACATAGTGTACTCTATCACACAGTCACAAACAGGATAGTGTGAAGCAAATTTCCTTTGCGCTTCATCTGTAAAACGCCACATGGGCTTACATCTGGTAAACATGAGCTGCCGTGTGCTGTGGCTGGAGGACGACGCCCTGGAAAGCAGGGGAAAAGAGGAACTTTTTGCGGAAGAGAGGGACTGCTTCATGCTTTACTATCAGACTGACATTAACTGATTTTTCAGGAGCTGCACAAGAACATTGAAGAGGGCGTGCTAGAGACGATTAATGGTGATCAAATACTTCAATACAATTTAAGTTGTTTAATCAAAGCTCTATCACTCCTTGTATTTGGCCAAACGTGTTTACTAAATACTTCTGAAGGACTCAGTTTCATCTTTGTTTCTAGAAGAAGTAGAAGTTTTCGTCCATTTAAATTAATAATGGGCTAGAAAGCTTCTATGAGATGCTGTAAATAAGGAAAAGTTTTCAGCCAATCCCAGGCCTCTGTTAGGCTCCTCACCTGTGGCTCACGCTGAGGTCCTGCAGTTTGAGGAGTCCTAGCAGCTCATTGGTCACCCAGCCAATCACCTTCCTGGGCTCTTTCCTGGTCCGCTTAATCACTGCTTCAAAGTACTCCATTAAGCCATCCTCATTCTGCAGACCACCAGAGGAACACTGGTCACTGAACATGCAGATACTTTAACTGGGATGTTTCTTATTGAACAGCTGGCTTTATTTTTAGCCTGTCAGAAGCGCACCACCAGAGTGAAGCTGTGCTCTGGCAGGATGCCATACGTCTGCACCAGCCTGTCTCTTTTGACACTGGGTAACTCTGGCAACCCGTCCTTTATTGTATGCACCACCACCGCCTGGCGCTCATCCATACCCTCAGGCAGCGATGCCTTATCCTCAAATACAATCAGAGGAGGCAGGTTGGGCTCCGGCATGAACCTGGAGAATGTCAAGACAAGGTGGAGTGAGAAGCCAATCTGAATAAAGGAAGATAAATCCATTTGTTTTTACATTTCACTATAATGCACCAACCATCTGACACACCTATCTGTAAATTATTACGCTGTCAATTCATACTATCACTCCTGCTCTGGCTGCAAGTGAAGAGAAGACAACAAATTCAGCCTCACCTGTAGTCCTGAAGACCTTCTTTGTCTCTCATAGGAACCGTTTCCCTAAAGGGACAAGACACAGGAAACAATTCAACCTTCTGATTCTATGGGGAGCCTAAGGCTCCTCCCCTTCCTGTCGGCCAGTTGGTCCTCTGGCTAACAAAATAATGAATGGAAGTCAATGTAGCGATAAAAGTTATTTTCTGGTCCACTTTGTCTTACGTCCTGAATCATAACATATGTTGTACCTCAGTTTAAATGATAACTAATGATGTACATTTTGACTGTTTGTCCAGTGGTTTGGGATTTATTTGATTGTAAAAATGTGAAATTAAAATGCATATAAAGTCGCATATATGACGTCATGCAGTTAGCGTGAGCTAGCACTAGCTATAGCACATAAAACACTCACTAAGAGCTTGTAGAGCTTCTCCTCCATGCTGGCTCTCACTCCACCGACTGCTTTATCCCCAACATAGCTGCTACTTTCCACATGCTCAGATTTGTAGAGGTTTTCTCCATGTTTAATGCTCCTTTCTTTATCCTGGAGGTTAAAACCCTCGCTCTCCTTCTTCTTCTGCAGTTGTAGTCCGCTAAACGTTTTTACAGAAAACCTAAAGTAACTTCTGCTGCCATTCCAAAATCAGCGTTTTCTCTGCATCAAAATTAGTCTTTAATATTCACGGACATCATATGTTCGTTCCATGGCGCATTTAAAACAGAATTAGAAAGTACGATTTATTGCTCCATTAAATCTCTTTTGTCAGACTTTCCTGTGTGTAATGAGCCATATACCACAGTTGACGCTGAAAGAAGACTTCCTTTAGTTTTGCCTGACCAACAAAATGAAAAACGTCAAACCCAGAACAACACCTTAACAGGCCAAATGTGTCAGATACTTTGTATGTCTAAAGCTTGGATATAGAACATTAAGATGATAGTGCCATCTAGTTTATCTAGGTTGTATTTACAATGATAAAAACATCATTCCAGGTGTTGGGTTGCGCTATTTGCTATTTGTGAATTTTATTTTTGTTGTGTGTATTTGTCGTTTGTATTTTTTGTGTATTTGTCGTTTATATTTTTTGTGTATTAGTCGTTTGTATTTTTTGTGTATTTGTAATTTTTATTTCTTCATAGTTTTAATGAGTCAGTATAGCATCAGTTGTACCAAATGCGTCCATATCTAGGCCTGTCGTTATGGCCTTCTCATGAGCCAGAATAATTACATTTATTTTTCTCTCATGTAGCATAGTGCAGCGGAAGGGGGTAAGAACGCGAGACAAAGTAGAAAAAGAGCTCTCCCATGATGCAGATGATATTCCAATCATAAGGGAAGTCACATACATGCGATGGAGCTCAGGAAAGCCATTCTTATACCCGTGCAGATATTTGCAAACGGTGGAGAGGTCCACAAACTCCACATCGCTATCATGATCAGTCTTTTTGAATTGATTTTCCTACATTATTTTTGCAACAAGAATCTCATTGGAAAGTTAGTCATCATCACTTCCTGCCATTTTCTGGAGAGGATTTAACATGGCAACATCCAGAAACGAGAGAGATTGAGGTTGAAGGCTGCTGATTGAGGTTGCTGAACAATAAACTATAAGTCTGCACTGCTGTATATACTCACTGTACAATAACCCCGGTTTGGTGTATATATTATCCTTTATTATTGATTTGTATTTATTTTTTTATTTTTTTTTATTTCACTTATTTAAGTTATGTACTGGAGAGAAAAGTTGCCGGAGTCAAATTCCTTGTATGTGTCATACTTGGCCATTAAAGCTGATTCTGATTAACTGATTTCATCAGATAAAGATTTCTTTCGGAGAATCTTGTCTCCATCTCTACAATGACTATATCTATAATACTGATAAAACACTGTGCCACTAATATATATAATACTGAGAAGTGCTCTCTTCAAAGCCTGGCTAGGAGTCATGGCGTCTTCTTCATGGCCTACAGTGGACATAAGAACACTACCTGTTCCCAGTGAGCTCATTGTTCTCTTTCTTTTAGCAGCTGGTGCAGGCGTGCTGTTTAATGTCTCACTTTCATCATTTCTCATCTTCTTCAAAGCCTGCAGAAATGCACTGACCACTTCTGAAGCACAGCACAGGTCAACAGAATGAGCCTGCAGTTTAGCATTTGCAGACTTCAAGGAACCCGGAACTTTTAGGAGGAATTTTCCAATTTCAAATAAATGATGCCTCCTTAACATCATCAATAGCCCTGATGCCTCTGTACAGATATCAACAGCAGCAGTTCTGTCCTCTCTAACCTCTGACAGGATATTCATTATAGCATCCTGATTCTCCAACAATTGTTTAAGGGAGGGAACATCATAGTTCTGTGACACATAATGACGGTGAAAAAATGAGTGCATTGATCCTGACAGATTTTTTGCACATGGCCTGAACCCCACCCCTGACCCCACTCATGAGAGAAGCTCCATCATAGCACTGACGGATAAGTTCCGATGTACTATAGCCTGAGTCAGAAAGATGCTCAAGTATTTGGGTGGTAATAAATTCAGCATTTAACTGACTGAGATCAAGCAGACCAATCAGATGTTCCTCTGGAATGCCTTTACAGACAAAACTAATCATGACTGACAGATTCTCCACATTGCATTTGTCCCTAGTTCCATCACTTTTAATGCAATACCCAGCATAATCTGCTTTGTCATAATTATCTTTTATCTTATTAAACACCATTTTGGCCAGCGTTTCAATAATTTCATTTTGTATGTTGTGGGAGGTGTATTTTGCATTTTGTGGGATGTTTGTTTATTTCATTAAATTTGAGGTCCTTTTTTCAGTGTGTAAATCCTGCAGAGAAATCATCATTTGAGCTTTCCACAGTGCCACGAAGTTGAAGTTCATTTACTGCTAGGAACTGAACAACTTCTACAATTGTTTTTATATAATATCTGTTTTTCTCAAGTTGTGTGGGACTTATTAAGTTACCAATGGTTTCCCCTGTGGCCTCTCTTTGGGACATTTCAGACCAGATTTTTGCATTTTTGATGTGGCATTGACTTGATGCATGCTTTGTGAGTCCCTTGTCTTTTTCCAATGCCGTTTTTCAATTATTAAATCCATATTTTGTGAAAACCAAATCCCTGTAATTGTTCCCCCAAAATTTACGACATGGGAAACAAAAGCATGCATCAAGCTTTGCTGAATATTGGAGACATGGTCTCCCACGATACCAGCCTCGGCAGAATGAGCGGGCGTCTTTCCCAAAATGACGCTTGGGGAAAACCAGAGCTGTGGGTTGTGACGGTGCTGTAGTGTTTAAATCCCTCATGGCGGCCACGGCTGGGCTGGGAGCAACGGGGACAGCGGTGCTTGTGCAAATATAAGAACTATGTGTACCGGTATTGCACTGGGCACGGGGGTTAGAGTTTGTGACAAGTTGAGGAGCAGTATCACCTGACGAGCCAGGTAATGATTCGGTCTCTGCTACTGCTAATGCCGTAGCACTGCCAGTGCTAGGTTTAGCTTTAGCAACCAGAAATCTGCGCATAGTTGACTCGGTTCCCTTTCAGTTAAAAAAGACAGCGACAGAGAGATAGGGAGAGAATGAAAAAGTAACGAAATAATTCCGGTGGCAGACAGCGGAATAAACTCTAAACGTTGGCTGAGCTCAACTAATGGCAGTGTGTCTGCGTAGTCTGGTGACTGAGAAAAAGTGAGAAGCGGAGCCGGAGGAGTAGTGCAGCGACTGGCCACACCCTCTCTGTGCATCTACCAACCAGCAGCTACTATGAATGAGGGACAGAGAGCACTCTGCTAATTTTACTTCAAATATTTAGGAAATTTGAGATTTTTGCATGCCATCACGTTTGGCGGGGCAGTCACGGCATTTAGGGGGGCACTGCCCCCCCTTGCCTATGCCTATATCCAGGCCCAGTTGGTAAACTAATTTAATTCGATTTACTTTTATTTATATAGCTCCAATTCACAACAAATTTCATCTCAAGTCACTTTATAACAAAAGTCATCTCAATACAATTATACAAACCTTCCAATCAGTTAAAAGTTTTCTATGTAAGGAATCCCAGCAGATTGTGCTGAGTCATTGATGTGAGCTTGTGCCCGGATCATGCAGACTCCAACCACAGCAATTCCTCAGCAATCCCTCATACTGAGCAAACATGTAGAGACAGTGGAGAGGAAAAACTCCCCTTTAACAGGAAGAAACCTCCAGCAGAACCAGAACCTGGCTCAGTACAAGCGGTCATCTGCCACGACTGTTCTGGGGGTCTGTGTATCATCGGCATAACTGTGGAAATTCATTCCATGTTGTCTAATTATTTTACCAATTGGACACATATATATATATAGTAAAGAGAATCGGTCCAAGCACAGAACCCTGTGGTACTCCACAAGTAACCCTTAAGTGTGAAGATGATTTATCATTAACATGAACAAACTGGAATCTGTCGGACAGATATGATTTAAACCAGCCTAGTGCTGTTCCCTTTATCCTTACAACATGTTTAAGCCTTTCTAAGAGAATTTAGCTTCACTTCCACACATTTCAATATAAGCCTTGGTTTTTAAGCATCCAGATTCCTACAGAACTGTGACATCAGGATTTATTGTTTCTATTTTCTTTGCATATTTATCCATTAACTGTGTTCTTTATTTCTGGAAGTTAGTTTGTTCATTATTTTAATAATTGGTGTGTGTTACTAGTTTGGTTGACTTAAATGTTTGGCTTAATTCTTTCTTTTGTGTAAATAAACTCTTTTAAAGTTGTTGTTTGTCCATTATTCCACTTACACATCATTAGTTTGCTGGTCAATCAACGTCTAGAGCTCATTCCTTCACCTTTGTTTAATTACCTCAGCCTTAATCAAGCAGGTAATCATAAACAAGAACTGAGACTGAAATATTTTGCAATAAATATTGTTCCCAAATATCAGGTGGTGCCCATAGTTAATAATTTAACACAAAATAATCTCATTAAGGGCAATCGATAATGATATTATTTTGTGTCAAATAATTAAACAAGATGATCTCATTAATGAGATCATCTTGTGTGGGTGATGATGATAAGCATCATCTCACCACCATGGATACACAGTCAAGTTTAAACATCAGTCCGCTCCCTGATCTAAAGCAATCAAGCAGAGAAGAGAAAAAAGGTGACTGATGTCTGTTGGTCTGAGCAGGGTTACTAAGCTGCTTCCAACACCCAGAGAGAACCCATGCATGCTCAGGGAGAACATCCAAACAAGATGCAAAGCAAACCAAGGCAGGGATTTCTGCTAACTGCTTGACCATGCAGCCCCTTCTCAGAGCCAGATCAGGAGAACAGCTGCTCCATTTCCCTTCATTTTTATTCTACATTAGGTACACGTGAAAAAATGGTAATAATATACATCAACACTTTAAAATTCTGTTTAGAAATTAACTACAAATAAAAGAAGCGGATTAAACAAGGAAATTTAAGTACAGCAAATAAAGACAGTAACCATATGTGCAAAGATCCCTGTCAGCACAGGAGAAGGTTCAACACACCTCACCATCAGTGGTGGGCCGTCAGGGCCTGCAAGGCCTTCTCTGCTGGCCTAAAAATATCTGAATCACAGATTCAGTTTTGGTGGTTTTAGTGCCATGAGCTTCCCACCCAAGAAATTTTTTCTCTCTGATCAGTAAATATTTTTTTTTCATATTTAAGCATTTGACCAATCACATTTCAGCCAGTATTTGTTGCCAGGGTCAAAGAAATCTGTCTGGAGGCCTTCACAATCAGTTCTGCGGGCCCTGTAGCATAAAATAAATGTCGATCAAACTGTTGCTTTAACCAATCAGATTTTGAGTTAGCGACACCAAGGCCCTCTAGCAGGCGTACGGAAACGTCAGCGTATTCACACGCTTTGATTGGATAGTCAGAGCGTGTACTAGCCAGAGCTAGCAAACTGCATCGGTAGCGAGCCATACCAGCGAAAAAATTTGTGTTGAGTTAATAGCTGTTTTGTCAACCCACAATGGCTGAAGGAGGAGAAGAAATGGATTTAGTTGCAGATTTACTGTCAAAGCCATTTTCAAGACGGACTTTTCAAGAAAAGCTGGACATAGTTAAGCAAGGTCGGGCAACTCCGAAGCTAGCAAGCCTGTCACAACCGGGAAAAGGGTTTGTCCGTCACTTTCAGTCCACTAACTACGAGCGGTACTCCTGGCTCACAGGCTCCGAGGAACGTTGCAAATTGTATTGCTGGAATTGCTTATTTGCCACTGATCGACATGGTGTTTGGAGCCACACTGGATTTGTTAATTTGACTTGCCTAACCAAGGCAGCAACGAGGCATCAAATCACTGCTGGACACTTACAAGCAACGGTGCTTTCCAAAACTTTTGGGGAAACCAGAGTGGATCTACAGCTTAGCGAGCAAGTGCGCAGGGAAACGGAGCTCCACAACGAAAAGGTGAAGAAAAATAGGGAAATCTTAAAAAGACTGATAGACTGTGTCATTTTTTTGGGCAAGCAGGGACTTTCATTTCGGGGGCACGATGAAAGCGCTGGATCCAAAAACGGAGGAAACTATGTGGAGCTTCTTTCTCTCATTGCTGAGAGCAACACGGATTTGCATTACCACCTGACCACTAATAAAGTGTTTAGTGGGACGTCGGGCAAAATACAAAACGACCTGATCACTGCTATTGCTGAAGTGATGGGGGAAGAGATCAGAAGGGAAGTTAACAAAGCACCGTTTGTCTCTGTTATGGTGGATGAGACGACAGACGCGAGTAACGCAGCGCAGCTCGCACTGGCTCTGCGTTATGTAACGGACACAGGTCTCAAGGAGCGGTTTGTCAGATTTGAAGATGTTACCAGTGGGAAGCGAGCCGATGACATTGCAGGTCTTATCATCCGATTTTTGGTAGAAAATGAATGTCTGGGTAAAGTTGTGGCACAGTGTTTTGACGGCGCAGCGGTCATGTCTTCTGGATTAAATGGGGTGCAGGCTAAAGTCAAGGAGAGAGCACCTTTGGCTTTATTCATACACTGCTATGCACATCGGCTCAATTTAGTATTGACTCAAGGGGTCTCAAAGCTTAAAGAATGCAAGATCTTTTTCGCCCACCTCAATGGCCTTGCTGCATTTTTTTCTAGATCGCCTCGGCGCACGCAACTACTGGACGAAATCTGCCAGCGGCGTCTCCCTCGTGTGGCACCAACACGGTGGCAGTACACATCCAGAGTGGTCAGTACAGTCTTTGAGAAGAGAAATGCTCTAAAGGAACTGTTTCATCACATTCTGGAGCATCATGACGAGTATGATGAGGACTCTATGCGCTGCGCTGATGGATTTAAAGCACGTCTGGATGATTTTGAGTTTTGTTTTTTGCTTCACACATTTAATGGCATTTTTGAGTACTCAGATGTGCTGTTTTCAATACTACAGGACAAAAAACTGGATGTACAGTTTTGTCTGGCAAGGGTAAAGGAGTTTTGTGACACCGTTGAGCGAGAGAGGAGCCGATACGAGGAAATCTACGAGGCCACTGAACGCACCGCGGGCGCTCCGAGCGCACGAAGAGGTCAAGCGCAAGATCCTCGCGCGCACTACCGCCAACTCCACGGCAGGATTCTGGACAATATTATTTGTCAGACACAGACCAGATTTCAAGACCACGAAAAACTGATCTTTGTCACCCTCCTCGACCCCCAGAAGTTTCGGGAATACCAGAAAAAATTCCCGCACGCAGCCTTTTCCAGCTTAGCACAGAGCCACGGAACACTTTTCGATCTGCCTCGGCTAAGAACAGAACTGACCGTAATGTATGCCATGGATGATTTTGCAGGAAAATCTCCCACTGATCTCCTTGACTTCCTTCAGCAGAAAAATCTGAATGAGAGCATGGGGCAGCTGTACACATTTGTGTGTTTGGCGGTGACCATCCCTGTGTCCACTGCTTCTGTTGAACGGACATTCTCAGCCCTAAAACGAATTAAAACCTATGCCAGAAATACGACAGGGCAGGCTCGACTTTCAGCATTAGCTTCGATGGCGATAGAAAAGGACTTCTTGATGGAACTGAAACGCACGGATAATCTGCACAACAGAGTAATTGAAATCTTCTTGAGGAAAGAAAGGAGGATGGATTTTGTGTACAAATAATCAGGATTTTTGGTGAGTAAAATGTTGCAATTTTATCAGGTTATTTTTGATGCTTTTTTATGTGTGTCGCAGCTGTATCTGCAGTAGAAGTTTTATAGCCATAAAATAGTTATTGAGGATTGGATTGATTCAGACGGAGCACTACTGAAGGCCTAGGTGTGAAATGCACGGCCCGCCACTGCTCACCATGTACCGTGGATATGCAGGGGCTTATGGGACGTAGCCAGAGTCTCAGGAGAAGATCTAGGCCTCAGCTGTGAGTCAGGAGCAGCACATAGCTCACAGATAACACAGGCTGACAGATGCATCCAAATGGCTCTATTCATCATCATTACCATGAAGGTGATCCTGAGCAGAGTGCAGAACTAATGCACCAGGCAGGGATCCCAGTCATGGGGGGTGTTAATGGCTAAATCCTGCCGTCACACCGCTGCCTCTCCTTT
This sequence comes from Apricaphanius iberus, assembly GCA_028564705.1. Lineage (NCBI taxonomy): Eukaryota > Metazoa > Chordata > Actinopteri > Cyprinodontiformes > Aphaniidae > Apricaphanius > Apricaphanius iberus. Next base: position 131,529 of record JAPXFQ010002568.1, read on the forward strand.
CACTTACCCGGATTTGGAGTCATATGCCCGGGTCTCATTTAGCACCGTCCCCCCTCTCAGCACAACGTCAGTCTGTCTCTGGATTTCATAGTCTGCCAAAAAGGAGATGTAATGAGCATATAGAATAGAACAGTCCTTTATTGTCCCACAAGAGGAAATTGGGTTGTAAAAGCAGCAAAGTGGCAAGAAATACAAACATTAATTAAGACTCAGAAGTGGTGTGGAGGAAATATTTTCAAGATGTTCCATGTTTAATAGTAATATAGGGTGTTTAAGTAATAGAGGATGATTTAATCTTGTTTCATGGGTTAGCAGACCCACAGATCCGCATGGAGGAACAACACCAAGCATCACAGTTCATGGGTTGTTTCCTGCCCAAACCAGCTTTATAGAATTTGGCATTAATATAATTTGACATGTTATAAATTAATCATCACTGTCTCCTGATCTCATCACAAGCCTATTTGTTCCTAGTGATGATTGCTCCGTTTCCTGGTTGTTGATCTGTGAATCTGCTGACACATGAAACAAGATTAAATCATCCTCTATTACTTTAAAACACTCTATATTACTAATAAACATGGAACACCTTGAGAATATTTCCTCCACAGTGGAACTGTATATAAAACAAACAGAATTTAAGAGTAAAAAAAAAAAAAAAGCAGAGTAATGTGCAGTCATTAAAAATTAAGATAAAGTGGCAAACCAAGATTGAAATGTGCAACAATGCAGGATACTTTAATAATAATAAAATATGTAGAAATATGTACAGAATGTACATGTGGACCATGTGGTGCATTAAAAAGTAAATGTCTTATTTCCAATTGTTAGCATATATAAACTGAGAAAAAAACCAATGTGCAATTAACAGCAGCAGAAATGTTAATTAGTGAATTTGTGCAATTTACAGCAGGGATGCAAACATCTAAAATTGTTGGGAGCAGTTTTTGGTTTTAGAGTCGAACAGCTGCAGGGAGCAAGGACCTGTGATCTGGTGTGAAGCGCTATGAGTATGACTAGAACGGTGCAATAGGTTCAGTCACTTTACCACAAGTACAGTGGTTACTACCATTTGGGGTTGAATTTTGACATACTGATCAATGTAGTAGAATCAAAAAATTACTTCAACAGAACCTGTGTGACAACATGAAGAAGGCTAAAGAGCAACACTGCATTATGTAAGGAAGACACCATTGTTCAGGAGGTATGTAAGGAGGATGTAAAGAAACTCCAGAATATATCAGAACCAAAGTTCAAAGATATCAGTTTGGAACAACTTCTAAGGTTCTCTTCTTCCAGCACTCAGTGAGGACGGATGCTTTTTATCTCTCTCCATCCCTACTGTGTCTTATCCCAAAGCTCTCTGTCTGGAGCATTTCTCTGCCTTTTTCTCCAAAGCTTAACCAAGCTTAACCATGGGAATTGTCAGCTGGTCTCTGAGTGCAATCGATCAAATCTTCTCAACTCTCCCGTTTGTCTGAAGGGAATTTACGCGAGTGGCTACACGTTTGACGCCTGGAAACGGTGGAGACAGCTCTGCCTCTCTGTTCTGTCTCTAGAGGACGCCGGAGACGTTTGGATATTTGGATTTACGGTGATTGGGTTCCTGCTGATCGGAATGGAGGGGGCTTCTCCAAAAGAAGGAGGAGGTTCTGGAAGCAATTGGGAAGCTGAAGGAGCTGTCTGAGGGATTAGAGCAGGCTGCTCAGACTTATTCGTTTGGTGAGCAGGGACGCAGTGATGGTGATGTGGGCGGTGTTTCGGGACTCATACACGGAGTGTCATCTAACATGGAGAAACATTCAGCTCACCTCGGTGGAAATTAAATGAAAGGAATGAATTGGAATTTGATCTGATTCTGAATCATATATGGAGACCTTCTGAGAGGCTTAAGGGATGTAGAAATTGCTCTTCCTGCTACCCATAACAATTATTATTTTGACTCTGGCAACCTTCAACTGGTCAGCAATCAAATCCCCTTGAGAAGAATGCAATCAAATTGTCCTACATCTCCTGCCTTCCCTGTGGAAAACATGGGGCCTGTGCTCCCTGATAGCTCTAAGGACGTAATAACGTCAGCGAGAGATTGGGAGCTGTAGCCTCACACTGTCGGACACATACACACACACACATGCTACAGACAGACACACTCCCGTGTTATCAACGTCATTGATGTGTAAATGTCTAAGTACACAGCTCATTTACATCCAGTGGGAATGCGATAAAGATGAATGTTTTTTCCTCCCTGGTGAACCAAACCAACCCATTGTTAATCCTCTCATTCTGCATTTGGTGCACCACTTGATGCTGGAAACAGCATTATGTAATTATGTTGTCTACTTTGGTGGACTGAGGAAACAACAGTTTTTGGAAGGTGTGCTTCCTGTTGCAGCTGCTATAAGGAGAACATCATCCATGGTGGCGGTGGTTTGATGGTAGTGAGACATGTCCAGAACGTCAGTGTTCTATTCCGATGCTCCAGAGCCATCTGGACTCACCTATAGCTCTGGCCAGATATCTGATGCTGTTGATGTTCTTCACCTCCGTCCTGACCCCCAGCTGCTCGCCTACTTTGTGTACCGACACGTTGGCATCAACTCTCAGCTGGCCCTCTGAGGAGAAGGAAACCAGGGATGACCTCAGGAAATGATTACATCTGTGTTAAAAATGCATCAGGTAAAGGAAGATAAAGTGATGTTCATACCTGACATGTTGCCTTGACAGGTCCCTAGGGCCTGCAGGATGAGCTGAAGCTCTCTGACAGCTGCAGCGGCCTCCTCTCCACAGCTCATGTCCGGCTCCATCACCAGCTCCATCAGGCCTACACCTGAGGCAGTAGCAGACAGCTGAGCTTTACATCCACAAGGTAGAGATATCATCCACTGCACTGCACTAATCTCACCAGAGTCCTTCTAGCTTTCTCTAACCTTACTCTGCTATTCAGAGAGGTGGTACATTAGAAACATTTCTACAGATAAAACAACTAAAACCGTGCAAGGCATGCTGCTTCACTTCTGTTGTCAACAGTTACTGGGGAAAAGCCAACAGACTATTGAGAAACTGTTCTGAAGCTGAAAATGCAGCAGGTTAATCTGCTGCTGTTCAGAAGAATCCAACATTTAAATCTGAGAACAATAATTCAGCTACTGCCCCCCCTCAAATAACTCCCAATAACAGCAATCTCATTAAGCATTTTTTACATTTATTATTCACCTACTGGATGTAATCTGACTGTCAAGGAATGATGTAGGTTCATGAAGGTTCATAAAGTCATCATAACCTTCAGAAGATAAAGTTAACATGCAAACAGTGGTTAAGGAGGTTAAGGAGGCATGTAAGGAGGCATAACTTGTCCTACCATCACCAAAATGACATTATGGCTTTATTAAAGGCTACTGAGATGTTAACAGGGATGCTCGCATTGTTCAGGTCAGACTGGGAAGAAGCTTTATGACCACAAAACATTACACCGTTTCCCCCAAAGAGCTCATGTGAAGCATGATAACGGATGCATGATGATATTGGCTTTATTCAAATACCAGGATATGGTATTAACTTGTTTATCCCATCTATCCATCCTCTATAAAAGCTTGTTCCTGCTGGATCATGGAGGTGGTTGGTGCCCATTTCCAGCCGTCATTGGATGAAAGACCTAGTAGACCCTGGATGGGTCCTCCAGTCCATCACAGGACAAACAACCAAGCCCATAGTCCTGTGGGAGGAAGCTAGAGTACAATACATCAGATTTGAACCCATAACCCTTCTGGCTACAAGGCAATAGTGCTACAGCGGCTCCACCATTCAGCACATTTACAGCTAAGCCCAGTAATTATTCATACCCCTGCAGATTTAGACCTTAAAGTTTTTCATTGACCAAAATGTTTGGGGAGTTGGTGCCCATCTCCATCAATCATTAGACAAAAGGAGAACATCATCCATGGTGGCGGTGGTTTGATATTAAAAAATGGCATGTCAAAAGTGATTGATTACTTACGTATGATTACCGAGCAGCGTTTGCATAGATCTAATGGTATTTTGACAGGTTCCCCTTAGTGTTCAATTCAATTGAGTTTATTTATGTAACATGTCATGCCTTGGTCAAAAATTACACCGAGGTTCTTTACATTAATACCAGAGGCCAAATTAATGCCATCCAGAAGAAGTGATTGATTTAGCGGTTTCCTTTAAAGGTTCTGGTCCAAAAACAACAACTTCTGTCTGTCTGAATTTAAAAATAGAACATTCAGAGTCATCCAGGTTTTTATGTCTTCCAGACATGCTTGTAATCTACCTAACTGATTGGTTTCATCAGGTTTTATGGATAAATATAATTGTGTGTCATCAGCATAACTGTGGAAATTAATTCCATGTTGTCTAATTATTTTACCAATTGGAAGCATATATATAGTAAAGAGAATCGGTCCAAGCACAGAACCCTGTGGTACTCCACAGTTAACCCTCGAGTGTGAAGAAGATTTATCATTGACATGAACAAACTGGAATCTGTTGGACAGATATGATTTAAACCAGCTTTTCATCACATTCTTATGTCATTCCCTCCTTAAAATCAAGCCTAAAGTCTTTCCTTGGTTACTTTATGTATGTTTGAGTAATCTTTTAAAACTCTTGCGGCCGCCATGTTGAGCAGTGAATGCCAGAATTCGCCTAGCTACACCCTCACCTCCCAGCAACGCCCCTACATTGTGATTACCACCCACGTCTCTCCACAGCCCTCCCTCCCCCGCTCCCCAAGAACAAAAGCAGAACGTTGTCAGCAGCAATCAGCTATCACCTGTGGAAATAAGTATATATTTTTCCAAATTGCGCAATGCCGTCTTGAAAAAAAAAAAAAAAAAGTCTGGTGCACTGAAGCTGCTACAGTCCTGCATCAGCATGACATGGAGGAAATTCTGATTAACACAGTGGCTAATCACCCAGAGCTAAATGACACCAGTTGTTCTCTATACAGGGACAGGAATAAAAAAAAAAGGTTAAACTATTTAGACAGGAAAGGTCTGTTGGGGCTTCATAAAAGAGAAAATGTACCGCTCTCTCCACAGAGAAGTGAGCCATGAACAGCTTCCTCATCCGGGGAGCCTCTCAGGAGGAATAAACTCAACCCAGGCCTATATCCAACACAGCACTTCCCGCTCTGCTCACATATTATACTATACACTTTTACTAACCGCAGAAAGATGGACAGCCACTTAGCATTGTAGTTGCTGTCTTGGTGGGTGATGCTTGGACTAACGCGGGACACAAGCTCCTCAAACTGGGCCTGCCAAAGCAGCGAGTGGCCGGTGTTTATGGATTCCCCGCTGTAGCGGTCCCAGCTCTGCATGAGGCCAGGCCAAACATGTAATGCAGTCAGCTCGGAGACTAAAGTTCACCGACAGCTACGCTCCACATGCTGGGCTCGAGATGGCGCTCCAAGAATGTTGTGATGACGTTGAAGACAGCGTGTCGAAGGGGGGAATGTCCGAGGCTCTTAAAGAGACATGCAGCTAATTTCAAGGCATTTCGTTCAGACATGTTGAGTGCAATATTGCAAATAGGTAGTATATATCATTTATTGAACTTACAGATGGATTTTTGGTGATATCATAGCTGTACTGTCCCACAGAATTGATCTGTCTCCCTGAGAAGAACATGCCACCCCCCTTTAAAGGAGACATGTCATGGAAAATCCACTTTTTTTAGCCCTTAAATGCATGTAAATGTGTATTTTGGGTGTTTAGGAGTGCATACAAACTTACATTTATTATCTTCTGATGCTGTGTTTATATCTTTACATTCTTTTTTTGGTCCTATTTTTCAGTCTGTTTAGTTTTCTCTATTCGCTATTACGTTTTCTCGTCTATTACGTCACAGCATTTGTTGTTGAACTGCCAAATAAGGAAATGGACTTCCGGGTAACCAGTTTCGTGAGGCCGCCATTTTGTCTCCCCCACAGCGATTTTGTAGTCCAAGGTCAGTCATGTTGAAATTACAAGAAAGTAAGTCAAAATGTTCAGTTATTGGGTGTATTAACCCACACAAATCCCTACATCGACCCCCGGCATCAGAGCCTCTGAGAAGTGCCTGGTTACATTTTATTTTTAGTGGAAATATACCGACATCCGTGGGGAAAGTTCTCCTCGTTTGCGCGAAGCACTTCGAGGACGAGTGCTTCAGCAAACTCAGTCTGTATCAGGAGGGATTTGCCAAAGAGACTTCGTCTGATTGAGGGGTCGGTTCCTTCTCTCCACAGAAACGAAGGACAAAGCAAAGCGATAAGCTTCAAATAACACTGAAATGACAGTAAACTTTATTTTAGACATGAATGTTGTGTGTTGATATGTCGTATGGGCGATTGTTTTGATAGTTGTAGCATTGTACATTCTGCTTCTGTTAGCGATGTGTGCTAGCTTTTAGCTGAGGATATAACTGTACTGCATGCTTTGAATAAAATGACTTTTGTGGTTTTTGTCGTGGGGTACACATGATGTACAGGAATTTAGCGACGATCGCTTCGCAATAAAAAGTTTATCTGCCGGTAGTAATCGTATCGCTGCTATCAGACTACAACGGGTTGGAGCGGAACGCTCTGTAACCTGGAGGGGGCGGGGCATGAAATATTTCGCTTACATTTAAAGGGACCGCACGGAAATGAGTTGCTCTAAAGATGCTCCTCAGAACGGTATAAGGAGGGTCTGTGGTCTCTGAGAATAAACACATGGCTCTAAGATCACCAGGGTAAACTGTAACACTTGGTACAAAGATTTAGAAACAGAATCGGTGGATTACAGGTCTTCGTAGAACTGCTGACCACAAGAAAACACACGTTCTACTGGACGATGCGGTGCTCTAACCTGCTCTGTTCAGGTCAATGAGTGTCTGCCTGTTGACATCATCGTGCAGACTCTTGCCGCTGTCTTGTTCCAGCTGAATCTGTTTAATGTGCACATTTTTCCTGATCACCTGGTTCCTCTTGTTCCCTCCCAGGAAGCTGTAGTTAAGCACTCCGTCCACAGCAACCGGCAGACGTTGCTGTGTGATCTGGTATCCAGCCTGGAGGAGAAGAAATGAAGTAACTACCAGTGCTGGGTTACAAGGATGTCACAGAACTGCAAAACACAGTTCCTCAATAAGATCTAGGTCTGAACTTTGACTGAGCCATTCTGACACCTAAATATACTCTTATGTCCGTGTCTCAGGACCTTTCAGGCTTCAAAATGTACTCATCAACTCTGGCCACTTTGCTACCCGATTCTGAACAGAAGCATTATTGCAACATGGACTCAGACCTGAACCTCCAGGGTCACATAAAGGCAATAACAAGGTCAGCTTTCTATCAGCTGAGAAACATTTCTAGGATGACTACTACTGATGACACAAGGTGACCTAGAAAAACTCATGCATACATTTATGATTACTGCAACAGTATCTTCACAGGTCTGCCTAAAAAACAGCTGCAGCTGATCCAGAACGCTGCTCCCCGTGTTCTCACTAGAACCAGGAAAGTAGAACATATCACCCCAGTTCTAAAGTCCTTCCACTGGCTCCCTGTAGCTCAGAGAATAGACTTCAAAGTGCTTTTATTAGTTTATAAATCACTGAATGGGTTAGTGCCAGAGTACATTAGAGATCTGCTATCATGGTACAAACCATCCAGATCAATCAGGTCCTCCAGCTCTAGTTTACTGATCGTCCCTAGAACCAGAACCAAACATGGGGAAGCAGCTTTTAGTTTCTATGCTCCTCATATCTGGAACAAACTACCAGGATAAAAAACTGCAGAGAAACTGAACTATTTTAAGTCTAAAATTAAAACCTATCTATTTAGACTCGCCTATGAGTAACTGATCCTATTATTGTTTTCACTCAATTGCAAATGATTTCTCTGTCTGCCTATTTTTAATTTTTATACTAATTTTGATCAAATGCTAAATTAATTGTGGCATTGTCTGTGCTTTCTTGTATTTTAATAGTGTTAGATGATTATAAATGTTTGTTTAAGCCTTCTTTTAATGATTATTTGTTTCAATTTTCACATATTTTTTAATCATGTAAAGCACCTTGATTTGCCTTATGTTGAAAGTGTGCAATTCCTATAAAGTTGCCTTGCCATGATGCTGCCACCACTATGTTTCACTGTGGCTGTGCTATGTTCAGTCATGTGCAGTGATGGTTTTCCATCTCATGGAGCACTTTGCCAGACCATCTGACCAGAGAACCTTCATCCACAGGTCTGCTGAAGTCCCCATTACGTCCTATGGCAAAAGGCACACAGGACCCTTCCTCATACAACGGCTTTCTTTCTACAACCTTTCTCTGAAGGACAGCTGAAATGCATGACTAACAGCTGTGCTGTCAACCAGTTCCTCCGCCTGTTCTGTGGATCTCTGCAGCTCCTTCAAAGCTTTTCGGATTAACGCTCTACTGTCAGTCCAGGTGGACCTCCATATCCTGGTAGCTCTGCAGGTGATCCATCCCCTCTCTCCCTGTAGAACCTAACCTTGCTTTAAACTGGACTGCTGCTCGGTTCCTTCGTGATGTTGGCCTTTCCCCAAAGTTCTCTGAGGATCCTCTGAGGCCAAAATCGGAACATCTGGGTTAAGCATGATACTAAGTAACATACAGGTAGACTCTATTAATTATCAGCCACTTCTGAAGGCAGTTGGTTACACAGGAACTTTTTCAGGGGAGTAACAGATTAAAGGAGCTTAATCAAATGTGACACAGACTTGATTTTCTTTCAATTAAAACCATGCAACCTTTCACATTTTTGTCAAGTTGTGTATTGGTCCATCATATAGCCTGGTGAAGTGACAAAATTTGGTAAAGCTGAATGTTATACAACAAAATTTTTGACAAGTGGAAACTACATCATATGAAACTTTGTTGGGGCTGAAAATGGCCCAGAAGCCCTGATAAATGGCCAGATATTTCCAATAATAGGGAAAGACTGGTTTCCCTGCCCACTCATGAATACTAAATGAGCTGCATGCTGATAGATCTTCCTCGGCCTCAATGCTTACTTGCGGAGTATCACAGGGTTCGGTGCTTGGGCAGATTTTTTTTTACTATATATATGGTTCCTATTGGTAAAATCATTAGGCAGCATGGGATAAATTTCCATAGTTACGCAGATGATACACAGCTATATCTATCCATAAATCATAATGAATCCAATCAGTTAGGTAGACTACAGGCATGTCTGGAAGATATAAAAACTTGGATGACTCTAAACCTCTTGCTTCTAAATTCTGATAAAACAGAAGTTGTCGTCTTTGGACCGGAATCTCTGAAAAAGAAACTACTTAGTAAACCCCTTCACCTAGACGGCATTAAATTAGCCTCCAGTAATAAAGCAAAGAACCTTGGTGTTATTTTTGACCAAGATATGTCATTTAGATCTCACATTAAAGAAGTCTGTAGGATTTCCTTTTTTCACCTTAGGAATATTGCAGAAATTAGTCCCATCCTGTCCAGGAGTGATGCTGAAAAACTAGTCCATGCCTTTGTTTCTTTAAGGCTGGATTACTGTAACTCTTTATTATCAGGTAGTCCACAGAAAACAATTAGAAGTCTTCAGTTAGTCCAAAATGCTGCTGCAAGAGTTCTAATGAATAAAAGAAGAAGAGATCACATTTCCCCTGTTTTAGCTTCTCTTCACTGGCTCCCAGTAAAATCTAGAATAGAATTCAAGATCCTCCTTCTGACATATAAAGCTCTTAATAATCAAGCTCCATCCTACATAAGAGACCTGATTGTTCCATATGTTCCTAACAGAGCCCTTCACTCTCAGACTGCAGGTTTACTGGTAGTTCCTAGGATTTCTAAAAGTAGAATGGGTGGCAGATCTCTCGGTTATCAGGCTCCTCTCCTATGGAACCAGCTCCCAGGGTTGGTTCGTGAAGCAGACAACTTGTCTATCTTTAAAACGAGGCTTAAAACTTTCCTCTTTGACAAAACTTACAGTTAGAGACAGGTTAGACAGGTAGCTAGGAAGCGACAGGTTAATGTTAGTAGTCAGATAGAGTAGCTAGGTAGAGATAGATTAATGTAAGCCAGGTAGAGAGCGTTAGTAGCTAGGTCTCTTAGTAGCTAGGAGATAGGTTATGTTAGTAGCTATGCTGCTTTAGGCTAGGCTGTTGGAGGACATTATTAGAGTCAGTTCCTACTTTCTCTCCTATTTCTCCTCAACTGCATGATGTGTTGTCAGTTCAAGCGCTAACCTGTTTTCTCTTAGGCTACGTCCACACTAAGCCGATATGGTTATACGGGGAGTTAGACGCCTAATGTTATCCACTCAACACGAGCATTTGCGCCCGTTTAAGGTCCGTTTAAGGTTCCATGATTGCGCAATCCCATACAGACCTGTGCAAATACTGGGCATGCGCGAAAAGACGCACGAAAAACGCGTATAATCTACGTGACGCCAGCGCCTACATAATATATACAAGAAGCTCTACAGCACAATACATATCTGCTTGTCCCGTTAACCGAAGAGAACAATAGCTGCTCAGAAGAAGAGAGAGTTTTTGGTGTGGACAGACAACGAGATCGATTTATTACTCTTCGCTGTTGTCTTTGTCTGTAGTGTCGTATTGTTATTGACGCAACATTCATTGATGCCACTTCCTTTCATTATCCGGGGAAGCTGTCCACACTAGCTCGTTTGGCCGTTGAATTAAGATTTACACGGCTCTCTTACCCGGCTAATAGTTATCCGGCCACAGACCTTAAATGACGCCGGGTTAGTGTGGACGATAGGGGGGTGTAGACTAAATAATTATAAGTTTAAGGCATTATCCGGCTTAGTGTGGACGTGGCCTTAGTCTCTTCCTACAGTGGGTGCTCCTGACCCGCCCTGCTTGATGAACCTGACTAAGAAGGCATTCCAGTGGAGGAACGTTCTCCACATCCTGCTACCAACTTCTGCTTCAGTTCTGTTGCTCTTTCTGTGTCTCTGCTGCCTTCTCCAAACCCCAGACGATAGATATATAGATAGATAGATAGATAGATCATCCATTTTTTGCACAATCAAATAGTTTGATTGCCACAGAGATTAATGTCTTAGTTTTTGGAGTTTGGCCTTGGACAGATGACTTCTCAGGGAGGTTTAAATGCTGTTTTGCAGGCTGAATCCGCTCTCAACTGCCACACTATAGACTGGAAGAAAGCCCCACATCAGTCAAAAATTTTAAATCAGGAAACATTTTTCCACCTTAGGCAATCAGAAGTTAGAAAGACTGAACGTCTCGTTCCCTGACCCAAAAACTATTGGAGAGAAGCCTGCAGCTGCCGGTGTTTGACACACATCGGGCTCTTTGGACCGTCAATCATCCGCACCGGCCACAGTCGCGCTCCAAAGCCTCTGTAAGTCCAAGAGGCCGATACTCTGATTTTTGGACTAGGCTTAAAACCTTCCTTTTTGATAAAGCTTATAGTTAGGGTGGCTTAGGTTATCCTGAGCTATTTTTGTAGTTATGCTGCTATAGGCTTAGACTGTTGGAGGGCAGACTGAACACTTTTCTTCTCTCTTCTACTTTATTGCAGATAGACTGGCAGGTTTTTCTGTGGCTGATAAAAAATGACAAATGTACCAAATAACCTTTGCTACAGTACATCTGACCCCCAAGCTGCAAAAAGTCACAGCAAGGTAAATGTGGTTTGAATTCTAGAACCTCTTTAAAGGGATGATGCTCAAAGTCACCGAGCATCCTCCGTGCTGTCTCTCCTCTGTCTGTCTTCTCAGACCCCCAGACGGTCGTGGCAGATGACCGCTTTTACTGAGCCAGGTTCATGTTCTGGTTCTGCTGGAGGTTTCTTCCCGCTAAAGGGGAGTTTTTACTCTCCACTGTCGCTACATGTTTGCTCAGTATGAGGGATTGCTGATGATTTGCTGTGGTTGGAGTCTGCATGATCAGGACACAACCTCACATCAATGACTCAGCACAATCTGCTGGGATACCTTACATAAAAAAACTTTTTACTGATTGGAATGTTTGTATAATTGTTTTGAAATGACTTTTGTTGTAAAGTGCTTTGAGATGACATTTGTTGTGAATTGGCGCCATATAAATAAAAGTGAATTGAACACAGCCCACCTTCAGGTGATACTGTATGTATCAGCTTCATGTTGATTGGCTAGGCAGTGTTTGCTATTGGACTTAATGTTTCTTCAGGGACAACAGCATTCATATTTTATGTGCTATTTTGTTCATATGGCCCCAAAAATTAATTTCCCATATTTATATGGCAACTATATCAGAAGAATTTAAAGGACTTTTTCATTCAAAAGCAAGTTTTTGGAGTTTTCAACCATCAGATGCAATTTTCTCATTAAAAAAAAAACCCACCAGAGTGGTTTTTGGCTTAATTCACGCATGTCTGAGTAATCATCCTGAATTTTGCACTCGGACCAGCTGCCCCTCCCTCTCATAGAAAACGACTGAGTGTTTAACTAGTGACACCACTGGTTGAAAGTTGAGTGCTACAGGTGTCGGCACCGCCCCCTGCAGGCAGACCGGCTTACCCCTGCTAGAGTTCCAAACAAACCCTCCTCCTCACAGCTCATGGCAGCTTAAAACACTTTTTTTGTTGGATTTTTTACTTTCTCTGTGAAAACGCCAGTTTGGCTGCATGGATTACAAGATTTTATTCTACATTCCTAAAGAACAGCAGCTGGATCAAAGAACAAAGACGCCTTAAGGACAGAGAAGTAAGCGGCTACATGCTAATGCTAATGTGTGTTAGCCATTTATCAAGCTGCTTATGTGATCTTATAACAGCATTGTGTGGTTAATTAATTGATCTGTAGCATCTCAGAATGTTCAGTAAACAGGTGCAAACAACACCCACAGCTTTTTAATATACAGGGCTGGAAAGATTTGCTTAGTGGACGCAGCTGTGTTAGTTTGGGCTCGGTCTAAAGCCTGGAGATTTATCAACTGGAATAGGCTTTATTGACCCAGTTTTTTACCAAAAAAATACCATAAACCAAACCTCTGAGGCCTTAATATAACAGAGTTTTATTACATTTCAGTACTTGGTGCTTTTCAAATTCTTTGTGGGAATGAAGCTTAGCACCGTTTGTCTCAGTGTGATCTCCTCCTGGCTAAGCGGAGCAGAGCAGGGGAGCGGAGAGTAGGGAGGGGTGGGGTGCAGGAGGTGGGTTTATAGATAAACGAGCCATTTTACTTTGTTGTCTAACATCAACTACAGGATACAAGTTACATTTTAGGACAAATTAATACTGTATAACACCAACGGTAACATTTTATCATATATATGTCTATCCCAGAAGTTGAAAGCTGTAAAATAGCCTGATATATTCCATGAATTTAATATTAATCATACTTCAGCTACAAAAAGAGAGAACGTGGGAGAACTGCCTCTATCAGTCACCTCTATACTGCTTCCTGCCAAAACAGCAGAACACAGCACGCTTCTCAGGTCTTCAGCTTCTGATCAGAAACTCATCCAGAGCCTTAAAGTACAGAAATCTCTGCTTTGTGATTTGCATTCAGGATTTTAGTTCTTCTTGTTGTAATTGTCTCTCCGGGCGTCTCACGCATCCTCAGTAAGATAAACTGAGGAGTATCTGCAGGTTCCTGCTGAATAAATCTGCTGGCATTCAGATGAGGCATGTTTTCCATTAATGAGATCATGGTGGTTTCCTCTATCTGCTCAGAGTGCAACCCAGGCCTTAATAAGCAGCTAGATGGCCTCAGACGCACTCCTTTCTGCACTGAGATCCACTGAGTAACTATCTAACTCATCCCAAAGTCATAAAGCTAATAACACCCAGAAGTCAGTTCATTCACGGCTGCTGCGTGCTGATGGCTTTCCCAGTCCTCCCACTGCACTCATACAGGAAGTCTCATCAAAGCCTCAACCACCCAGACGTGTTAGTTCAGTTGGACTCTTCATAAGTCAAGGAATCATTGAGACGACTGTGGAGCTGTTGAGGTGAGTCATTAAATAAAAGTCTCTACATGCAGCTCACCTCTCCTTTAATCCTGATACGACCAGCTCAAATAAAGTCATATTAGTCTTTGGACCCTATCAAAAATATAACACAGTGTGGACAATTATTTCTATCCACCAGGAGTCATTTCTGCCATGCTTCTGTTCCCTTAAACTAGGATATCAAAAAGGATCTGATCACCTGCAGAATGAAAGTAAGTCTGGGTTAATTCTCCACAGTTTACTAGAAACTGGATTGTTTTTAAAGCAGCAGAAGCAGGGACGGTTCTCCGTCTGGGAGCAAAGAATGGGAAGTCTCATGAGACGCTTGCATCATCACAACCAACGCATTTAGTGCAAGGATTGTGAACACGGATTAAGGTGTTGAGAAACTTCCTGCGGATTTCAAAGAAAAAAAATGATAAGTGTAATTAGACGCCAGCAGACTCTGAGCAGGAATCCAAAGAAGAGAGGCTTCTGTACACAGGAGGAAGCTGGAAAAATTCCCAAGGTTTTTGCTGCTGGAGATCTTCAAAAAACTCTGGGTTTTCTGCGGAGATGCTAAATTATATAGGAAGGTAATCACAATATGTGTTGTTCTCTGGTTATTAAGATGGACTACCCGTCTACAGCAGCAGGAAACGTTAATTTCAGATGAGAAAATTACACAAAATACACATATTTTAATTTAAATGATTTAAATCGTTCTTCTCTTTGTCGTTCATTCAAATTAGAATTAAAGTCTGTTTTCTTGATCTTGATCTACATACAGTAAATTGGAGCTCATTTTGCTCTTCATAACTCTTGGGCCCTTTTTAATAAAAGGCCAGACAACATCTTTGATTAACAATCATTCTTTTTATTATTTCTGCCATGAGCTGTCCATAATCCTTTTTTGTAGGCCTGGACAGACTTTGGACATTTAAAATGCTAAACTCTTTAACGCCTCCTGTTGGAGAACTTCTATAGTTTTAGGCAAGGTCTCTGAGGGGGATTTCACTCTGGATCAACCATGACATTTATTCTGTTCCTTAAAATGTCACACATAATGCCAGGAAAATGAGCCCCAGGCCCAGTGAGGTTGGCAAAGATCACAGTCCAAGCGAAAGCAATTGAGGACCAGCACTACTAGTCAGGGTTTCTAAATAGAGGAACATTATTTTGGCATCCAGAATATACAGACGTGGACAAAATTGTTGGTACCCTTCATTAAATCAAAGAAAAACTCATAATGGTCACAGAAATAACTTTAATCTGACAAAAGTAATAATAAATAAAAATTATATAAATGTTGACCAATGAAAGTCAGACAATGCTTTTCATCCATGCTTCAACCGAATTATTTAAAAAATTAATGCATTAAACAGGCCTGGACAAAAATGATGGAACCCACAACTTAATATTTGGTTGCACAACCTTTTGAGGCAATCACTGCAATCAAATGATTCCTGTAACTGTCAATGAGACTTCTGCACCTCTCAGCAGGTATTTTGGCCCACTCCTCATGAGCAAACTGTTCTAGTTGTTTCCGGTTTGAAGGGCGCCTTTTCCAGACAGCACGTTTCAGCTCCTTCCAAAGATGCTCAATAGGATTGAGATCAGGGCTCATAGAAGGCCAGTGTTTTCCTCTTAGCCCTTCTTGGGTGTTTTTAGCTGTGTGTTTTGGGTCATTTTCCTGTTGTAAGACCCGTGACCTGCGACTGAGACCATGCTTTCTGACACTGGCCAGCACATTTCTCTCTAGAATCCCCTGATAGTCTTGAGATTTCATTGTACCCTGCACAGATTCAAGACACCCTGTGTCAGATGCAGCAAATCAGCCCCAGAACATAACCGAGCCTCCCCCATGTTTCACAGTAGGGACCGTGTTCTTTTCTAGATATGCTTCATTTTTCCGTCTGTGAACATAGAGCTGATGTGCCTTGGCAAAAAGTTAATTTTTGTCTCATCTGTCCACAGGACATTCTCCCAGAAGCTTTGTGGCTCGTCAGCATGTAGTTTGGCATACTCCAGTCTGTTATTTTTTAAGGATTTGTCCTCTGGCTCAAACAGCGAAGGATGTTCCGATCTGACACTGAGGTTCCGGCAGCCACGTCCAGGGAGGTTGGCTACAGTCCCATGGATCGTACATTACTGAATGACATGTGCAGCTGTAGTCACAGAAACATCTAGCTGCTTGGAGATGGTCTTATAGCCTTTACAGTTAACATGCTTGTCTATGATTTTCTTTCTCATCTCCTGAGACAACTCTTTCCTTTGCTTCCTCTGGTTTATATTGAGTGTGGTACACACCACGTCACCAAACAACACAGTGACTACCTGGAGTCCTATATATAGGCCCACTGAGTGATTACAGGATTGTAGACACCTAGGATGCTGATTAGTGGACATACCTTGGATTAACATGTCCCTTTGGTCACATTATTTTCATTCTTTTCTAGGGGTACCATCATTTTTGTCCAGGCCTGTTTCATGCATTTATTTTTTAAATAATTCTGTTGAAGCATGGATGAAAAGCAATGTCTGACTTTCATTGGTCAACATTTATATAATTTTTATTTATTATTACTTTTGTCAGGTTAAAGTTATTTCTGTGACCATTATGAGTTTTTCTTTTATTTAATGAAGGGTACCAACAATTTTGTCCACGTCTGTACCTTTAATCTCTATTTTTAGACTGCACAAACATTTTAAAGGAATCTGTGTTTTTAGAATTGGTGTACTAATATTCAGAAGTGAAAGCTCTTGGGTTGTCTGATTCTCTTCTATAAATACTTTGAGTGAGTTTCAACACAAACTGCCTATTTGTTGTTCTTGGCTGCTGTTCTGACCGAATTTCCCCTTGTGAAACTATTCTACTCTATATGAGCCTATTAATCATCCATGCTTGTTTTCTTTCAACACCACATGCAGCTTTGGTTGTTCTCGTGAATTAAAAAAGAAGAAAAAAGCAAACAGAAGAAACTAAGACATAATCCACAGCCTGCAGTCTTTTACTCTTGCAAATTTATTACTGCTCATATCAGGTTAAGGACATATCTTGGGTTGTTAGAGAGTACTTAGCTTTTTCAGTTCAATTAAATTCAGTTTATTTATACAGCGCCAATTCACACCAGATGTCATCCCAAGGCACTTTATAAGAGAAAACACTTCATAACAATTATACAAACATTCCAATCAGTTAAAAGTTTCCTATGTGAGCAATCCCAGCAGATTGCGTTGAGTTGTTGACTAAAGGTTGGGCCCTGAATATGCAGACTGGAACCACAACAATTCCTCACACAGCTGCTGTATCATCACACATGTTTAGGTTTAATATATAATAATGAAACTAAAAAAATTAGAATACCATGCAAAAGTTCATTTATTTTGGAAATTAAGGGTAAAGGTCAAACTAATATATGATATAAGACTCATTACATGCAAAGGGAGAAATTTCAAGCCTTTATTTTTTATAATTGAATTATAATGGCTTACAGTTTATGAAAAACCTGATTTCCATCAGCCTGTAGAGTAGATGCTATCGGCCTGTAGCGTGCGTGGATTCTATCGGTCCGTAGCGTGGATGCTATCGGCCTGTAGCGTGGATGCTATAGGCCTGTAGCGTGGATGCTATAGGCTTGTAGCGTGCATGCTATCGGCCTGTACCGTGCCTGGATGCTATCGGCCTGTAGCGTGGATGCTATCGGCCTGTAGCGTGGGTGCCATCGGCCTGTAGCCCGGGTGCCATCGACCTGTAGCGTGGATGCTATCGGCCTGTAGCGTGGATGCCATCGGGCTGTAGCGTGGATGCTATAGGCCTGTGGCGTGGATGCTATCGGCCTGTAGCGTGGATGCCATCAGTCTGTAGCGTGTGTGGATGCTATCGGCCTGCAGGGTGGATGCTATCGGCCTGTAGCGTGGATGCTATTGGCCTGTAGCGTGGATGCTATCGGCCTGTAGCGTAGATGCTATAGGCCTGTAGCGTGGATGCTATCGGCCTGTAGCTTGGATGCTATCGGCCTGTAGTGTGGATGCCATCAGCCTGTAGCGTGGGTGCCATCGGTCTGTAGCGTGTGTGGATGCTATCGGCCTGCAGGGTGGATGCAATCGGCCTGTAGGGTGGATGCTATTGGCCTGTAGCATGGATGCCATCAGCCTGTAGGGTGGTTGCTATCGGCCTGTAGCGTGCGTGGATGCCATCGGCCTGTAGCGTGCGTGGATGCCATCGGCCTGTAGCGTGCGTGGATGCCATCGGCCTGTAGGGTGGATGCCATCGGCCTGTAGGGTGGATGCAATCGGCCTGTAGGCTGGATGCTGTCGGCCTGTAGGGTGGATGCTATTGGCCTGTAGCATGGATGCCATCAGCCTGTAGCGTGCATGGATGCTATCAGCCTGTAGGGTGGTTGCTATCGGCCTGTAGCGTGCGTGGATGCCATCGGCCTGTAGGGTGGATGCCATCGGCCTGTAGGGTGGATGCAATCGGCCTGTAGGGTGGATGCCATCGGCCTGTAGGGTGGATGCCATCGGCCTGTAGCGTGCGTGGATGCCATCGGCCTGTAGGGTGGATGCCATCGGCCTGTAGGGTGGATGCAATCGGCCTGTAGGGTGGATGCCATCGGCCTGTAGGGTGGATGCAATCGGCCTGTAGGGTGGATGCCATCGGCCTGTAGCGTGCGTGGATGCCATCGGCCTGTAGCGTGCGTGGATGCCATCGGCCTGTAGGGTGGATGCCATCGGCCTGTAGCGTGCGTGGATGCCATCGGCCTGTAGGGTGGATGACATCGGCCTGTAGCGTGCGTGGTTGCCATCGGCCTGTAGCGTGCGTGGATGCCATCGGCCTGTAGGGTGGATGCCATCGGCCTGTAGGGTGGATGCAATCGGCCTGTAGGGTGGATGCCATCGGCCTGTAGGGTGGATGCCATCGGCCTGTAGGGTGGATGCAATCGGCCTGTAGGGTGGATGCTGTCGGCCTGTAGGGTGGATGCTATTGGCCTGTAGCATGGATGCCATCAGCCTGTAGCGTGCGTGGATGCCATCGGCCTGTAGCTCGGCTGAGGTGTTAAGGAAGACCAGGATGCTTCAACAGTGGCCTTCAGCTCTTCTGCATTGTTCCGTCTCATGTTTCTCATCTTTCTCTTGGCAATGCTTCATAGATTCTCTATGGGGTTAAAAGTCAGACCAGCAGGTTTTTGTTACTCTGGCAGCGATAGGAATACTGGGAAATGCAGTCTGCTCAGTTCGAAAGGGAAAATGAATCCCAACATATATTTTCTGAGATTTTGAATTTGGGGTTGTTGGGTTTGTCCGGTACATATTAAATGCACTCAGTCTCCCAGCATCCCTTACGTCGGACCATTGGCCATTTGGCAACCCTAGAACTGCCTCCCATTGGCTAGTGTCGGGGGCTGAAAGTTGTATAAAAGCCAGGTTAAAAGCCGGTCAGCGTCTTCCACTAAGCTTTCGAGCTAGAAGGAAGGAAATTCAATCTCTGCTATAGCATTCTATTTCTCCCTTTGATTCTGCTGGCTGGTCCGAAGGAGTCACTTTGAAACTGCCCAGGGGTTTCCTATTCTCCGCGCTGTCCAATTCACAAGGCTGCCTGTGAGCTGGTGATGCCCTAACAAGCCGTTCCAAACAGCTGCAGCCGGAACATGCCTCCAAACTCTGTCCCCTCTCTGAGCGCAAATTGAAGTGTACGAAGTAAGCCTCAACTCTGACCCAGGACGTTTTCTTCAACTACCTCATCATCCAATTGTGGACTGAAGAAACCAACAAAAGTAGGAACTTTCCAATTTTCTTAATTCATCACTTTTTCTAATTTTCTAATTCTGAAGGACACACACACAGACAGCCAGAAAGATGCAAAGAAATAGTGACACAAGCTCTATGGCCTCAGAGGGAGATAATTATGAGGTAGAATATTTCTCTCCACCTCCTCCAGAGAGAAGAGACTAGAGGGAGGAATGTTCTGTGGAGGAAGCGAGCTGCCCTGAGCCGTTTTGTTTCGACTTTATTGCTTGTGAGTTGCCAATTTGCTACAGAAGTGTGGCCGAGACAGAGTTTTTTTTTATACTCCACAGCCTCAGGACACAGTTGTCAGAAATCCAGGTTGCAAACCCTGATTTAAATTCAAGTGCAGTGAGGCACAGCCTCACGTTGATGACTCAGCACAATCTGCTGGGATTCCTTACATAGAAAACTTTTAACTGATTGGAATGTTTGTATAATTGTTTTGAAATGACTTTTGTTGTAAAGTGCCTTGAGATGACATCTGTTGGGAATTGGCGCTATATAAATAAAAGTGAAATAAAAGTGAATTGAATTAAAGCTTTAACCAGAAGAGGGCACCTCACTAACGGTTTTTGGTACACAATTAATATTTTTACTAAGATGTACAAAAATACCAAAAAATAATGACCAGAAATGTACACAGCACTGTTAGAAACTCATTTACACAGTTCATCAGCAAAAAAGTATCTTACACTTTAAGTTGTTGAAATAAATTAATTTTTGCACAATATTCAAATTTTTCAAGTTTCACCTGTATTGTATTTGTTGCATCTGCTGAGTGCTTCTACACCCTTGAGCTCAGATTTAAATAGATTTCATTTGTATCGTATTTATATGTAAAATCCTACAAATGACAGAAGGTGCACTTAATTTTTACTAGGGATGCAAAAACACCACTGCTTTCAAACCAAAATGATACCGATACTTGGATCTGAGCACTTGCTGATACTAAGAACCAATCCTGAGGCTTCTATCACCCAAAGAAATGAAATAAATTGTAAGACAGGTTTTATTTTCTTCCCTGCTTGTTAGAACTAATGATGGTGACTTTAATAAAAATGAAAATTTTAAGAAAAATGACCAATAAACTAAACTTTTAAGTGTAAAATAAATATTTTCTGTGAAATTATAGCAGAGTTTTTTAAGTATTGGTTATTTAATATGAGTACATTAGAACAGTATCGGTCCCAAAACCCGATGCCAGCATCGGTGCATCCCTATGTTTTACAAATACTGTGAGTAAATTGCCTTTAACGAGTAATACGTTTTAATAATTTAAGAGGTAGGAGCGTTTTCTGGATATACGGATGTTAGGAGTGAGATAATGATGATGAGGAAAAGAAGGTGATATCCAGATGAGCTGCAGATACTCCTAGATCACTTAACATCTGCATTCACTAATATTTTACCAGGAATTGACCAAAGTGAAACACTTAAGAGATGCCATTAAAAATTTTACTCTTTGAAAAGAAATGCTCTATATTGATGTCTAATATTGAATTTGTCTATGGAAAGGAAAGTGATTTAATCACATGTAGACATAAACAAAATAATGAACAAAAATACATTTTCTAAATTGGAGGAAACGTAGTGACCATCTTTGAGTGAACTAACTTTATTGAGAGCCGTCTCCCAGCCTCTGACCTCCACCTGGGGAACATCTAACCCCTCCTAACTTTGTCCCATGAGACGTTTGAGGGCCTTTTTTTAACTTCAGACCATTTCAATTCACCTCACGGCATCTAAACAAGATGCACAAAACGGGGTCTAGGGTTAGGGTTATTTTCAGATTGTAGAGCATTGCACACACAGACGAACACCCCCCCCCATAGATCAGTAAAATAACTAGGCGTAAATAAAATAAAAAGTAGCTGAGCGGTTTTAGTGAGGATTCTATGAAAGTTTTTATAAATGAGATCCCTGGGCTTTGACTAGGCCACGACTTTCCAAGTCCTGTTTTGGATAGTTCTCATGTTGCCGGGTTCAGTTGTGGATCAGCGTAAATCTTTTTACTGACATTAACACATTTTCCTCCCTACAATGCACTCTAGAGGTCACAGTGGAACATGTGACAGTGATCTGGTCAGGACGTGGTGCAGCAAAACATCCCAAGCCATGACACTTCCACCTCCATGCTCCACAGCTGGTGTGAGCTTCTGTGTTGTGTTTATGATGAGTATGTCTTCTGTTCTGGTCATCAGATAATTCAGATTTAGACTCTGTAATTTTTGACCAAAACATGACATTTAAATCCCATATTAAACAGGTTTCTAAGATTTTTCTTTCTCCTCTGGAATATTGCTAAAATCAGAAACATCCTGTCCAGGAGTGATGCAGAGAAACTAGTCCATACATTTGTTACTTCAAGGCTGGACTACTGTAATTCCTTATTATCAGGAAGTCCACAAAATGCAATTAAAAGCCTTCAGTTGATCCAAAATGCTGCAGCAAGAGTTCTGATTAATATTAAAAAGAGAGATCACATTTCTCCTGTTTTGGCTTCTCTCCATTGGCTCCCTGTTAAATCCAGAATAGAGTTTAAGATCCTCCTCCTTGCGTATAAAGCCCTTAATAATCAGCTCCATCAGAAATCTGATTGTTCCATATGTTCCTAGGATTTCTATAAGTAGAATAGGAGGCAGATTATTTAAGCCCCTTTCAAACAGGCCATGAAAAAATGTAATTTTCCAGACTTTGTCTTTCCTGCTTTTGAGCCTGAAAGCAAATTTCAAGACTCTGTCTCGCGAGTTTATTTAAGTAAGAAGAGCGTACATGTCGCAGTAGGGTGTTTGCCTTAAAGACATTAGGTCAAGTTCCGGACAGGCTGAAGGGGGTGGGTGGGGCAGCTGTGAACACATTAGGGCTTGACGCTAAATCGATAGCAATATCTATCGACCGAGAGATGTGTGGTGCGATAGAAAAAAGGGGTCACTAAAAAGTTTGATAAAATAAAAAAACAATGTTTCGCCTCATTTTTTCATTATAGCTATCAGGAAGCTCAATACAACAGTCAATACCTACTCTGAATGAATCATTAATGCTGACCCAGGCAGTTCTGTCAGCCATCTCTCTCTCCTTTAAAACCACTAAAAAGAACAATTGACTTTCGCCTAAACCGAATTTGTTAATGGTCCCTAAGCGAACAATCACCGTAAAACTAACTTCACCTCGGTCAGATGTCACAGCAAGAAGGAAGTTATCCGGTAAAAATGTCTCAGTAGCTCAGCTAAACGTTGCGTCCTGTTTTCAACTGATCCTTGATGCATTAAAACATTTAGATTTTGTTTTATTAGATTTCACAGAACATTTTCTGCGGTTTTAATTATTCATTTTTATTGCATGATTTTTTTTGTACTGATAAAATTAAAATCAAATATGTGTAAAAACTAAAAGGCTTTTCTGGGTTGTCCTAATTTTTTTTCAATAAATACTGCAAAAGGGTGACTAAATGAATTAAGCTGTTAAATGAAAATCACTCATGTTTGCTACTTTAACTAATGCTCATATGAGATTTGTTTTTTTAACTGTTAAAAGCAAAAATGCATTTTTTCCAAGCAAACACTGTCCGATGAGGACTCCTTACACCTCCCTGTGGTCATACTTTTTCACCTACTAATCAAAAACAACATATTATACAATTATTTAATGTAAAAAACCACTCACAGGAAGGTCGGCATAGAAGTAGTGCTTCCTGTCAAAGACTGACTTCTTATTAATGGTACAGTTGAGAGCCAGTCCGGTCATCACCGCTGCCTCAACGCATCGCCTGTTCAAGACCTGGGAACACACCGCAGCATTAAGATGTAATCTAAAACTGAATAATATCAACATGTACACTCAATAATATCACTCACTGGTAGCGTGCCGGGTAGAGATGCATCAAAGAAGGAAACCAAGGAGTTTGGAGGAGCTAAAAACTGAACAGAGGAGCCGGAGAACAGTTTGGAGTTGGAACAAATCTGGGCGTGAATTTCCAAGCCGACCACTCCAACCAGCTGCTGCGGCATGCTGAGGTAAGAAACAGACATGAAAGCAAAGTGTACAACAGAGAAATGTTGGGGTAGGAGGAAGACTCTCCTGCTGCTGCTTCTGATCAGAGCGAGATCTAATACAGTAGAGAAGTTACTGAAAAGTTACTCTGAATTCTCATCTCAATCAGTAAAACGTCCAGAAACCCTAGACAGCATGTTGATCCCTTGTAGAAACAGCCTGCGATTCTGAAGGTTCTTTGCTCTTTTTTTGGCTGGTCTTCACTTATTTTCAGTCCAGTTCTTAACGTGGAGCATTTTGCATTGAACAAAAAAATGGTTATGATCAGAGCAACAGCAGACCTCTCTGACTCCGTCCAAACCAACACAGTCAGGCACATCAACTCCTAACTCAGTGGTCCCTAACCTTTTTCTATGAGGACCCCCTTCACCGTGTCCAAGGGCAGCCTGGAGCTCCAAGCTCAACACCTACCCTCATACATCCACTAAAAGTGATTCATTATAAACTTCTACTTGCAAAGACAAACAGCAGTTGAACAATTTTGTCCCTTTTCTTCCTGTTTTACATTGTAGACCATGTAAACGATTTCATTTTTGTATTTTGGGTTGTTAAAGGTAATATTTACAAATATAATTTTGGTGCCCTCAGCACAGGGACAACTGTGGGGACCCCTAGGGTTGGGGCCCACTCTTCTAAATAAATACATCAACATGCCCAGCCACCAGATATTTAGGGCTGCACATTACACGGCTAATTTAGCACTGCCATGTTAATAGTTATGTAACATGCATAAATGTTAGTTCATTAATTAAATAGCCTCTCTATGCATGCAGTACATTTGATGACACCAGTCATGTGAAGCAGAAACAACTACCTTGTTACTCTATGAGCAGAAGACTAAATGTCAGCCAGCAGCAATGACTTCAATAAAAACCTCATATCCTCCTCGCTATCTGTGCTCTGTTTGCTATGAGCCAAAAGCAGAAAGATTTTAACAGAGCTTAATTATTGCTCATTTAATAACATTCCCCAATATTACAGCATATTGCATGTTTGCCTTTATTAGTTGGTTCTAATTGTTTTACATAGAAAATTATCAACCAGAAACCGGATGTTTAATTCGACTCTCTGTATATTTCGGTAAAAGTTTCCCAAACATCTCCAACCAGTTGAGGACACTGACTGCTGGGGAGGCTTTGCATAACCTCCAAACTGAATATGATCATGAATATGTTTAGCTTTTTTCTCTGGCATTCATACTGCTACAGCGGAGATGAATAAAGCACCGTTTACCTGTTGGTGTTGGCCAGAGGCTGGGATGAAGTGATGAACGGCCGGGAAGCTTTCTGACCAGGGATTAATCTGACGGACTGGAACAGCTCTCTGGCTGCGATGCTGCGGGCAGCCATGATGGCCCTCATGCTGAGGCTCATGGGATATGTAGTTTCTGACAAGTCACCTTCGCGATCATCAGCCTCCTGATGAAGACTACAACATCCGGCAGCGTCATCTCCGCTCTACCGAGTGGCGGGACTTCTCCACATGGTGGAAGCTGTTTCCGGACAGTCGGGCTGATTTTACGCTCCCTCCAATCTGGACAGAAGCGGCTAAAACATGATGGCGTCACACGGACTGCAAGACGACGGCCTCCCCACCGGGAGCTGTCAGGGCGCCGCGGCGGTGAACGGAGGTGCCGGGGAGGCTGAGTCCCGCTCCAGCGGTGCGGCGGGGCCCCCGCAGAGGTTCGCCTTCAGCCCGGGGCCCAGCATGGAGGACATCCGGAGTATGCAGGCCCAGTTCACGGACGAGCGGGACTGGAATAAGTTCCACCAGCCCCGCAACCTGCTCCTGGCTATGGTCGGAGAGGTGGGCGAGGTGGCGGAGCTGTTCCAGTGGCGGGGGGAGGTGACGGAGGGTCTGCCGGACTGGACCGAGTCGGAGCGGGAGCAGCTGGCCCACGAGCTGAGCGATGTGCTCATCTACCTGCTGGAGCTGGCCGAAAAGTGCCGCGTCGACCTTCCGCAAGCGGTGCTGCGCAAAATGGCGCTAAACCGACTGAAATACCCCGCAAGCAAAGTGCACGGCTCGGCTAAGAAGTACACCGAGTACAAAGACTGAGTTTCCCAAGGAGCTCCACTGCTGCGGGACATGTTCAGGTTCTGGGTTCTACTGCTGGTTCTGCTGCGGTTCGCCGCTGGAGGCAAACAGAACCAGTCTGGGGTTGTGGTTCCCGTGTTTTAGGAGAACTGGGAAGATGTTTTCTCCCGGCTCGTTTTAGAGCTGCAGTTCTGTAGCTCTGTTCTGCTCCAAAGTTGAGAGGACATTGGTGGTAGCCACCACTGATATCATCCTCAAGAAGAATTCCTTCATTTTGGTCGTTTTATTTTGTATAACTTTCTCATTTTGCCCAATTGTGATTTTTTTTTTATGCTATATGACAGTAAAAATGAGAAAAACCCTGCATTGTGTCATGTGTTTTTATCCAGATCTTAAACCTTGTTTTACCAAAAGTTTAAACATGTGGGATATTTACCCACTGTTTGATAATCTGCTTGTTTGGGGCTGAAATGGGTTTCCTCTGCGGGGGTCTGGGCTCTCCTTACAGACGGGGGAGGAGCTCAGGATAACAGGAAGAAGATGGATGGATGGATTTGTGCACTGGCAGTTTTTAAAAGTGAGATGAGCTCACTTCATGGAATACTATTATTATATATGGTGGAGAAAACAATCAGTTAATTAATTTAGGTTTTGTACATTTCTCTGTCAGCAGACTAAAGCTCTGTCAAAATGTTTGTGACACTTGAAAGACAACATTCATCAGTTCCAGTTTTCTAAAGTACATTATTTCTTTCAATCAGGGCAAGTTTTTATTACTAACTTTCCACTTATGATTTAGTTTGTTCTGTTAATGCGTTTCTTTATGGTGTATTGAATAGTAAACATGTGAAAAGCTGAATTAATTAAAATGTTCTCAATGGGGTAATGGTCTGGAGAGATTCCTGGACATGGAGACACAATCTGAACTTAGTTATCACTTTAGTTTTGTGACCTGGGGGTAGGGATGGGCGATATGGCCTAAAATCCATATTGTGATATACATTGCAGCCTCTTGCGATAAGGATATATATTGCGATATATAAATTATAATAGAACCATTTCAGAACAGGTTACAGAGACCCTTAGGAAAGCCAAACTGCTATTTTTTTTTTAACCAATAAACGTTGCATGTCGTTTTCAGAACATTTATTGTGCAAAAGCAAAACTGTAATTAAACAACACAATGTTGCAGATAAATAAACTAAGTGTAGTGCCTTTTAGAAAGAGACTTTTCTTTTAAGTCCTTGGTTCTTAAATGCCAAGTTGCAGAGAACAAAAACTGGTGCCTTTTTAGTTAAGGAACTTACACTGTACTGAAAATACTTTCAGTATTAATTAGTCAAATAAAATTGTGTAATGCACAGATACTTTAAATAAAAACATTTCAAACCTGCAGCCTAAGGTAACGCATTTGGTTTGAAACATTTTGTTCTAATAAAATTAAAACTGGTGTCTTGTTAATAAAGGAACGGAGACTGTGAATTAAGGATACACTTCTAGTATTAGTTATGGCTGTTTTAAATAAAGAAAATAATTCCAAGTGTAGTTCACAGATACTTCAAATGAAAACAAAGTGCTAAATGAAAGCACAAAAAAAATACTTCCAGTATAAGGGACATATAGGTCAACTAAAAATTTTTAAAGTATAAATGTTTTTTGTGTCATGCCATATATACTATAAAAAGTGCAAATGTAGTTTTACTTATTTTCTTAAAGGACACAAAATATGCAAAGACAAGAAAAACTGTTTGGTGTCTTCAGTTAAAAAGCAACACAAAGAATCCTAAAATCAGGCACTCACTGAGATTTTGTTAATACACACAGTTTGTCATTTGTTTGGCCCTAAAGATTATTAGCCAGGAACACAAGCTTGTCCACACTCTCATGCTTCAACAGAGACCGGTGGCTTGTAACAATGTTGCCACCAAAGCTAAATGCCCTTTCCGAAGGAGCACTTGTGGCCGGGATAAAGAGATATTTCTGGGCCAGTCTAGTCACCGTTGGAAAATTAGCTTGGTGCAGCCACAACAGTCCAGTGGGTCAGTCTCTCCATCAACCTGCATTGTCTGCAGGTAACTTTTTACCTCCACTTCAATGGCCTCTCTGTCAGTGAGAGCAGCTGTGCCATTAGAGGCCTTTTTGAAAAAGCTTCCCAGGCTCCGTTTAACCTTCTTCGATTGCCTCTCAACAGCTGCTTCACCACAATCAGCACCAACAGCTGCAGCTTCTGTGCTTGTGTGTGGCAGTGGCTCTCTGACCGTTGCAGCTTGCACCTCCAACAGTGACAGAATTTTTGCTACCGCTCTGGTCTTGATGAACTCCTGGTGGTCATCAGCTATATATGCATCTTTAAACTGTGGGTCAACCAAGGAGGCAATATCCAGCAGGTCAACCGTTTTTGGGTCTGAGTACTTCTCGTTTAAGTATTCTAGGATGACTCTTTTCATGTCCTTGGTCAGCTCTGTGTCATCATCAGTTGCAGCTAGAACAGTGTTGTTGAAAAGATGGAGAACAGGTTTGATGGACGACACACTGACATAATCTTCTCCAGACAGGGTCTGTGAATTCCAGCAGTGGGCCAAGGGTCCGGCTTATAGATTCCAAGACATTTGTATCTTGCCAAGTGGGTACCAGGTGTTTGGTTTTCCTGTCTGCTTCCATTACCTGTGATAGGCCCTTCTCTTGTTCAAGCACCCTCTGAATCATCATCTTGCGTGACCCCCACCTTGTTGGTGTTTCTGTGATGAGCCGATGAAAGAGAAGAATGTGCTCTGCCTGGGCTTTCTTCAACTCCTTTCTTCTTTTCCAAGAGTATGAAAAGGCACTCACAATTTTCTTGCATACGCCAACAGCACGGTCAATTTGGGGTCTTTCACACTTTTTTCTGTTGACAAATTTGTAAGATATTATTAATTAATTTAATCTATTATCTCTCTCTCCCCACACACACTGAACAACTATCATTACAACTACTGAAATGCTTGATTAAGATTGAATGCACATCACTTAACACAAAATGGAGTTAACAAAGTTAACTTAAGTTCAGGAGTAAGGAACATGCCCTATACCCGCTTCGCAAATCCTAATCAGCCCTAAAATTGCCTCACCTGGCACTTATGGCCCCTCACACATTCCCATTCACACCGCGATACACATATAAACCCTGTCTGGCTCTCATTTCTTGTCTGTCTTGTTCGTTTTTGCAATCAGTTCGGACCTCGCTCTACGTCTTCGCTTCATCGTACCCAGCATGGATGTCCTCACGCTCGGGGCGTCGATCCGTCCGAGGAGCTTTACCTTCCCGTCCACATATCTGCAGGGGCTTCTCCTCAGCCCTCGGTCCGCCATGCTTCTCGCCGTGTTCGGCTCCCCTTGAACCAGCCGGATTCCGATCCATCTCCCCTGGCTTTTGCCTCTTCTCCTCAGAACTCCCAGCGGGAGTTCCCACACCGCCTTCCTGTACCTCTGGTGGCTGCTCGGGCTTCCTCCTCATTAGTCCGCTTCACCTGCCTCGCCTTGGAGCTCCATCCTCCGACTCGAGCCATCTCCTAAGCACCTTTTGGTCACGGCTTCGGCTCACCCGCCCCAGGCTGCTCCTCCGCAGGTCTTTCCTACAGAAGTCTGTTAAGTCATGTGTTGAAATCTGTCGTCTCAATTCAAGGGATTTAGTTCATTTAGTCTACCTGTCCAGCCGGAGCGTCTTCGAGGCCTCTCACGTAACATATCGTCTTTCATTCTTATTCTCCCGTCAACCTGCCAGTTCTTCCCACTCCAGTTCAATAATATTTATACTATATATATTTATAGGAATAATGATCTCCGTAGCTACCATCAAATCTTATGACTTGGATCTGCATCTTCATTAAGCTGGCGTCAGGTAGCCCCTGTCCAGCCCTCGATCATAGCCACATATGTTATCAAAAGGTTTTAAAAGCTAGAACCTCCCTCAGCTACACATCGCGTACGCTCACCTCCAACCTTTTTACCCGTTGCATTCTTATGCTTCTGCTATCTATCCCCCTTCATCGATCTCCTCAGTCCACCCTGCTGCTTCAGTTTCCTGTGTTGTTCTGAGTTCGCCCCCTCTTCAACCATACATGACTATGCATTCATCGCAATCTCTGACTTCTCAATTTCAGTCAGGACACCCTCATTTGCATCCTATGCCGAAGCAAAACAGACCAGCTCTGCATTTTCATCCGAATCTACCTATTCCACCTCAGTTCTAACCGCAGCCCCTTACAAACCAATCCCTGCTATGTTCGGTCCTGATTATCTGCTAACACCTCGTCATTTGACCTGCTTCTCATTTCAGAATAAGGTAAGTATAAAGCCGAGTAAGTACAAAGCCCTTAATAATCAAGCTATATTCTTAATCTAATCTGATTGTTCCTAACAGAGCTGTCATTGACACTATTCAATTCAATTCACTTTTATTTATATTGTGCCAGTTCACAACAAATGTCATCTCATGGCAGAACCCTGGCTCAGTACAAGCGGTCATCTGCCACGACCGTCTGGGGGTCTGAGAAGACAGAGAAGAGACAGCATAGAGGATGCTCGGTGACTTTGAGCATTATCTGGACCAACGCTCCCCATCTACTACTCCCGCATTATAGCCAAGCAGGGTACCAGACCGGGTAGAGCTTCTATGAGAAGAAAAACACTGAGAGAAAACTGGGTTAACAATTGCATTAACATTAGGAAAAATATATCTGGAGAGTAGTAGAAAAGAAAAGTAGAAGGTGTGTAAGGGTCAGTTGAGTCTGAAAAAGGATAATTTTTTTTCCTAATTCTTAAGTCTATTAGTAATGTACGGTGTGAGGGAGATGGAGTTGAGGAGGGCTGCCGGACCGGGCTGCATCCTCCCCTCGCCGGATCGGGCTGAACACTCCATCTCCCTCTACTCCCTGCCTGCAAATCCAGGAGGAAAGAAGGAGGTAAATGGGTAAGTATTGTAGTGCTTATGTATCTCTCTTTGCTCATAGGACTGCACCCTCTCCAGAATCTATGTATTAGAGAGATAATATTATTGGTAAGTGATATAACTGGAGTAGATAAAGGCCTGCTCTTCCGAAGACTCTGGCATTATCTTTGTCCATCACTTACTAGCCTTAAAACCTGGTGTAAATCTTTTTCTGTCCTGATTCATGATTCAACCTTTGTTCAATTCTCTAATCATTTTATTCTGGTAAATTAGTACATTACTGATAGAAATCGGAGAGGGATTATAAGGTCTAGTGTCTATATAAGTAACAATAAGCTTAATCAAAAACGAAGGTTTTAAGCCTAGTCTTAAAAACAGACAGAGTATCTGCCTTACGAACTAAAACTGGGAGCTGGTTCCACAGGAGAGGAGCCTGATATATAAAAGATCTGCCTTCTATTGTACTTATTGAAATCCTAGGAACTACCAGTAGACCTGCATTCTGAGAACGAAATGCTCTGTTAGGAACATATGGAACAATCAGATCTCTGATGTATGATGGAGCTGATTATTAAGGGCTTTATACGCAAGGAGGAGGATCTTAAACTCTATTCTGGATTTAACAGGGAGCCAATGGAGAGAAGCCAAAACAGGAGAAATGTGGTCTCTCTTTTTAATATTCATCAGAACTCTTGCTGCAGCATTTTGGATCACCTGAAGGCTTTTGATTGCATTTTGTGGACTTCCTGATAATAAGGAATTACAGTAGTCCAGCCTCGAAGTCACAAATTCATGGACTAGTTTCTCTGCGTCACTCCTGGAAAGGATGTTTCTGATTTTAGCAATATTCTGAAAGAAAGAAATCCTAGAAACCTGTTTAATATGAGATATAAATGTCATGTCTTGGCCAAATTAATGCCATCCAGATTAAGTGATTGACCTAGCAGTTTCCTTTTTAAAGGTTCTGTTCCAAAGACAACAACCTCTGTCTTGTCTGAATTTAGGAGCAGAAAATTCAGAGTCATCCAAGTTTTTGTCTTCCTAATTATTTTACTAATTGGAAGCATATGTATAGTAAAGAGAATTGGTTCAAGCACAGAACCCTGTGGTACTCCACAAGTAACCCTTGAGTGTTACTGGTGTGAACTACTGGCCTCGTTTCTCTCAGCATTTTTTCTCTTCACATTAGCTCCAACCGCTTGTTGGTTAGCATCTGCTCAGAGGATGCTCAAAGCGACTGAGCATCCTCCATGCTCTCTTCTATCTTCTCAGACCCCCAGACGGTCGCGGCAGATTACCCTTTTGTACTTGTAAATTATTGATCAATTTTCAATGTTCATAAATGAAGGAGAAAGGCAAGACCCATTGTCTAATGTAAAAAACATTTGATAGACTCAAAATAAATAACATTTATATTAAAAAAAGCAATACTTTTTTTCAACTTCAATCCTTAAACAATCAAAAATAATCAAAATCTGAAAAGCTTTTTTCTTCTGGGTCTCTGGAGGATATATCAATCCATCCAATTTTAGTGGGGGTCTGAGAAGACAGAGAAGAGACAGCATGGAGGAGGCTCGGTGACTTTGAGCATCATCTGGACCCATGTTCCAGATGATTGGGGGATGGGAACCTTTGTATTTTCTTTCCCGCCGTCTTGCCGTATTAAAGTTTACTTGTAAATTTCCCGTATTTTATTATTATAAGTAAATCCTCTGCCTCTCAGTTTAGAGAAGTGCGAGAGCTGCTGCAGTTACAGTGGCAAGTCTGAAAAAATCAGCTCCTAGAAAGGGAGCAACAATAAGATGCACCTGGTGAAGACAGAGTCACTCAAAAACAAATTAGAATACACGTAAATATATTGGGGAAATGGGACAATAAGTTTCCTTCCCTCCAGAGGAACTGGACGGGGCGCACCATCAACACAGCTAGGCATGGTTCTGTTCACTTAGTGAGTAGTGACAGATTAAAACATGTTGGAAATGACAGACGAAGGTAGGACGTTGTCGGCAAACAATATAAAGTCCCATTTAAAAAAATCTTAAGAGGTACTCCATCTGCCTCTGTCTCCCCTTGGATCAGAGTTTGCATTAATGAATGTATTTAATAATGTGAGTCAGACCTGCTGTATTTATCGTTGAAATTAATTTAATTCAGCCTAGTTCATATTCAAGATGGCTAACAGAATAGAGAATGGCAACAGATTTTAAATTAATAATAAAATGTTTTTTTCCTTGAATCAGTCGATCTTAAGGAGAATACAATTCAAGGATTTTTTGAGGCATCAGACAACCATATGGGTTTGTTTCCTCTCTGCTCTAGAAAAATGTGTTTCTTTAATATATATGATGTGCACTGTGAAGCATCTTGGTGTGCTAAAATCTCGCATGGGGCGCAAAATACCCCAGGGCCGGCCCTGCCCCACAGGGTTTTCTCTAAATCTCACCTCATAATCTTTATGTTTTGCGTTCAAATAAGTTGTTTTTTCAAATGTGCAAATAAAAATAAATAAATTCAAACATCATTGGATAAATTGACCGAGTTGGCAAAACAGTGGGGCTTTAAAACATCTGTTGAGAAGACTAAGTATATTATATTTGTTAATAAAAGTAAATTAAATAGGGTAAATTTGGGTATATATAGTTAGGCATTGGAGAGAGTTAAAGAGTTACAATTTTTAGGAGTATATTTTGATGAGAGGTTGACATGGAAAGCTCATGTTGATAGTATTATTACTAAGTGTAATAAAGTTATAAATGTATTGCAACGTCTTGCAGGCAGCTCTTTGGGGGGCAGATAAGAAAACACAGTTTATGATATATAAGGCAATGGTTAGATCAACTATTGACTATGGGAGTCTAGTATATGGTGGTGCATCTGAGACAATTTTAAGAAGGTTGGATGTTATTCAGGCCAAAGCCTTGAGGATCTGCTGTGGAGCATTAAGGATAACGTCAATTCCAGCTTTATTGGTAGAATGTGGTGAGATGCCTCTTAAATTGAAGCGCATAAAGCTTGCACTTCAATATATAGGGAGAATACAGAGTCAGGAACAAGGAAATCATGTTAAAGAGTTGTTAAGGGAGAGTTGGATACCAAGAGGGAAAAAGCAGGAAAGGGGAAGCCTTCTTGGGAGACTAAGGCCTGATTTTCCTGATTTCAGAAGTGATATGTCCCCCAGATTGATCTGGCCAGTTATTCCACTATGGTTGCTCCCGGAAGTAGAAATAGATTGGACTATAAAAGAAAAATTCAATAAAAAATATAGGGGAAATCATACTGGGTTGGCTTCTAAAACTTTTACTGACAGTTGGGGAGGATATCTAATGATATTAACTGAAGGCTCTGTTAATCCCAAGTAAGGTTGTCAAGATGGCTCCGTGGATGGACGCCTCGGTACTTCGCTCCCTAGTACTTGTTACATTTTTAGTTTTTTGCGTAGTTTTCTGCACTCCCTCTACTATTAAAATGAGCAGAGTGGAAATCCTACAAATAGGGCTATCCAGTGCCGGACTTTTTTCACCGGATTTTAATCAACCAGACTGCTTTATGGAGATTCTGACCGGAGGAGCAGCAGCGCTCTGTGGATTTAGACGGAGACGACGACGAGGGAAACGAGCTGGTGTGCTAGTGAAGTTGCGGCAGCGGGGATTACACACCGCTCTCCCATCCATACACCTGGGGAACGTTCGCTCTCTGCCTAACAAAATGGATGAATTGCTCCTTCTCCTATCCAAGAACTCAGACTTTTGTCGTTCTGCTGCCTTTTGCTTCACTGAAACCTGGTCCAGTGAACACATCCCGGACAGCGCTCTAAAGCTGCCAGGCTTCCAGCTGTTCAGAGCGGACCGCTTCGCGGAACTGTCTGGGAAGTCAAAGGGAGGAGGAACGTGTTTCTACATTAACGAAGGTTGGTGTACAGATGTCACAGTGTTAAAGAAGACATGCAGCCCTCACCTAGAGTCTTTCTTCATAAACTGTAAACCATTTTATTCACCGCAGGAGTTCGCCTCGTTTGTGCTGGTCGCTGTATACATTCCATCGCAGGCGTGCGTAACGGAGGCGTTACATCACCTCGCCGACCAGATCACAGACGTGGAGAAAACTCACCCGGATTCTCTGCTAATCATTCTCGGGGATTTTAATAGAGCAAATCTCAAACTTGAACTGCCTAAATATAAACAACATGTGACGTGTCCCACCAGGGACATGAACACTTTAGATCACTGCTACACCACAATAAAGAATGCATATCGCTCTGTCCCCCGTGCTGCTTTGGGACTTTCTGACCACTGCCTGGTCCACCTCATCCCATCTTACAAGCAGAAGCTGAAATCTGCTAAGCCTGTAGTAAGAACTGTGAAGAGATGGACAGATGAGTCAAAGATGCAGTTACAGGCCTGCTTTGACTGCACTGATTGGAGCGTCTTTGAAGCAGCAGCCTCAGACCTGGACGAACTGACTGACACTGTGACATCTTACATCAGCTTTTGTGAGGACATGTGTGTGCAGACCAAAACCTTCTGCACGTTCAACAACAATAAACCATGGTTCACTGCAGAACTGAGACGGCTACGCCAGGACAAGGAGGAGGCCTACAGGAGTGGGGATCGGGACCTGTACAAGCAGGCCAGGAACAAGCTGACAAAGGAGATCAAGGCAGCAAAAAGGAACTACAGTGCAAAGCTGAAGGAGCTTTTTTCTGCCAACGACTCTTCTGCAGTTTGGAGCTACCTGCAGACCATTACCAACTACAGGAGGCCATCCCCCCACCCTGTGGGGAGCCCCCGCCTGGCTGAGGACCTCAATGACTTTGGCCATGTCCACACGTAGCCGGGGTTTTTTTTAACCGTGTATCCTGCCCCAAAAAAATTCGCGTCCACACCACTCCGTATTTTTAAAAATCTCCATCCACACGTAACCGCAGAAGTCTAGTGGTGAGCATGTTATACGTATGCCGAACCTGTAGGCGGAAGTAGTTCCCCCATAATCTGCCCAAGCAATACTTTCCGTTTCCCGTCATTCACAAAAACGCAAAGATGGCGCCTACATCGTTCGTTTGGACCGACAATGAGGTAGAATTACTTTTAAAAGTAGTTTTAGAATATAAAGTAAACAAGACACAAGAAAATGTCCACTGGGAATCTTGCCACAGCAAGTACACGGACATATTGGCACTGTTTTTAGAGCAGTATCCCGCAGAGACCTCCAATGAGTTTCCTCATGGAGCAGGAGAGCTAACACGGTCTATCCTGACCACGAAATTAAAGGCCGTCAGGAGCAAATACCGCCTGGATCTGGATGATAGCCTGCTGGATTCCTCGCCCTCGACGTCCTCCTCGGGAACCGTGGAACAGTCTGATCCTTTGTCAGACACCGAGCAGGAGAGCAGTATGAGAACCGCTGTGAGACAGAGGAGAGACCAGCTTCAGGTATGTTTTAATGGGTTCCTTTATGTGAAGGCGCAGCCAGAAATGAATAGCTGTATGTGAGGTTTTAGCGGTTATAATTGGGGAACAAATGTGGGCTAATTGTCAAGGTTTATTTTATCCACAACATTAATGGGTTATGTGGATATGGGATTGTCAAACTAAATAATGAATTTTGAGTTAAGTGCTCCATTTGGAAGCTTAAGATCCAGTTCGCATATTCATCTTGCAATCAGAGTTTCGTTTGCTTTGTGGATTTTTTTACTTGTAAACCTCAGGCAGTATAATTTATATACTTGGCCTAAAAACTAGTTTTCTGTCTAAAATTTTACCAAAGTATTCTATGTAAAATGACAGTTCCTAAACCTCATGCTTCATCCCTAACGATGAAAAATTATTAAACTACTTCAAAGATGTTCCTTACAATTCCCTCTTTTTATGAAAGGCTAAACTGGTGGGACATCGGCATGATCGCCTGAAGCGAAAACTCCCAGCAGAGACCCAGTGGCTCAATGCACTCGAGGAGGACCAGCGTGTGAAGAAGAGATTGGCCGACCTTCTGGAACAATGTGAAAAACGAGCAGCTGACAATTTTGCTAAAATGACTAATGCACTTGGAGTTCTGACTACATCAATTGCAGAAGGTTTTTCTCTACTGAGACAAGTTCTGCCACCTTCTACTACACAGCCTGCACATTTTATGCCATATTTTCCACACACTCCACAGTCAGTCCACCAAACTCCAGCATGTCATACATTTTCATACAACCCACCTTCTGCAAGGGGAACACCACATAATTCATACAGCTCCAGCACACACGATGCATCACGTTCCAGCACGCCTGCTAAGAGTACAGGCCTTTCTGGATTCTCCTTTGTGATAATAGTTTATTTAACAGGGACAATGCAGTATAACATTGCTACAGTTTCATGCAGCCGATGCTCTACATATAGGCTTCTAGCCAAAGGCTAATTTGCAGCCCCAGTCCTTGGTTAGGCTTTTCTATAAAAAAAAAATAAAAAATATATATATATACATAAAATGCAAAACCAAATAAAATAGAATAAACAGCTGACACTATATACAACTATCAATGTTCACATATCTGCTTTTGTTTGAACCACTTTTTCATTTTTGTTTGAAATATATTCAACTGTGTCTGCATTTTCAATTCAGCTGGCAAGCTGTTCCATAGCAGTGTACCTTGAACTGAGAATGTAGATTGTGCAAATTTAGTTTTTCTCTGTGGTACTATACAGTTCTGTGTAGTTGTACCTCTTGTAGTGATCCCCCTACTACTCTGTTTTGATATTAATTTTCATATAACTTTTGGCGCAAGATTATTTAAACATTTAAAAAACATTTTAGTAAGAGATGAATTTATAAAACTTTCAAAACTAAGCAAACTATATTTTTGTAAAACGTTACAGTGGTGCCATCTGGTTGGTTTCTTATCCAAAACTTTTAGTGTTTGTTTATATAAGGATCTAACAGGTTTAATAGTCAGTTGAGAAACCTGACTCCACACAGTCACACAGTAAGATAAGTGTGAAAAAATCATTGCATGCATGTATAACTTGGCTGCTTTCAAGGATATATATGGTCTAATCATGTAAAAACAATTCAGATTTGTTCTGATTGTTCTACACACCTTCTTAACATGCATATCAAATTTCAAATGAGAATCTAAAATAACACCTAAATATGTAAAATGATCAACTGTTTCAATTTCCTTTTGATTGATCTTAATTATAAAACCACTCATTTCCTTCTTTCTGATTGAAAAACACATTGAGACTGTTTTTGTACAATTCAGGGTTAAACAACTGTTATGTAGCCACTGTGACACCCTTTCTCATTATCATTTCATTTGTTAATATTTCTGCAGCTAAACTTGGAGTCTTTGCAGATACATAAATTACTGTGTCATCTGCATATAACTGACAGTTTGTTTGCTTACAACAGTTTGGAAAATCATTCACATACAAGGAAAACAATAATGGCCCTAAAATTGACCCTTGAGGGAAACCCATCGTATTATTTCTTAAAGCTGATCTTGAATTATTAATTTCAACACACTGATCCCGGGATTCTAAATATGATCTAAACCAATTCACCCAAGCCCTTTTCAATGAAAAGGAATAAATCGTGTCCCTTCTTTTTTCACAGACTGTTTTAAGGTTTTAAAGTGTTAAAGTTTATGTAAATATTGTAGTACTGTAAAGCTATTTAAGTTGAAAGTTTTTATAGAGTGAAAGACACACACTACTTTATTTGAGCTAAAGACACCTTTATTTTTATTTTTCTGTAAGATGCAACAGCTCTTTTGCACACTTGTTTCTTTTGTTTCACAGCACTCTTTTTTTAAAAATGTTAATAAAAGTGGTGCAACTACAAAACATGACTTATGCCATTTGGTTACATAAAACAATGTAGAATGCCACTGTAACATGTGTGCAGCTTTGTTATAACGTAATATAGCCCCACATTAGTTTCCCTTCCCCATGTCTTCTAACAACGTAGTTCAGTTCATGGATCCAGGAACTGAGTGAGGACTCTTCTAACACGCTTTCCTTCAGCTGTCAAGCTGTCCCCTCTGACATCTGGTTCTGTGACTGGCTGGTTTTCTCTGTCATCCTGTATGGCTTCAGCAACATGGTTGTCATCTACTGGGTCTTTTGATGCCTCGCAGTAGTTATGCAGCACGAAGCATGCATAAATGACAAAAGGTAGTTCCTGCAAATTGATGTCCATGGCTCTCCTCAAAGCTCCAAAACGGGCCTTCAGTCTTCCAAATGCACACTCGATAACCATGCGCGCTCTACACAAAGACAGTCCAAAATACTGCTCCTGAACAGTGCTGCCTCCGTTAGCATACTCCTTCATTACATAGGGTAGCAGGGGGTAAGCGGGGTCCCCCAAAATGTAAACTGGGATGGGAGCTTCGTTGTCTACAATTTGTTTTGGACAAGGTGGGATTTTTCCACTTCTGAAGAGGTTGTTGATAGCAGAATTGGCAAAAACACGAGCATCATGGACGCTTCCAGGCCACTTTACCACCACATCCATAAACCTGTACTTATAGTCACAAGTGGCCTGGATATTTAAGGTGAAATTACCCTTCCGGTTCAGGTAATCAGTGGGATTAGCAGATGGTTGCTTTATTACGACATGGGTGCCATCTACAGCACCTAGACATTGAGGGAGGCCATGGATCACTTCAAATCTTTCCACAAGGGAATGCACCGCGGTTACAGATGTTGGTAGCTGGATGTACATGGGGCCCAAGTGCACAGTTATAGCTTTACACACATCCCGAATAATTTTGGAGACAACTTGCTTTGAAAGTCCAAAAGCATTAGCTGTTTTACGTAGCCTGCCCTCATCGGCTAAATAGTACAGTGTGCAGGCTACTTTTTTGGCAACACTGACCGGTGATCGCATGACGGTCGGTTTCCCTTCAATGTGAGGACGTAACAACTCCGACAATGAGAGCAGCGAAGAGCGTGACATACGGAAGTTTTCACGCCATTCCTCCGGGAGGACGATTTCCTGCTCAAAGTTGTCCCACCAGCTGGCTGTGCGTCCCGGTCTGATCCAAAACCAGCGTCTGTGTCTTTGCCTAAAAAAATCTCCTTGTAGGCGGAAGAGATAGTTGGTGGACGATGACCGCCCTGAACCTTGTGCTTCGACAGTGGTCCTCTAAACATTGTATTAAATGAACGTGTAAAACCAAGCAAGCACACAGCGCTCGTAAAACAGATAGCACTAATGCAGCTCTGAGGGCTTCCATGCTGTTTAGGCGTGTAAACACAGGTCGCAGATGTGACATCAGAGCGTCTGATGCAGTGACGCAAGGCTCAAATCTCCGTTTTCAACCGTCCACACGCAGACACTGAAAACGGAGAAAACGCAAATCTCCACTTTGGCCGGAGTTTTTAAAAAGCTTAGTTTTTGGTGCCGAAAAACCTCCGGCTACGTGTGGATGACAGGCCAAACCGTAGAAAAATATCTCCGTTTTGTGAGATACCCGGCTACGTGTGGACAGGGCCTTTGTCTCCAGGTTTGAAACGACTTCCACACCTTCCACCTCCCCCACCATCTCCATCACAAAAGGCCTAGCATCACCCCAAACCACTATTTCAGAGACAGAGGATTAAGAAGGCATCAGGTCCTGATGGAGTGTCTCCTTCCTGTCTGAAAGTCTGTGCTGACCAGCTGGCTCCCATCTTCACTCGAGTGGTTCAAATCCTACCTTAAGAACAGGAACTTCTTTGTGTCGATTAGCCAGTTCTCATCACAAAACACAGAAATCACATGCGGGGTCCCCCAGTGCTCCATCCTAGGGCACCTCCTATTTAGCATATTCATGCTCCTACTACAAATAATGTTAACTACCACACCTATGCTGACGACACTCAGCTTTATATCTTAATGTCACCAGGTGATGTTAAACCCGTCCAAACCCTCAATAAATGCGTTGAGCAAATAAAAAGCTGTATGTCCCATAATTTCCTCCAATTGAACAAAACAAAACAGAAGTACTTATCTTTGGATCCAAAAAAGATCGACTACATATCAGTAATCATCTTAAACAGGTCCAACTAGAAACTACTGACCAAGCCCTTAATGTGTTAGTGAATAACACATTACCTGCTTGTCCTTACATTGTTGTATTATCTTGACTATTGTCTTATTGTAATTACTTTCTTGTATTTTAATCATCAAATTGATTTATGCTATGTTCCAATTTTAATTATGTTAAGCACCTTGAATGGCTTTGTGTTGAAAGTGTGCTATAAAAATAAAATGGCCTTGCTTTGCCTTGTAGCCATTGTATGTGCATTGGAGTGGGTGGGAAAAATTCGACCTGAGAAGGCCTTAATTTGTGTGGACTCAGCTGCTGCACTGATGGCTTTGCAATCGGGAGTGGCAAAAGCTAGGCAAGATATTATAGTTGAAATTTTAATAGCATTATATAAAGCTGAAGCTGTGGGGTTATCTGTGGCTTTCATGTGGGTTCTAGCTCATGTTGGAATACCTGGAAATGAAAAAGCAGATTCTACTGCGAAAGATGCTCTGAAATTGCAGGATATTAGCATAAACACAAGACTAGAATACTCTGAATATTGTAAGAGAGTAGGGCAGATAACATGGAACAAATGGCAAAAAACATGGGATTTAGAGAGTAGAGGAAGACAGTATTATTTATTGTAAAGTAGTGTTAAAGGGGGAGACTTCACCTGGGGAAAAAGTAGGACAGAACAAGTGGTTTTTACACATCTAAGACTGGGTCACTGGATTTGCTCCAGATTTGTTTTTATTGGGGAAAAGAGCTGATGGGCTTTGTAAAGGTGGTAGCAAAGACGACACGGTTTTACACGTAATTATGGAGTGTAATATATACAAGGAAGCATAGGCGTCATCTTAACCGGGGATGCCGGGGACATCTCCCCAGCAATATCTGTGATTGACGGATTTGTCCCCACCAGACCTGATGAGGAAATTTTTTACCAGCACTGATCTAACAGCCACTTGTGCTCCCAGCAAAGTTTCCACATCAGTATCTGAACAGAATATTATGAAATTCACTCCACTTTCTTATGCAAAAATGTTTCTTTCTGCTCATATAGGCTACAGAATTCTTTGCAGTAGATATGTCATGTTTTAAAAGACTGGTAGTCAGCTACAGGGCGGAGTCCTGCAATGTCACTGGTACCCATTTCAAGATGGAAAAACTACAGTTGTACAGTTCCCTTGCTATAACGCAGGTCCATCCTTTGATGCTTTGCTGTTTGATGGATTTTTTTTAATAGCACAATTTAAACGCTTTCTTTACAGCGCACTAACGGGCATTGTTTTTTGTCTCCTAAATGATTAGAGGCACCTGCTTCGAGATCTTCAGTGGAGAAAGACGCACCGAGCGGCTCAACAGCAGAGAGACCGTACTGCGTATTAATACTTTTATGTTTTAAATCTTAGAAGGTTTGAGTATTAAAACTAGTGACAAATGTGAGTAAATATTAATGTATGTCTGGGAAAAGTGTAAAAAAGTGTGTGGTGAGGGGTTTTACAGCCTTAAAACATAATGATTGTAAAAAATAAAGATGACTACTTTGCAGACTTTGCCTGTTGCGGGATATTTTATCCATTACTGTAAGTAAATTAGTGCAGTAAATTAGTCTTTCATTATTTGGATACCACATCTGAAATTTATATTATGCAAAAATCACTGTGCAGAAAGCAAACATTGTCCACAGTCCCTACCTAGATTTTAAATTCCTGAATCACTGGAAGCGATGGATAGATAGCATTGCGTCACTAGCGCAACGTAGGGAAAAATTCCCTCCTGCTCCTTCCACCGAAAAAACATATGACATATACTATCCCTTAACTCCAAGACTTTATTAGTAAATGATTTGATATGTGATAATAAAATAGATCTAGTCTGCCTATCAGAAACTTGGCTCCAGCAGGAGGATTTTGCTTCCAATGGCGGATCGGGTTTCGGTTTCCAACAAGAGAATCAAATCGTCAAGGACGACCCGGGGAATGACTGTCTTGATCAGCCTGTGACCTCCCATCTTCGGAGAAGCGGGGATTTGGTCCTCCGTGGACTTCCGTACGCTGTCTGGAAGGACCCATCGCCCGGTGAGAGAGATTTCCTCTTTTATAATTACATTTTCATTAATCTGGCAAAGTGTAAAAATTGTGCAGTGTTATGGTTTTTGTGAACACATTGCTGTGCTGCTTTTCAACATAATTTCACTCAAAAAGAGTTAATTAACAAGAGTTTTTGCTGGGTTTCATTCTCTTTACAGAATGGGAACAGCAAAGTCCAAATTTTCGGCCACGGACAGTGCTGTCTGTCGGTCACTGCAAGATAAATACAGGCAAGAGTGCTTAGAATATGTTCACTTTTGGATTAAAAAGTTGGATTTCCCGATTGGAGGTAGTCTTGACGTTACAGAAATCAAGAAAATCAAGCAGAAATTCATTTCAGAGGGGCAGAAATTACAATCTAAGGTTTTTTTGGCGGGGAGCTTCATATAAACCGATTGAAAAACAAAGAAAGGTGTTGCAGGTGTGGCAAGATGAAGCGGTTTGCTGTGAGCGGAAAACCAGCTTTAAGGAGCTGGGCGGTGTTGTAGATAATTCCTGGAACTATTGCTGGACATCATGACAATGCATCGGTTGAACCCAAACGCAAAAGGATTAAGATTTGTTCTGTTAAGTTTCCTACACACACAGACACTCAGCCGATAGCTCCACTCTTAGACACTTTACGTAGTGACGTCACTCCACACGACACAGACGTCTAACCTCCTCCTTCTAGCGCTGAGCAAAAGTGTAGATCTACAAAAAAAAAGCCAAACCCACTGCCATATTTTTCTGCCAAACAGTTATTGTTAGATTTGCAGGCCCTGAAATGACCCAATCCCAACCCGGACCTGAACCCCGCCCCCCTGAGGAGCCAACAGGCGATGGCTATGCCAAAACAGAAGGGAGAAGCAGCCTATCACGAACGAGCAGAGGCGGGCCCCAGTGAACAGCAGTCAGAGGTACGTGCAAAGACTCCACCGAAAGCAGAGAGGACAAAGGAACTAGAAGCTGCCTACTCAGCTAGCCCTGCTCTCGTCAGAACTATACACCACTTTGAACGTCTGAAGCAGCTGTTGGCTGATTCGGAAACAGTGACGACAAGCAGATTAGCAGAGTCTGGAGAAAGACTGTTGCCTCCAACGCCATTGGAGGACATACCGGACCCAGCTAAAGCGGCCTATCGCAATTCAGACCTGCGGGTGAAGAAACCGCCTCAGCAGCCATCATCTCCGCCTGCATCTAAGATGCGGAAAGCCGCTGCGTGCAACAGCTGTAAGGTGAAAGACACTGAAATTGATAATAAGGTTTTTCCGACTTTTCCAATGGTTTAGGTAGCTGGAACAAGTGGAACAACGCTTGTTTTCCGAGCCTGGAGCGATTCGGACT
Source organism: Apricaphanius iberus (assembly GCA_028564705.1). Lineage (NCBI taxonomy): Eukaryota > Metazoa > Chordata > Actinopteri > Cyprinodontiformes > Aphaniidae > Apricaphanius > Apricaphanius iberus. The sequence continues at coordinate 175,687 of JAPXFQ010002568.1, forward strand.
GGGACCAGGCTATGTCAGGCCTGCCGCCGATCACCAGCAACGGGCGTGACTTCGCGAGGGAATTCGAAGAGATTTGTCTGTCCCACAAGCCCAACAGCGTGGAGATCGGTCGGATTCTGAAACGCAAACTCAAAGCCGCCAACGCTGTCAAGCTGAAGGACAGTTTGCCTGCAGCGGGCCTGCGTGCAAAGCTTGAGGATGGGGACAAACCAGAGGTAAGCTCTGATTATTCCACACCAATAACCAAGCTCTGTAAAGCCATTGAAAAATAATTTCCGACAAGGCCTAACTTTACTAAGCTGCATTCTGTGAAACAAAGACAAGGAGAAGATGCAGATGACTGTATTCACAGATTAGGAGAAGCTTTTGAGGAGTTTAGTGGACTTCAGAAACCAGATCAAGGTGATTTTGTTGGTTCTGCTTACGATAATATGATTTGTGACAGAGTGCTTGGTGCTATATTGCCAGAACCTCGAGCAGAAGTAATGGACAAGTACATTGGTTTGTATGCTGGCATGAATTTTAGTGACCTGCGCAAATATCGATTCACTGTGAGAGTAAGTTTAAAAGAAAAGAAAGTGAGCTGCAGTCAAAGAGAGAAACAGACGTGCATAAAGCGGCATTAACGATGTACAGACGTGGACAAAATTGTTGGTACCCTTCATTAAATCAAAGAAAAACTCCTAATGGTCACAGAAATAACTTTAATCTGACAAAAGTAATAATAAATAAAAATTATATAAATGTTGACCAATAAAAGTCAGACATTGCTTTTCATCCATGCTTCAACGGAATTATTTAAAAAATAAATGCATTAAACAGACCTGGACAAAAATGATGGTACCCACAACTTAATATTTGGTTGCACAACCTTTTGAGGCAATCTCTGCAATCAAATAATTCCTGTAACTGTCAATGAGACTTCTGCACCTCTCAGCAGGTATTTTGGCCCACTCCTCAAGAGCAAACTGTTCTAGTTGTTTCCGGTTTGAAGGGCGCCTTTTCCAGACAGCATGTTTCAGCTCCTTCCAAAGATGCTCAATAGGATTGAGATCAGGGCTCATAGAAGGCCAGTGTTTTCCTCTTATCCCTTCTTGGGTGTTTTTAGCTGTGTGTTTTGGGTCATTTTCCTGTTGTAAGACCCGTGACCTGCGACTGAGACCATGCTTTCTGACACTGGCCAGAAAATTTCTCTCTAGAATCCCCTGATAGTCTTGAGATTTCATTGTACCCTGCACAGATTCAAGACACCCTGTGTCAGATGCAGCAAATCAGCCCCAGAACATAACCGAGCCTCTCCCATGTTTCACAGTAGGGGCCGTGTTCTTTTCTAGATATGCTTCATTTTTCCGTCTGTGAACATAGAGCTGATGTGCCTTGGCAAAAAGTTAAATTTTTGTCTCATGTGTCCGCAGGACATTCTCCCAGAAGCTTTGTGGCTCGTCAGCATGTAGTTTGGCATACTCCAGTCAGTTTTTTTTAATGATTTGTCCTCTGGCTCAAACAGCGAAGGATGTTCCGATCTGACACTGAGGTTCCTGCAACCACGTCCAGGGAGGTTGGCTACAGTCCCATGGGTCGTACATTACTGTATGACATGTGCAGCTGTAGTCACAGAAACATCTAGCTGCTTGGAGATGGTCTTATAGCCTTTACAGTTAACATGCTTGTCTATGATTTTCTTTCTCATCTCCTGAGACAACTCTTTCCTTTCCTTCCTCTGGTTTATATTGAGTGTGGTACACACCACATCACCAAACAACACAGTGACTACCTGGAGTCCTATATATAGGCCCACTGAGTGATTACAGGATTGTACACACCTAGGATGCTGATTAGTGGATATACCTTGGATTAACATTTCCCTTTGGTCACATTATTTTCAGTCTTTTCTAGGGGTACCATCATTTTTGTCCAGGCCTGTTTCATGCATTTATTTTTTAAATAATTCTGTTGAAGCATGGATGCAAAGCAATGTCTGACTTTCATTGGTCACCATTTATATAATTTTTATTTATTATTACTTTGTCTGTAAGCTGACCGCCCCGACGTCATCTTACAGGCCCTCGAGGGTACCGAAGAGGAGGCAGACAACAGCAGCAGAACTCAAACCGACGCCGACGCCATTTTTCCCCAGACCGGCGCAACAACAACGACAATAACAGAGAACCAGGTTATGACGATGACTGTTGTTTTGCCTGCGGGGGGGCGTGGCCACTGGAGAGACCAATGTACCAGGAGACAGAGTCAAGGCCCACGCAGAGGACGTCAATAAGCTGACTGATCAGGGGTGCGGACTTCTAGTTCAGAGCTAGAAGGAGATTTCTCCATTTCACCAGCAGATGGAGTTGGAGGTCTGACGCACACACAAACACACACAGACACACATGTTCACTTTGAAAGTGATAGTCAATCTGATTTAAGTGATGATACACATTCTGAGAGCGACAATCAGTCTGAATTTAGTGATCAAACATTTAGTAAAGTGACAATCAATCTGATTTTTGTGATGATTTTGTTGATGAAAATGTTTGTTGTAATCAACAACCTGTTGATGATGGAGGAGTTGTTTTTTGTGATGCAAATCCTGATGCCAGCAAAGAAAATGCTGCAATTTCAAATGTGACTGCCAGCAATGAAGAACTTGCTTCCTGCACTAACCATTCAGATCAGAGTTCTAACCCTCACAATTTGATTACAGAAGCCATTGCACATTTACAACATCAACAAACGCCAGTAACAGGTATGTACGCTCAACTGACTTCTGATGGGTACAAAGCCTTACCTATCCTGTCTCTCACTGTCTCAGGTACATCTGTTGAATTCTTGGTAAATAGTGGCGCCACCCACTCAGTGTTGAAGCACACAGCCCTGCGTCCAACGCCAAAACTAAGTGGGAACCATGTTTTCTCAATTTCAGCATCTGGTCAGGTTGTGAAAGAACAATTCAGTTACCCACTCCGTTGTCAATTGGGAGATGGGCCAGCCTTTAAACATGGATTCTTAATCTCTGAGCAATGTCCTGTAAATTTATTAGGCAGAGATTTAATGTGCAAGCTAAACATTTCTCTTTTTTCATTGCCCCAAGTCATTGAGGTTGTTCCTGCCCAGGAGAACCCAATCCTGACAGCAGTGAAACACACGCCTCCTGATCTCACACTTGAATACCAGTGGAAGCTGTTAACAGGTACCACAACCAAAACCCTCCTCGAGACGACTCAGAACCTGGTAAGTCGAGCTTCTGTTTTCATGCCAAAGTAGGAATTACATTGCACATCACACGTTTCTTCAGGACCAGACACTGAGTATGAGCAGGCATGGTTCACCACTGACACAGACACTTTGAACACAACTTTTTTTTTTGTGGGACACACATTCATCAGCAGTGACCATCTGTCTCACACCGTTCATGTCACCAGGGTGATTCATTTAACTGAGGACCCTGATGAGGTGCTTTCTTACGTTTTTCTACATGGTGAAGTTGCAACCGATGGTTTGTTCTCCATCAAAAGAACAGTGTGAGGAGAACACTGTTAAATTGCTGAAGCATTTGCATGCAGGTGGACACAAAGCTAGCTTTTCAAAGCTGCAATTTGCAAAACCCGATGTGATTTTTCTTGGTCATTCTATATCCAGAGGAGCAAGGTCACCGTCCTCCAAGAGACTTGCAGCAATACAACAGATTCCCAAGCCAGTCACAAAGAAACAGATGATGTCTCTCTTAGGTTTGACGTCGTATTGTCGGAATTTCATAATCGACTATGCGATTTTGGAAAAGCCACTTTCTGAGTTGATTCATGGCAGAGATATGATGGCCTCTGATGCCATCCATTGGACTCCTGAGGCATTGCAATCATTTGAGGTGCTGAAGAAAGCTCTGCAGTGCCCTCCAGCTCTCGCTTTGCCAGACACAGAAAAAACATTTATTCATATGGTTGATGAAAAGAATGGATGCATGACGTCTGTTCTCCTTCAAGAACACTGTGGTTTGAAATGACCAGTGGTTTATTACTCTGCTAAGCTTGATGCAGTTGCGGCCGGGCTTCCAGGCTGTCTCAGAGCTGTAGCAGCGGCAGAAAAGGCAGTTTGGCTTCGAGGGAAATTGTGATTTATTTACTGTGTTTGTTCCCCACAATGTTGCCATCATTTTGTTGGAGCAGAGGACTTCACACTTCTCAGCGGCTAGATGGCTCAGGTACACTTCTGTCTTGCTGGATTTGCCTAACATCACTGTTAAGAGGTTTAATGTTCTTAATCCTGCCAGCTTGCTGCCCACTGAAGACGACGGGACCCCTCATGACTGTCAAACAGCATTACAGGTACTGTGTACACCCCGTCTAGATTTGACTGACACGCCCTTGCAGAATACTGACATGGTGTTGTATGTTGATGAACCATCGTACAGAGACTCATGGGGGAAAACTAGAGTGGGCTATTCTTCCCACTTTTTGCAAAACTCAGTCATGGACTGGATCATTGTTCCAAAACTGGAATGCTTGATCTTGTTGCTACACATTGGTTCACAAAACGTTTCACATCTTTTGCTGAAACTTATTGTCATTCATGCATGGTTTGTGCTACGCACAACGATGGTCGAGCGTTGTCCACTCAACCTGCTCGTCATCCGGCTCCATAGAGACCTTTTGAACATCTGATGATGGACTTCATCGAACTTGAACCTGCCGAAGGTAACAAATATTGTTTAGTGATTGTTGACATGTTTTCCAAATGAACAGAAGCGTTCCCCTCAAAACATGCTGACACTGCTGTGGTAGTGAAAGCTTTGTTGGGAGACGTTTTTCCAAGATGGGGAATTCCTGACAGGATTTCCAGTGACAGTGGCAGACATTTTGTGGGCAAGGCTCTAGAAGAGATTGGTGAGTTCTTGGGGGTGAAATTATCTACTCACTGTGCGTACCACCCGCAGTAGAACGGGGCGGTAGAACGAGAAAATGGGACTTTGAATAGCTAAGCTTGCTAAGTGCTGTGAGGAGACAGGACTGTCTTGGGACAAAGCTTTGCCTTTGTTTAACATGAGGATGAGAAAAAGAGCCAAAAATAATCTAAGTCCTTTTGAGGTTCTTTTTAGCAGACCTCCTGCATTGGCGTTAAACCCACCTGCAAAACCGCATCTCTCTACAGACCTCTGTGAGGATGCTATGATTTCTTACTGTCGCCATCTCTCTAAGACTCTTGCACAGGTGCACCAGCAGGTGAACGACACCCTTCCTAAAGCAGCTGAGGGACCCCTTCATCCAATCAGACCTGGAGACTGGGGTCTGATTAAAGAACTGAGGAGACGAAATTGAAGAACAAGACAGTGGCAAGGGCCTTTTCAGGTGTTGCTTGTAACCTACACTGCTGTGAAAGTCGCTGAGAGAGAAACTTGGGTGCACGCCAGTCATTGCAAGAGGGTGACAGGACCAATTCTGGACAAGTCTTCTACTGAAGCAGAAAAACTGAGGGAAGTAGACTCTGAAACAAACACTTGACTTTTATAGATTTTCATTAATTTAACCATCACACGTGAAGAAATGGAGAAGATGACACATTCTTCAAAGCTCTGGGGCTCCAGAGCAAAAAAGACTGAGACATTTATGCAGTCTCATTCCGGGGATGTCAGTGACAGAAAGTGGGGTTTGATTTTATTTTTTTTATTTCATTATTTTTTGTTTCTTTATTAGGATTTTACATTTTTCTTCAATTTATCAGTATTTTTTATTGATTCATTATTTCATCTCATTTATTCAAATCAAGTTCATTTGCAGTGATTTTTATTTTATTTAAGTGATTATTAATTTGTTATTTAATTTTTATTGATTTTTCTTTGTCTTGGTTTTCATTGTTTGAGGATAAATAATGAAGAGGGGGGATTAAAGATTTTACAGATTTTTAGAGATTTTTAGATTACAGATACATAATCATTACAGAAATTAGAGATTTTTTCAGAAATTATTTTTGTTTTTATTCTATTTTGTTTGTTTTTGAATATTTCATTGTTAATTTTTGATTACTATTGATTTGTTTTATTTGTGTAACCTCTCTGAAGGGTCACTGTGGTGCTGAGCAAAGAGAGACTGACGATCTTGATTTTGAGGTTCACGCTGTGGATGCCTAACTCATATAAGGGAAGAGTACATACTCCAAGTTGTGTTAAGAGATTAGATCTATTTAGTGTGTATCTGATTGATACTCCCTAACATTATGCCCCTTTTTTTGTTTTGCAGTTGCGTTCATGCTTCCTGACTAATGAGGAGCTGAACAACAGCACCACCTATTGGGGCTAGGGGCCGTCTTAAACTTTTTGCCTGTCGAGTCGTGAAGAGAAATAACAAGTGACACGACCCTAGGATAGAGGTTTCTTATCTTAGGCCACCAGCAGGATTTTTTGTTTGAGATGTTTTTCGAGCTCAGAAAATGTCATTAACATGGATGCTAAGATTAGATGATTCTGTTAGAGATGATTCAAAGTGACATGTAATGATTGAGAACATTTGAACCACTGTTATATTGTCTTTCTTTTTGAATACTGCCGGTCTCGTAGGTTAGTTACTGATTGTTATTGTTTATTGATTTTCCTCTATATTTTGATTTATCTGTGAGGTTAGATAAAAAATGGGGGACTGTGGTGGAAAGAATTTAATGTTATGTACTTTCTGTACTTTGTAATCAACTTTGACCTGGTTTACTTAATGTTGTTGAATCAGTTTGATGAATAGTCTTATTAAGTGACGTTTTTACCCAGGACGGGGACAGAGAGTTTTTGATAATGATAGTCTATATCCTGTGTTACCATAGAGATGGTTTTCAACCGGGCATTATTAAAGATACACAAAGTTCTCAGCTTTCTAATCTAAGAGAAAGGCGACACAAAGTGTTAGGGAACTGTTAGGTAAAATAATAATGTTGTATTATTATTTTCTTAGGGTGCCTTTCTTTATCACATAGTTTAAATGTACTTTTTAAATGTTGTTTGGTTTCAGACATAGGTTCCTTTGTATGACACCCTGTTCTTTTAAGATGCTAATGAAGTTTGACTGAATAAAGAGAGACTGCAGGGGGATGGCCCTCTGAGGCAAGGAGAGATCAGGAGACTGAGAGCTGTGAGACTAGCTGAGAAGCTGAGACGAGGAGAGCAGAGAGACACGGTCGGCTCTTTCCTTACAGTTTTTCTCCTGGTCTCCCTCTGCAAAAACCTTAATTTTATCTCCCTCTGCAGAGCTCAATTGATTGCAATTTCTCCCCGACCCCTGTGTGTGATTCTTTCTAGGTCAACCACTATTTTTTACCCAACACAAAGTCTCTGATTTTCATCTGGAGAGTTGTACTTTATCGAATAGAAAAGATAGACCAAGATTGCTAGTAATTCTATAAGCTTGTTGTTGTAAGACAGAGACAGGTCAGTATTCCACATTTGCTGTGATGTGTTGCCGTCCTCCTGTACGAACAATTCAAATCATATTATAACCTCCAAACACTTAAAGGAATCTCTGTCATTTATTAAGAGACTCAAAAATCCGACTACAGATTTAAACACTGATCAGGTAATTATGATAGGGGTTTTCAATATTCACATGGACACTGAAAGTAACTGCAGCATTTAATATAATATTTGACTCAAATGGTTTTACTCAGAAAATGAAGGGTCCCACACACTCTGGTCAGCACATTTTAGACATTGTACTGACATACAGCATTGAGTGTGATAATTCAGTTTTTAATTCAGTTTATTTATATAGCGCCGTTTCACAACAGATGTCATCTCAAGTTACTTTACAAGAAGAGTTATTACAATATAATGTTTAATGTAGAATGATGAACAAATAAGTCCTCCCACATAACCCAGTCCTATCTGACCCTTATTTGATAACCTTTGAATTTACTTTGCCCAATGTTCCAAAATCTGAAAGAAAATTTCATTGTAGTAAAACTTTGTCAGACAGTGCTGTAGCAAATTTTAAAGAATCTGTTCCATTCTTGCTTCCCTATGTGTCTCAGAATACCACAGTGGAATACTTGCGGAATACCACAGGGTTCTGTGCTTGGACTGATTCTCTTTACTATATATATGCTTCCAATTGGTAAAATAATTTGATAGCATGGTATGATGATGAGGTCTGATGAATATTTAAAAGAGAGATTACATTTTTCCTGTTTTAGCTTCTTTGCACTGGCTCCCTGTTATATCCATAACAGAGTTAAAGATCCTTCTGCTTACATATAAAGCAGTTAATAATCAGCTCTATCGTACATCAGAGATCTGATTGTTCCATATGTTCCTAACACTTTGTTCTCAGAATGCAGGTCTACTGGTAGTTCCTTAACCAAAATATGAGGAATCTTTCAGTTAGATTAGTGTAGCTGAAAAGCCTCCTCACCAACTCACAAGAATTATGCAATATTCCCCAGATGCCTTTACTAATGAATAATAATAAATTAAAAATAATCTTGAAAAAATGTTCCCACAACAGCTCTAAATATTCAAGCTCCATCATACATCAGAAATCTGATTGTTCCATATGTTCCTAACAGAGCACTTTGTTCTCAGAATGCAGGTCTACTGGTAGTTCCTAGGTTTTCAATAAGTACAATAGAAGGCAGATCTTTTATATATCAGGCTCCTCTCCTGTAGAACCAGCTCCCAGTTTTAGTCCATGAGGCAGATACTCTGTCTGTTTTTAAGATTAGTTTTCAAACCTTCCTTTTTGATAAAGCTTATAGTTAGACTGGTTTAGGTTATCATGAGTTATTTTTGTAGTTATGTTGCCATAGGTTTAGACTGTTGGAGGGCAGACTGACAAGTTTTCTTAACTCTGCTACTTCTCTCTTCTACTACTCGTAAGATATATCATTTTCTGTTATTACAATTGTTAACCCAGTTTTCTCTCAGTGTTTTTCTTCCCATAGAAACCACCTGGTCTGGTATCCTGCTCAACTATGGTGACCCCTGCTGGATTGTGAACCTCGGTCCAGATGATGCTCTAAGTAACCAAGCATCCTCAGACCCCTAGACGGAAGTGGATGACTGCTTATACTAAGCAAGGTTCTGCCAGCGGTTTCTTCCTGTTAAAGGCGAGTTTTTCCTCCACTGTCGCTACATGCTTGCTCAGTATGAGGGATTGCTGAACGGATTGCTGTGGTTGCAGGCCTGGGTCAAAGGGGCTCAACCCCATGTCATTGACTTCATGCAATCTGCTGGGAATTCTAAGATAGAAAACTTTTAACTGATTGGAATGTTTGTATAATTGTATTGGAATTACCTTTGTTATAAAGTGCCCTGAGATTACATTTGTTGTGAATTGGCACTATCTAAATAAAACTGAACTGAACTAAATTAATGTACTCTACTTTTATTAGTCTATAAATAACTGAATGGATTAGTACCATTGTGAAGTCTATTCTCTGAGATACAGGGAGCCAGTGTAAGGACTTTATAATTGGGGTGATGTGTTCTACTATCCTGGTTTTAGTGTGAACATGAGGGGCAGCATTCTGGATCAGCTGCAGCTGTCTGACAGATTTTTTAGGCAGACCTGTGAAGATACTGTTGCAGTAATCAAGGCAGCTACAGATAAATGCATGGATGAGTTTTTCTATGTCTCCTTGTATCATCAGTCCTTTAATCCTGGAAATGTTCCTCAGATGATAGAGAACTGACCTTGTTATTGCCATCATGGGACCCTGGAGGTTCAGGTCCATTTTTACACCTAGATTTCTGGCCTGGTCAGTGGTTTCTAGTTCGACCAACTGAAGTTGTGTACTGACATTTAATCAATCTTTTGGGTCCGAAGATAAGTACTTCATTTTTGTTTTTGTTCATTTGGAGGAAATTATGGGACATCCAGCTGTTAATGTGCTCAATGCAGTTATTAAGAATTTGTACAGGTGTAATGTCATCTGGTGACATTGAGATATAAAGTTAATACTAGAACTACCAGAGACCAGTCATTTGACTGGATCCCCTCCACTCTAACACAAAGCAGTCATTTGACCGGGCTGTTATCTAGGACTGTTAATCACTTGTGAATAGGTGCCTTTGTTCTGTAAATGTGCCAATTAGGGGAGATTGGGGGCAGTTGCAACACGTTTTGCATTTGGCTCCATTACTCAAAAACCTTGTGGATGGGACAAACTAGATTTTTATACAATATACTTTCATCCCTCTGTTAACAGTTAAAACTATTTAAAGATGACTATAGGGAACAGATTATTCTAAATTTGCATAAAAATGAAAGCTCTCTAATGTTGCAATTGTCCCTGGGTCCGGGTGCAGTTGCAACATGTTACACATACAATATATTTTAATATAAAATATACAAATATAATAATATTAAAATAACACAAACAACAATTTTTGCAACTGTCCCCAGTCTCCCCTACTTGTGAATCAGCAGTGTAGTGACAATTCATTCAAAGAATCAAATATTTCATGATCCAAAAATGTTTATTTTCATATTCAGGTAAAAATATAAAAAATAAAGTATACAAATAATATAAAAATCTACAAATATCCATTTTGTGTGTGTGTATGTGTGTGTGTGTGTGTGTGTGACTGAGTGTCCCTTGTTTCACTGTTTCAGTTCTCGTTGGCACATCTCTTGCACTACCACTCGAAGTCCTTCTGCATTTTCCACACGTATACTTATAGCAGTGTACACAGCGTGAAGTTGCGCGATTGTTTTTACATTGGATGGTCACTTGAAACATGGCTCTTTTCCCTGGGGGTGGTGTGGCAGGTTGTTGGCGAAGAAGCTGCTTTACCTCAGCCATCTTTCCTTGCATAAACTGCTTAGAAACCTCATCTGCAAGATTTGGTAGGAAGTCCACCCTTCTCTCCTTCTTTCCAGTGCATGCCTGATAAAGCACGCGAGCATTCATTGCTGCCATGTCCACAATGTTATAAAACACAGCAACTGGCCATCGATGGGTTCCTGAACGCACGTTGTACTGCCAAACCTTCTGGTCCATAATGTCCACGCCACACTTCATGACATTGTAGTCAGTGACTGTGTTTGGCTTCCTCTTTTGGTTCTCCCCAATCTCAACTTTGCTGTGCATGGTATTGAGGATGCAAACAGTCTTCTTCTACTTGAGTGAATAAACAGTGAGGGTTGTGCCAGTTGCTGAAAACACCTAAAAAGTAAGACCAAAATAAATTATGTTATTGTCATTCCATGTTATACATACTATAATAGTGCAACAAAACTGGAGCTCTTGGTGCAAAAAATGGAAAATAAACACTGCACTATCAACAGGGGTAAAAGTGCTGCAACATACCTGTGTGGTGAATTTGTTGCGCTCCAGTGGTTGTTTGGGTGATGATGGAACCTCCCGACGAATCTTGTTTATGGTGCCAACAAGTGAAGTTTTGCGGCTGAGTAGTCTTTGAGGTAATGATAGTGACGTAAAGTAGTTGTCAGTTGTAACAGTTCTGCCCTTGTCCATAAACGGTTCCATCAGCTTCACCACTACATTCTCATTCACATGCTCCCTAGTACTTGATACAATTTTACTTTTTTGCGTAGTTTTCTGCACTCCCTCTGCTATTAAAATGAGCAGAGAGGAAATCCTACAAATAGGACTATCCAGTGCCGGACTTTTTTCACCGGTTTTTAATCAACCAGACTACTTAATGGAGATTCTGACTGGAGGAGCAGCAGCGCTCTGTGGATTTAGACGGAGACGCCGTCGTGGTAAAAGAGCTGGTGTGCTCGTTAAATTGCGACAGCGAGGACTACGCACCGCTCTCCCATCAATACACCTGGGGAACGTTCGCTCTCTGCCTAACAAAATGGATGAATTGCTCCTTCTCCTATCCAAGAACTCAGACTTTCGTCGTTCTGCCGCCTTTTGCTTCACTGAAACCTGGTCCAGTGAACACATCCCGGACAGCGCACTACAGCTGCCGCGCTTCCAGCTGTTCCGAGCGGACCGCTGCGCGGAACTGTCTGGGAAGTCAAAGGGAGGAGGAACGTGTTTCTACATTAACGAAGGTTGGTGTACAGATGTCACAGTGTTAAAGAAGACATGCAGCCCTCACCTGGAGTCTTTCTTCATAAACTGTAAACCATTTTATTCACCGCGGGAGTTCGCCTCGTTTGTGCTGGTCGCTGTATACATTCCACCGCAGGCGTGTGTAACGGAGGCGTTACATCACCTCGCCGATCAGATCACAGACGTGGAGAAAACTCACCTGGACTCTCTGCTAATCATTCTCGGGGATTTTAATAGAGCAAATCTCAAACTTGAACTGCCTAAATAAAGACAACACGTGACGTGTCCCACCAGGGACATGAACACTTTAGACCACTGCTACACCACAATAAAGAATGCATATCGCTCTGTCCCCCGTGCTGCTTTGGGACTTTCTGACCACTGCCTGGTCCACCTCATCCCATCTTACAAGCAGAAGCTGAAATCTGCTAAGCCTGTAGTAAGAAAACCGTAGAAAAATATCTCCGTTTTGTGAGATACCCGGCTACGTGTGGACAGGGCCTAAGAAGGCATCAGGTCCTGGTGGAGTGTCTCCGTCCTGTCTGAAAGTCTGTGATGACCAGCTGGCTCCCATCTTCACTCAGGCCACGTCCACACTAAGCCGGATAATGCCTTAAACATATAATTATTTAGCCTATACCCCCTTATCGTCCACACTAACCCGGCGTCGTTTAAGGTCTGTGGCCGGATAACGATTAGCAGGGTAAGAGAGCCGTGTATGTCTTAATTCAACGGCTAAACGACCTAGTGTGGACAGCTTCCCCGGATAATGAAAGCAAGTGGCGTCACTGAATGCTGCGTCAATAACAATATGACACTACAGACAAAGACAACAGCGAAGAGTAATAAATCGATCTCGTCGTCTGTCCACACCAAAAACTCTCTCTTCTTCTGACCAGCTATTGTTCTGTTCGGTTAACGGGACAAGCAGATATGTACTGTGCTGTAGAGCTGCTTGTATATATTATGTAGGCGCTGGCGTCACGTAGATTATACGCGTCTTTTCGTGCATGCCCAGTATTTGCACAGGTCGGTATGGGATTGCGCAATCATGGGAACTTAAACGGACCTTAAACGGGGCGTAAATGCTCGTGTTGAGTGGATAACATTAGGCGTCTAACTCCCCGTATAACCTTATCCGGCTTAGTGTGGATGTAGCCTCAGATCTTCAACAACTCCCTGGAGCTGTGTGAGGTCCCCTCCTGCCTCAAACGCTCAAAAAGTCCCGTGTCACCGGATTAAATGACTACAGACCAGTCGTCCTGACATCTGTGGTCATGAAATCCTTTGAGTGACTGGTTCTGTCCCACCTGAAGGAAATCATGGATCCCCTGCTAGACCCCTGCAGTTTGCCTATAGAGCAAACAGGTAAGTGGATGATGCAGTCAACATGGCTCTCCACTACATCCTGCACCACCTAGACTCTGCAGGTACCTACGCTTGGGTCCTGTTTATGGACTTCAGCTCTGCATTCAACACCATCGTCCCAGAGCTCCTCCGCCAAAAACTGTCCCAGCTCACCGTGCCTCCCTCCACCTGTCAGTGGATTACCAGTTTCCTGACTGACAGGAGGCAGCAGGTGAAACTGGGTAACTTCACATCCAGCACCCTGTCCCTCAGCATCGGCGCCCCCCAGGGATGTGTTCTTTCCCCACTGCTTTTCTCCCTTTACACCACTGATTGCACGTCAAGAGACCCTTCTGTGAAACTCCTGAAGTTTGCAGATGACACCACCGTCATTGGACTCATCCGTGACGGCGACGAGTCTGCATACAGAAGGGAGGTGGAACAGCTGGTCCTCTGGTGCAGTCAGAACCACCTGGAGCTAAACCCGCTCAAAACTGTGGAGATGACAGTGGACTTCAGGAAGAGACCCCCATCAACATCTCCTCTCATAATCACCAACAGGCCAGTCCCCACAGTGGAGTCTTTCAGGTTCCTAGGATCCACCATCACACGGGACCTGAAGTGGACCTCCCACATTGACTCTATAAGGAAGAAGGCCCAGCAAAGGCTGTACTTTCTGCGTCAGCTCAGAAAGTTCAACCTGCCTCAGGAACTGCTGACCATCTTCTACACAGCAATAGTCCAGTCTGTCCTGACCTCATCCATCTCTGTCTGGTTCGGATCTGCCACCAGGCAAGACAAGGACAGACTGCAGAGAACAGTCAGGTCCTCAGAGAAGATCATAGGTACTGATCTTCCCTCCATTGAGGACCTATTCCGGGCCAGGGTCAGGAAGCGGGCCAGAAAAATCACCACAGACCCCTCACACCCTGGCCACAATCTGTTTAGGCTCCTCCCCTCTGGCCGGCGTTACAGAGCGCTGTACGCCAAAACCACCCGACATAAGAATAGTTTCTTCCCCCAGGCTGTCGCTCTGATGAACTCTGAATAGTCACAGAGTGTGAGTCCATTCACATGAACAATAAACTAAAACTCTGCACTGCTGTATATACTTACTGTACATTAACCCCGGGTTGGTGTATATATTATCCTTTATTATTTATTTGTATTTATTTTTATTTCCTTTTTAATTTCACTTATTTAGGTTCTGTACTAGAGAGAAAAGTTGCCGGAGTCAAATTCCTTGTATGTGTCATACTTGGCCATTAAAGCTGATTCTGATTCTGATTCTGATTCTGATTCAAATAAAAACCGCGCACACGCCACTCACCACTCATAATGGCTGCACTACGCTTGCTACGTAGCAGGTGAAAAGGAGTATTTGAGCAATGTAGTAGATCCAAATCTCCATTATCGATCTGACTAGTAAGCAGAAAGTTCCCGAAAGTGTACTACCGCCACAGTAAACAGCCGGTGGATGCTACGCTATACCACAATGCAGCGGACGCCCTGAAATCATAGAAGAAGAAGGACCTAGCTAAAAATGGCTACAGACGAACTGTCAACCATTGACACCGCCGCAGTTTCGGCAGATAAATGTACATGTAGCGATGTTACTGATTACTGTAATTGTTTTTTGACTGATTAAACATTTAAGTTGTTAAGTCATACCAGACAAAATAACTGCTAGAGGATGGCGGGACCACAGGCGAACGTAACGTAAACATCTGGGTCAACAGAAGTCATATGGGTCAAAGGACATGCAAAATGGTGGAGCAGTATGTCTGATTTCATGCCTAGTACGTGATCGTTTTCTATGCAGTATTTACTACATTAACGGGCGAGTAATAGTTGCTACGTAGCATATAGTAAATACAAAGGATTTGGATGCAGGGAATGTCAAAGGCCTTTTCTGTATAAGCTGTAATTGTTTCCCATGAATTGCACTTTGAGATTGCACTCTGCAATAACATATTTAGCTTGTTTATATATATATATATACATATATATATTGGAGTTTGTTTTTGTTAGTTGTTTTCCATTATTAATCATCTAATCTAAAGTTTTTTCACAAATTTTTTCCCAACATTGCATGTTTATAGTTGGTGCAATAAAAATAGATATTTTACAGGACTGGATGAATGATCGTGATTACAATTTTGATCAAAATAATCGTGATTATTTTTTGGGACATAATTGTGCAGCCCTAATGTTCATCCAGATCCACTGCACACACCAAAAATGTTTCAGTTCTGTTTACTTTTCCAGGAACACTCTGAATTTAAAAGGAATTTAGTGCAGCCCTAAGACAGATGTGTGTAACTCTCCAGGTGACAATCAGACCATTTCTTCAGAAAGAGTCATATCCTGACCATTTAAAGAAAAAAAAAATCTACATAGTGATGCTTAAGCTAAAATTATTCTTTCTAGTATGGTATCCATTTGTTGTCTCTTTTTTTGGCTCAATAATACGAATGCTTTTTTTGTTTTAACTTCTTCTAATGTTGTATTCTATGCTTAACTTAATTATGTATGTATCACCAAATCATGTAAAGTACCTTGAATTACCCTGTTGTTAAAAGTGTGCTATACAAATAAAACTGCCTTGCTTGTATTTATAATACTATACTGAAAACTACAGAACATATTTGATACATTTTCAGGTTTTAATCATTATGGATTTTATTTAGAACTCAATTACCATAGATTTGATTTTGCCTGTCCTTTTGGAATTGTAAAAAATATATACATTTGTTACAAAATTTCTGGACTTCACAAATAGCATACCACACACAAAAAAATGCCATATTTCACCAGTTATGCTCTCCTAGTTTTATGCAAATTCAGCATAGTTATCTATCACTCAGCTATAAAAACCCACCTCAGACTGAGGGTTTCACCACAGACGATGTTCCATCTAACTCTGCTGCAGCTGCTGCTCGCAGCAGGATGTGAGTGTCAGGGTTTGTTCTACCACCTCATGTTCTTTTTGCAGACAACTGATTTACACGAAATGTTCTTGTTTCAACAGGTCTGAAGTGTGAACAGCTGACACAGGCAGCCTCTGTAGCTTTGCAGCCTGGCCAGCAGCTAACCATCAACTGTCAGGTTTCCTATTCTGTGGGTAGCCATCACACTCATTGGATCAGGCAGCCATCAGGAAAAGGACTGGAGTGGATCGGAGGGGCTCGTGTTGGATATGATTCATACCAGAAAGATTCTCTGAAGAACAAGTTCAGTTACAGCTTAGACTCGTCCAGCAACACTGTGACTCTTAAAGGGCTGAATATGCAGCCTGAGGATTCTGCTGTGTACTATTGTGCCAGACAGTCACACTGATATAAAACATTAGTGCAGCTGTACAAAAACCCTTCAGAGCCTGAGCCAGCAAAGGAGACGTTACCATACTTTTGATTTCAAGACCTGCTGACAATCTAATGCAGAGTACAACAAATGATAGTGGAGGTTACCAAACACATTAATTTATTATTATTATTATTTGCTTGTTAAAAAATATATTTGTTTTAACATATCAATATGTCAATGAATACCACTTAAAAAGATGAGAACTTTGTGGGAAAACAAAAAAAAAGGCTAATTTATTTCCAAATGACGCAAATGCGATTAAATTCAAGTTCATGAAAGTCCAAGTACAAAGAGGTTTATTACAATCACAATTAAAATGAAAAACACTGTATTACCAAAAACTACATACAATTTTTCCAAAAAACATACTTGTTTACACATTTTTATATTCACAAATAAATTTAAGCAGATAAATGATCGACAACACATAAACACAATCTAAATGTCTTCTTATCACAAGCTAAAAAGTGATGTTTTTTTCTACATATTGTAGGTTGTTGCAGGTGAGAGAGAGGGAAAAAAAGTTCAAAAATGGATCTCCCAACAGTTTGATTATTTTAACATTTGCATTTGATTTTCTCTATTTCCATGCATTTTGATCTGTTTGTCAATGTCAAGTTTATTTATATAGCACATTTAAATACAATACAAAGATTGCCCAAAGTGCTGTACATTTGCAAACAACAAAACAACAGAAACAGCAACATCAAAGCAAAAAATAAAAAAAAAAACACAAAAAAAACCCAACATATAAATCATGGTTAAGATTAATTAAAAGACAGATTAAAAAAGTGTGTCTTTAAAAGAGGTTTAAAACTACAAACAGTATTTGCGGTCCGGATCTGCCATGGTAAACTATTCCACAATGTTGGGGTGGCTATAGAAAATGCCAAAAGTTTCCTATATAATATAATTTAATCTTTCTTCATTAATCCTGCAGACCTTCTTTGTAAACTGGAAATGTGTTTAATGACATGTTCCTATATTATCTCCAAACCCATGAGAATCTTCAAAAGCTGGTGATGCACAGAACACAGACAATCCCTCTAAGGAATAAGATGCAAATCTGCATGCTGGTCGTAGTATTTATGTACTGCTAACTCCCTCAACTTTGTGAGGAACATCAGAATTTAAATCTATAACTTTATGAGGATGAATACTCTCAACCTCTTTCTACTTGTTGTATTTCTTCCCTGTAAGATGTCTTGCTATTTAAGTTCTGTGATGTCTTTGAGAATTTAGAATTATCATCAGTAACCGAAAACACTATTTCCCCATTAAGGTTGTGCAGGTCAGAGTATGGAGTCGATTCCTTCCAGTCAAGTGGTGCAAAAGCCCGGGGAGACACTGAGTCTTTCCTGCAGAGGATCTGGATTTTCATTTGATTGCTGTAGCATGCATTGGATCAGACTACCTGCAGGAAAAGCACTGGAATGGATGGGACGAGTTTACAGCGACGGGAGAACAACAGATTATTCTAGCATTTTACTAAATAGAATAGAAATCAGCAGAGATAACAGCAACAGTATGGTATATCTGAGATTGTCTAACTTAAAGCCAGAAGACTCATCTGTTTATTACTGTGGCAAACACGCACAGTGTTAAATGTAGGTGGAGAAGCTTAGCAAAATCTCATAGGAACACAGAAAATGTTCTCAGACTGACCTTTTGGTGGCAGTGTTGATTAAGCTCAGTATTGTGTTAAGTGAGAAGTGTGTTATATGAAAGACGAGGCAATATTTGTATGTTAACACTTTCAACAACCATGCAATTCAATGTGCTTTGGGGGATTAGGGTGGAAAATAAAAGGAGCAATAAAAGCATAAAACTGAACATTAGAATGACATTATATATGTCAAAATGACACATATAACATTCCATCAATTATTTATCGCTCACTCAGTGGCATCTCTACACATGTACGTTTTTAGCCTTGTTTTCAAAGAACTCAGTGTTTCAGCAGCTATGCATTGGTTTGGAAGTTTGTTCCGGATAAACGAACATATAGACTGAAAGCTGCTTTCAGATCACACAAAGATGTCACAAAATTTGGAAAACAACACACTTTTTAATTTGAGCAAATTTCTTCAGTGGACAGTAAAATTCCACATTAAGAAATTATGCTTTTTAAAACAAATAATTGGTGTTACAATTTTAAAACAATTTCAAGTCTCTAATGATGATTAAAGACTTTCTGTTTAGACATGATTGGGAGTCTATTTTCTTAGATATTCCTAAAAATAAAAGGAGGAAAAACAACAACAAGAAACTGAAGATTGAGCTATTTGGCAATAAACAACCTAGGTGGTTCTGACAAAACGTTAAAAAAATGTATCTGTAAAAGCATCTCATAACCACTGCAATGTATGATATAAGACTTACAGTATTATTGCCCTGCATTATTTCCATAACCCTGTGAGTGTCATGTTTGGTATTTTTAAAATATTTTAAAGAGAACCTACAAATCCCATCTACCTAGTTTATTGTGCCTGTTCACAGTCATTTGCAAACAAAAAAGCCCTCAATTAATCATATTTGGTAAGACCACTTCCTCTGATACATCCAACCAAATGATTGCATTGTTCCCAAGAAAAGAATAGCCAAGAAAGCAAAGAAAGGAATATCAATGACACTGAGGTCGAGGTGAAAAATAAGTTGGGCAAAAAAGTATTCATGATAAACAGACTTTAAAAAAATATAATAATGAACACAAATTATTTTTAACAGCGATGTGGCAGAGAGGGAGACTGGGACTAATTGGTGGAAAGTGGTTGCAGTTAAAAGGGAAAGGACATTTGGAAACAATCAGCAACTGAGCTGAGGAGCAGGAGGGGAAAGAAATAGGAAAGGAAATAAAACAGAAGGGAAGACTAGACAGAAAGCTATCCTAACTG